>JASDQU010101053.1:440439-481736 GCA_032191745.1 Picea mariana | reverse complement strand
ATATTAGTAATATATCCTCAAGTGATGACTAATGAGTTAGTTAAGATTGCCTAGCCTAGTCATCATGCATGATTTTAGGATCTAGAGCAAATCTCTCTATGAGGTGGCATCACCCATTGTACTATAAATATGTAACATTGGAGTGAATAAGTATGTGTTGGCTATTATTCCTTTTTCACCATGTTGTTGTTCTTGTCTCTAATTTATTGTGTTTAATTTCTTCACAATGCTATTCGACAGTTTTTATTGTGTGGAATTTATTTCCTTTTCCATGTTGTAGTTGGTATACATACATTTGGCATACAATTATCTTCATTCATCTATCTACAATATCGTGCTTTGTGACCAAGATTATTGCACTTGTAACATACAATATTTTGATTCATTAATGGGTCAAATGGATTATAATTTATGTTGACAGGTATACAAACATTTCCATATCTATTGTTGCGTCTCTTTTGTCACCTAAATGAGAAAAATAGAGATGCTTACAATCCCATTCGGGTTAGCTAGGCAAGACAACAGTGAATGAAAGAGTTAGAAACATCAAGCATATGATATAAACAAAAGACTAAACTAAGAACGATAAGAAAAACTAAACTAGAGTGCATAAGGACATTAGAACAAGAAATAAACAACATTCATGCCACCAATGGAAAGGATTGTATTAGTGGAAAAAAACACCAAAGAGAAATGGAGACTTATGGGCCTCCTCTTCCTCCAAGGGAGGGCTCTTGAACCCCCAAAGATTGAGCTCTTCTTACAATTAACAAACTAGAAGGAAATGGTGAAGAAAATCCAAAGCACATTCACTCAAGAGGTGATATGAATGGCTAAATGAGATGGTGCTTGTATGCTCTTGACAAGGAAAGAGGATCCTCCAAGAGAATATAGGAAGCATAACAATACAAATGCATTCCTTGAAAATATAGTGCACCCATGGCCTCATTTTATAGCATAGCTTTGAGGCATTATGCAACCAGTTCTTAGTGTGAACAAGGGGCCCATTAGGGCACGTTTAGGTCTTTGACCAACCCCCCAGTCGGATTCAACCGAGATTTGGGTGTCAAATCGACTTGGAAGATGAACCAGAAGTGGGTGGAAGGCCGAACAATATCATAAATGCACCGTTCTGAGGGGTGCATGGTTTTTTGCATCCACAATCGCGCATCATGCGCATGTGCGCTTTTCTTGCATTTCTGGATGGTGCATGTATGCGTGCTCCCTATGTAGTCTTAGCGCATGTTGATTTTATAACTGGTTGTATAGTTTTGGACCCTGTGGAGATTCATTTTTGGTCAATGAGTGAATTAATGGGTGTTTTAAAGATGCTGGATTCCTGTAACCATTTGTGGACGAAATTTCAGTGATAACAGATGCCCTCTGATGTATGAGGTTAGGAGCATACGTATAGCCGAAATACATCAATGTTTCTTCTACTGAGATTACCTTTGTAAGAAAGAGCGTTGTGGGGAGTATTAAGAGCGACCCATTGGAGGGAAAGGGGAACCTGTAAGACCCAAACCTTTCACAAGGGGTGAAATAATAAAACTGTGTACAAACGAGGCATGCATGCCCCATGTTCGTGTTATGTAACTCAATTATTTGTAAGATAGTAACTAAAGTTGTGTGTCAATGTAGATCACTGCAGCGCCCTCCGGGGCAGTTTGATAATGAAAAAGGACGATTCTGATGGGGAACAAACTCTGAAAAAGGTAAGGACACCTGTGAGAAGTGTCGATAATGTGTAGACATTGATAGTCTATGAATGTTCAGAGGTATTCGACATATAAAAATAACTGCAATACTCACAAAGTAATACCCACCGCTACATGATAAAGTGTTGAAGTCGAATTCCATGGGGGTCAACGGCAACAGAGAGAAATGATGGTTCTCTTTGTGTCATCTGAGACTCCTCATTGTAAAGGTAATGAGAGTCAAGATACTGTCTCCCTTTTAGAAACTGTGCTGATGTCGACAGAAAGGGAGACGTGACTCCAAGAAGCAAAGGGCTTCATGAAATCCACTGGATGAGATCAAGAAATGATGAGGAACATGGACGAAGGCAAGAAGTGGTGAGACTCAAGACTGTCCTTGGTTGGGGATATATGTGAGGTATGAATGGCAACAACCGTGAAACTGAATCTAGTTGTTAGGGGGATGACTAGACGTGGATTAAATTGTGCCAAAGGCATGAAAAAGTAGACAAACTCAGATATCAAAGGTATAAGGACTGTGGGATACTTGGGGTTGATGAACGATGTCATTAGGAGGAGAAGGTAATGAACTCACCAACCAAGGGAGATATGGGTTGCACCTACCATAAAAGGAAGGTCACCAAGGGTGAGGACAAAAAGATATGCTAAGGCTGGAAACAAAGGCTTTGTACAATTTTCAAATAAATAAAGAATAATTGGGAATGAGAATATAGATACAGAAACGGGTGCCCCAGTGTAATATGGCTTGGCCTGTGAGGGTGCAAGTTACGTAAAAATAGGTGGGGGGTGGGGGTCTCGTAGGTGGGTTTCTGTATTAGGAAAAATGAATGGAGAGTAATCTGCAGATGGGCAAACTGACGATGGAGGAGATGGAGGGCTAATTGATACTGCAAGGGTGCAATCAAAATAGAACCATGATGAAGTAACTTGGGAGTCCATTGGGTAGGCTAGCAAATAATGAGGAGAAGGAGTATGTAGCTGGTTCTCGACGATGCGTAAGACTATCGGGATTCCCATCCCTAAAGGGTGAAAACATGATGAGTGTCAAAGTGCCAAGGGGGACTATGAATGGGACAAATCATGCGGGGGAGAGTGCTACTAGGTGATAGTACCAAAATGTAGAGGAGGTGATAGCACTACAGAGCTGGATATAGGGATCCTAGAGGAAAAATATCAAAGGGTGTGACTGATAGATGCAGTTTTATACGCAGAGGTAATGAATACATGCCAGTGTCGATGATATACCTGAAGGGGTAATGTTGATGTATAATGATCAAGTACCTACACACATGAAAAATGAATACCCGACATGAACCATATTAGAAGAGAAATATCATATAACGATTATTCAATAATGTGTGAATATAAGCATGCGTACCTGACTGTGGTATGAGAAAAAGGCCCCCCTGTGGGCCGATGATGGATCATGTTCTAGGGAATGGGATGATGTAGGTGGAGAGATGCTGATCCTGTGGCTAAAGATGGATCGAAAAACAGACACTCGACGCTCTCGGAATGATGTCTGGAAGTTTGGCAAAAGGGAGTATATATAGCTGTAGGGCCCACAATGCCACCTCATTTGTACTTGCTATCTTATTGAGTGGACGAGCAATTTGAGAGGAGATTTAGAGATTATGGGAGATCCAGTTGGGTGATCCAGATTCTGCAAGTGTTAGGTTAGTGGTCGGATCCTCCTGCATACTAGTTAGTATTTCATTTTTGGGCAGGGGCTGTATGGATGACTATACAAAGGATTTTGTGAGTGTGCCCCCCCCAGTGCGTGGACGATCGAAAGATTCGCACGCACGAGTGCACAAATATAATTAGGAGATCTGTGCACATGGGCGCTCGAAGGGAAAAAATAGGCGTGCATATAATGCATGCTTGTTTGAAGCACAATAGCACATGTATGCACGATGGTTGGTCTGAAAATTGTGCATGTGTGCGCAACTGTGTAGTGAATAGGCGCACACTCATGTGCATTTGTATGTATGATAGGGGTGCATGGGTGCACCTCTATATGGCCAATAGGTGCGCATGAGTGCATGACTATTGGATGAATAGGCGTGCATATGTGCGCGCCTATGGGAAAAAAACCATGCCTTTGAGGCAAAGCAAAGGGGTGAATTTTTTTATCTTTTTGTGGAGATTTAATGTTTTTATGGGTTGTGATGGCTGATCAAGTATTGTATATGTGGATGCAGGTGATCATTTGGACGATGCCGGTTCATTGGAGAGAGAGGGATTGGTCATGCCTGAGGGAGGCAGTGAGGGATGAGGAGCCGACGATTCAGGATACTTTTCAGCTTGTGGGCTGCTGAAGTTTTTTGAGTGCTCTTTACTTTGGGCACAAGAGTATTTGTTGCAGTTCCTGATATCGAAGTGGAGTCCAGATCAACATTGCTTCATTGTGCGGGGTGAGGAGTTGGCCTTCATTGCGGTGGAGGATATATATTTTCTGACTGGACTCTCTTTTCGTGGAACTCCTTTACTGACGAAGCCCATCTTACCTGGGGATGGGCAGTTGGCTACCTTAGCCCAGAGGTATTGTTCGGGGGAGAACTTCATGTCGAATTCCATGGTTAGCATTGGGGCGATGGATGCCCTTGTACATCATTGCATGGAAGTGATGGTTGTGAGAGTTTATGGGTCTCTCACGACTCAGCAGATCAGTGGGGGTCAGTTGAGGGTTATGCAGAGGGCGTTCGTGGGTGAGAATTTTGCCTGGGGCTTGATGCTGCATTCCAAGATGGTGGGGAAACTAGACAGGTGTCGAGCTGCTAACTCAGGGGAGTTTTCCTTTGGGTCCATCTTGGTAGCGTGGTTCTTGGAGAGGGTGTCGATGTTGCGCCCTAGAGTGATTTTGGACGCCCCTGGTGTGCGAGAGCCGTAATTGAGGTGGTGGGCGACGATTTTGGTTCTTCATGGTAGTGAGGAGGGGGGACATTACTCTACAACTGAGGGTGCATGGGTGTGGCATCATATTCCATAGATCATACTTTGCTATCCATATTTTGGGGTGGATTTTCGAGATGATCTAGAGATGGTGCTATCTCCTGGGGAGGTGTTTGACCACAGAGGTATGATGTTAGATTTGATGTTTTGATTTTTAGATTGTATAGAATTTTATTTTATGTATGGGTGGATGTTGATGCTATCGTGTGTTTGTTGTGTGTGCAGATGTGGGACCTTGTGGGTGCGAGGTTGAGTTGGTTATAACACCGACTCGTCAGGGGCCTGTGAGACCACCGCGGGGAGAGATGTGGGCATGAGAGAGACGACGATGAGATGATGCTAGCACGAGGCCCTCTGATGATGAGAGAGCAAGCAGGAGGTGCCGCTTTGATGATCCGGGTGCCGGGCCATCACATGCTCCTTCGGCGAGGGCTGGGGGAGATTTTGAAGATTTTTGCTGTCGATTAGAGGTGGTACTACGGGGAGTGCCTAAGGGCATGTGGATGCGCATCTAGGACGAGGGAGTTCTGGATCAATGTGTGGGCTTAACAGTAGAGTTGCGGATGTTGATTCACAGAGCAGTGATAGCGAGGGCAGAGATGACTAGCAGGCTGCCCTCAGGACCCGAGGGACCCCTAGCTGGTGGGGCACCTCCTCCTGAGAGAGGACCAAGTGGTGGTGCTCTTGAGGCATCGTGAGGGCCTTGATGTATGTATTTTTGTGTCTATATATAGATTGGTGAGCCCATGTTGTATATGGTGATGTGGCACTTTTTGTATCTATAGGCGTGAGGTGGTTCACCTACCTATGGGTATTGTACTTGATGTACTATATATATATATATATATATATATATATTTTGTAAACACTAATGGCAATTTTGACCGATATATATATTTATGATGGATATACCTTTTGGAATCTTTTTGGTGTTTACATGTGTTTGTTGATGATGTCTAATATATATGCTGTGACAGACTGTTGATGATTTATTGTTGGCACTTGACCAAGTTTTGAAGTATACTTGGTCATATTTGACCATTTTAGGACTGTGACAGATTGCCAAAGACAGAGCACAATGCGAAGCAAGCAAGACCTATTTTTGGGTACCTTTTAGGGTTTTTGGGTTGATGTAAAGGGAAAGGGATGTCGGCCCGTGGGATTACCCACGTTTAGGCCCATTTTGTAATCTATAAATATATACTTAGACAATGTAAGTAGAGGAACAACTTAGTGCAAATGTATAGCTAAAGGCTTAGTGCTAATAGCTGGATCTACGTGATCGGATGTGTATCGCAAGTGCTCTGTGCATGATTGTAAGGAGATTGGAAGGCTAAGTGCAAGTTGTTGTGGTTTTGTGTTGAGTGCAAGGAAGAAGGATCTAATGAGCTGCACAGATATTCTATCCTGTGCGAAGTAAGGGTCATTGAATCTCCGTGCTGTAACTGCTTGACCAAGATAATATAAAGAAGAAGATTTTGTGGACATAGCCCCAGGGTGGGGGTGAACCACGATAACTCTGTGTAATGTGCTTTTCATTTTGACCTAAGTGTTTCTTCCTTTTGGCTAAGTGCTTGATGTGATTAAGTAAATATAGTTATGCTCTGTGCTTATGATATAAGAATGAATGTTAGATCTGATATATAGGATACTTAGTGCTTGATCTGTTGAATCTAATATATGTTTTGTGGCTAATTACTGAATCATATTTAGTCTAAGTATTCAATGCGATGCTCTATGCCATCTGTGAAGTACCATAAGGGTTAAATATAGATGAATGATCTATGCTAAGTGCCTTGTAGTAGGTATAATCATAGATCAGTGTCCCAGCTAAGGTTTTCAGACACTTGAGTCCTGAAACCACCCCTACCTCTACCTCGAGTGAGACTTCATCTGCTTTGCAAGTGTTGCCGAAAGGGTTGATAGTTAGGTATTTGTTGGTGCGCTCTTGAGCATTGAACCTCGAGTCTTCCCCTATGCCAACAAATGGTTCCGTTGCCAGGACCTGAAACTGTGATTGTTGGGAACTGAGGAAAAAGAAACATTGTGAAAAAGAAAGCTCTGTGCATAGATCTGTTGCCTTAGTGAGCAACTTTTTACTCGACCTATGCAGCTTTGTGCCAGGAATAAGGTCAGATCTGAAGAAAGGAAGATCAGATCCGAAGAAAAGAAGCGAGATCTGAATGCTCTGTGCTCTAAGAAAAGTAAAAGTGGAAATTTTTGAAAGAAAGAAGTCAGATCTGCAGAAAAGAGGTAAGATCTATAAGCTATGTGCTCTAATAAAGGTAAGAATAGTCAAGATTTCTTAGATCTGGAAGATTTGTGCTCTGTAGATAAGTGATTTTTTTTTGTTTTGTTTCTAGAACATGGATCTAGGTATGTTTGATAGATTCTGTCCTAGCTTAAAAACTAGGGCATTAATAGATGAAAGAAAGTTTGATATGAATAGATATGATAAGTATAAAGATATATATGTTATACCTATGCATAGAAAGAATTTCTGGACTAACAAGTGGATGCAGGATCCTAGAAATGAATTTTTGTAGGCCAGCCATTATGATCCTAGCGCGCAGTACAAAAAGAGTTGGTGATCATTGAAGAGAAAGAGAGGATTAACTCTTTGCTACAGTTGCAGAAGACCAAACCATCTTGCTAAGGAATGCCCTGGGAGAAACCCTAGCTGCCTCTGTTGTAAAGCTATGGACCATGAAGTATTGGATTGCCCTAGAATGATTGCTAGACTTGAAAAAATGAATATGGAACAAGCAAACTCCAAAGGAGATCAAGAGACTAAAATTACGGAAGAACCCCAAAAAGAATCAAAGATCATGTTACTGAAAATAAAAGAAACCCTAAATGATTATAAGGATGTCAGTTTGTCATAAATCTTCAAAGAACAGGAGAAAATCGAAGTAAGAATATGAGACTTCGACATTGACTGTGCCCTGGATGAGGGAACACCGGTGAATATTATGACAGAAAGAACTTGGGAAACCCTAGGAAGGCCTGCTCTGGTCCCTTCACTAGGAACCATCAGATTATTTAAAGGAAAAATGGTAACCCTATGTGGAAGAATTACCCAGATAGCTATGAATACCCATGGAACTTTGACAGAGGAAGAGTTCAAAGTCATTATATTTATTGAGGACCGTTCCCCATTTTCAGCTTTGCTAGGAAAGATCTGGATTGAAAAAGACCAGATCCAGAGGAAAGAAGAAAAGGAATCCCTAGAACAGAAGAAGAAAGAACTCATGGGATTTATGACTAGAAGGATTTCCTACTTGATGGAGGAAAAAGAGAACAGATCTCCGTTGTTAAACACTAGAACCCTGGACGTTGAAGCTATAAGAGCGTTAGAGGAACCACAAAAGACTGAAATATCTAACCCATATGATGAAGGAGTATTACCCTTGGATCTGAAGAAAGATCCTAGGTAGCGCGAAGTGATTATGTCAAGAGAAGATAAGATTCAGAATGGAAAGAGGGTGACTGAGACTAAGCTCACAGGGAAACATGCTAGGAAGCTAAGTAAGAAGAGGGCCAAAATCGGAAAGCTACAGACGATTCCAGAAGGAACTTCATCGAAGGAAAAATCACAAGAATTGAGCTTCATCGAGATATCATAACAATGACATCTGACACTTCACCATGGTGCAGTAATATAGCCATTGGACCGATATACCCGTTTGAATTTCGCCCCAAACAGGTCAGAAAGCAATTATGTGTTCCCACTAGACCGCTGAACAACACCATAACAGATAGAACAGATTTAATGCAGGCCCCATATCCGTTGGAAGCAGACTGTTGCTAAGTTTCACTACTTAGTCCGTTGTGCCACGTACCATGCATAATTTTTCTAAGTGAGAATTTGAGCTCGAACCTTGAGATTTCTTCACCCTGCGATCATTGCCTTGTTGCCTTACTATTCACCATAATCTTAGCCGTCATTTTCACACCTGAGCTAGTGGACCCAAGCTTGTATGTCAGACGAGCTCAACATTGTTGAGAAAGTAGTTGAATAAGTTTTGACTGACCTAATGGCTGAGAGAGTCATGTCAGAGAGAAGGATGTCTATAGGTGTGAAAGCATTGTTGTCAGGAGGAGTCCAAGCTTCTCCCTCCACTACTCGCGGCGCAGGACCTTCCAGAACCATAACTGAGACAATAACAAAGCACAAAGATGATATTGCAAATGCCAAGCTGATCTCACACATTTTTCCTGTTTACATCCCACCTTTGAGCAACAAGATTAACCACAAAAATGTACCCAAAGACTTTGAGTACAACTTGATCACTGCGTATCTTATGAAAGGAGTGCGCGCAGTACGTGCTGACCAAGATAAGCTCGCAGCACTAAAATTCAGTGATTTTAACCTTGGAGATCGCAAAACCTACAACATGTTGGTTCTGCATAAATAATTAACTAAGACCAAAGGCCATAATCCTAAGATTGTCCCGCAGTCCTGGACCCAGAACCTCGCACAGTCCAAACTGATCAACGTAATAAAGATCCCTCACTTCGGTAGACACCAGGAAGTCAACGCATGCGTCAGGTTGCTCCTGTCTTGCTACCATGATAGATATTTATGGTTGGACCACCTCATTACTATGGATCCGACTCTAATCAATCAGATCACAAGACTCAACATGCAAGGCTCTGACCCACAGGAATTTTACCCAGGCAAGACCTCTGACCGAGCACTATCACAATGGATAAAGGAAACTTATGGCAATGTAGAGAAGGGCACACGAGGTTACAAGGTAGCCTCTATCTAGAGTGACATAGTGTGCCTTGCATGTCAGTTGATTGCGGGAAAATTAGTTCGTAAGAATAGACCAACATAGGTGACTGGCTTCATAATTGACCTCGCAGGGAAGTGCGTCGAGGGACTACAAATGAATTGGGCGTAGTATCTTGTAAACTAGTTAGAGCTGGATTGCAGAGGTGCGCAAGACCAAGGGTATGAGTTCCACTTTAGTTGGATACTCATACTCATCGATTTCATCGCTTGGGAGCTACAAGAGGGAGCCACTTTCCCAGAGATCGAACCTTTTGAACCACTGGCCACAAAGTTCTTTACGTTGTGGTACTCCAGTGACATGAACAAGCAATGGTAGTCTAATGATGTCTTCCACACCTACTTCAACCAACTAAAAATTGCAATTCAGTCTACACCGCGAATCACCCTAAACACACTTCATAGGTTTAGACCTTTGATGAAGTTTAGCATGGATCGCCACTTCATCTACATTACAGTGTACGGTGATGAACATAAACAACACCGATCCTACTACAAGATGACAGAGGATGACTTGGAGGAGATCACCAAGGAATGGTCAACAGACCTACTTGTTGCAGTAGACCCCGTAGATATGTCCGACAAGGAAAGCCCTGAAACTATGCCAGATACACCTGGGCCAAGCAGGACTAAGAAGGATGATGAAGTTGAAGATGTCCCTAGCACATTTACAAATATTGCTTTGATCTCACCTACGCAGGGAGGTGATGGTGACGAGCTAGGCGGTACAAAAGTGGAGCAAAACAGAGGCGAAGTGACTCCACCAAGAGAGGAGGAGGATCCCTCCCTGAAAATAAAGATGACACCACCAAAACCCTCCTCCCAAAAGAAAGCTAAGGCTACCCGGACCACACTTAAAACTACCCTTACCCCGGATGACTTTGACTTCTTAATTGTCGGGATGAACGACGTTTCACTCGAGCTTGCAGAAAAGCAAGAAGCAAAGCAAGAGGAGCTCTTCAATAGAATCAAAGGTGAACTCAAAGAAGTGCAACAGGCACTCTAGTCCATCCAAGCAGTGTCTATAGCACCCTTGATAAATGAAACATCAGGAACAGGCAATGAGCCCACACAGTTACACCAGATCGCTGATCAAGTCGAAGCTCGCCTTCGACGAGCTCATGAAGACACAACGCAAGCCACCTAGGCTTTGATGCAAGCAAATACATCACTTCTAAAACAATAGAATGAGGGAGAACGGGAAAATATTGCTCTGAAAGCGAAGTGGGATGAAGAAAAGGCATAGTTGCTAGCAGAGCAACTTGAAGTCCAGGAAAGGATTCACAAAGCACTGCACTCTATGACAGTCATAGAGGTGAATATGGAAGACCGTCTCCCGCAGCAGGTGACCCAACTGGAAGAAGTAATCCAACAACTCCAACAACACATCATGGATCTAGAGCTTCGCATCATGCCCGAGACCCCTCAGGAAATTAGAGATCTAAGAGAGGTCACTGCTCGAAGCATAGTTGGCCGGTTAAAAACCTTTTTCTTGGAATGCAAGAAATTGAGCGCTAGAAGAACCCAGACTTATGAGACCCTCGCCGAGACTTCAGAATTACAGACATTGGAGGCACAACTCCAAGAAGCCAAGTAGCATGCAGACACGCTACAGGCGTAGATAAAGACTTTGACCCCGGTCGAAAGAATGAAGAGGTTCACAGAACAACGCACAACCCAACAACAGGTACATGTGCTGGAAAGTAAAGTGATGAAAGTCTCCCAACGACTTCAGCCGATCCAAGAAAAGGCATGCCAACTGTTCCTTGAACTTGAAATCCAGGAAGCTGAACTCGAGCAGGTTGTCATCACTACAGAACAATGCCTGGAAGGACCGCTCAATGACACAGTGATACAGGAACTTACTAAGTAAGAGGTTGTCGCATTGCAGCAGGTTGAAGAAGCTCGAGCCAAGCTTGAGGCATTCGAGGTGGAATTGAATAGACCTGAGTGACTCTGGAGGAGTCACAGGTGAGTGTTGGGGGCCTGTTGGCCCTTGACCAAGTTTTGAAGTATACTTGGTCATATTTGACCATTTTGGGACTGCGAAAACTTGCCAAAGACGGAGCGCAACGTGAAGCAAGCAAGACCTATTTTTGGGTACCTTTTAGGGTTTTTGGGTTGATGTAAAGGGAAAGGGATGTCGGCCCATGGGATTACCCACGTTTAGGCCCATTTTGTAATCTATAAATAGATGCTTAGGCAATGTAAGTACATGAACAACTTAGTGCCAATGTATAGCTAAAGGCTTAGTGATAATAGCTGGATTTGCATGATCGGATGTGTATCGCAAGTGCTCTGTGCATGATTGTAAGGATATCGGAAGGCTAAGTGCAAGTTGTTGTGGTTTTGTGCTGAGTGCAAGGAAGAAGGATCTAGTGAGCTGCACATATATTCTGTCCTGTGCGAAGTAAGGGTCATTGAAGCTCCATGCTATAACTGCTTGACCGAGATAATATAAAGAAGAAGATTTTGTGGACTTAGCTCCAGGGTGGGGGTGAACCATGGTAACTCTGTGTAATGTGCTCTGTGTTTTGACCTAAGTGTTGCTTCCTTTTGGCTAAGTGCTTGCTATGATTAAGTAGATCTAGTTATGCTCTATGCTTATGATATAAGAATGAATGTTAGATCTGATATATAGGATGTTTAGTGCTTGATCTATTGAATCCAATCTATGTTTTGTGGCTAAGTACTGAATCATCTTTAGTCTAAGTATTCACTGCGATGCTCTGTGCCATCTGCGAAGTACCATAAGGGTTAAATATAGATGAATGATCTATGCTAAGTGCCTTGTAGTAGGTATAATGATAGATCGGTGTCCTAGCTAAGGTTTTCAGACACTTGAGTCTTGAAACCACCCCTGCCTCTACCTCGGGTGAGACTTCATCTTCTTCATAGGTGTTGCCGAAAGGGCCAATAGTTAGGGCTTTGTTGGTGTGCTCTTGAGCGTTGAACCCCGGGTATTCCCCTGTGCCAACATTTATGTATGCGTATTGGTATCGTGATGTGATAAATGCCAATCTAACACTAGGTTAGCCATGTTATTTGTTATTTGATTGAATTGTCATGGAATATGTGTAAATGTGATGGAATCAAACTATCGAGATAAAAGTCTAACTTGTAGGTATTTGTGGAAGAGGCAAGGATCGCGAACATGGTACACATTGTTGAGATGAAGGACAATGAGTTGTGAATCGAGTAACATGCTAAGGTGACATATACGATGGTGACTGGCCTCAGCTAGGAGGCCAAGGATGGCAGTGTATTTGGTTTGGTTGTTAGTTGCTGAGCCCAAACATATGCTGCTAGAGTGGAGCAGTTCATGTGAGGGAGAATAGAGGGCCCAAGTGGCTGAAGTGAGATTTTGTATCCGCTGGCTGGCTCTGTCAGCGTAACCGACGTGGTAGGCCGATAGAGGAGGCATTTGTCAATAACACAAATGGTGGATTAGACACAAGGCATGGAAAAAGAAGACTAAAAACTCTACAAAACGTGTATGAAAAGGAAAAAGCTGAGTGTAGAATGGCTACGCTCAGGCATAAAATTTATTTAAGTACAACCCATTGATGGGTTCTTTGAGAGGGTGTCCATCAGGAGAGGCCAAAATATAGGTGCCTTTAGTGAGGCCGTGTTGGATGATGTAAGTTCCATGCCATAGTGACTTGAATTTTCCATGGCTGAGGGTATCGTGAGAGATATCGTAAGCAAGGACGAGGTCGCCTTCGTTGAATGATCGAAGGTTGACATGGCGATCAAAGGTCACCTTCGATCATTTTTTGGCTACCTCATTGTGCTGGAATGAAGACTGAAAATCTTCATCCAATGACTCTAAGTTCAAAAAACGCATCTCCATTGGAGCAGTGTCGGGTAATATCTCAATAGCGGTGCGTAATGTGGGGATTTCACATTCGATGGGGAGAGTGGCCTCAACCCCATGGACTAGATGAAATGGTGTGAAACTAGTGGCAGTTTTAATTACTGTGCGATAATCCCATAGTGCGAAAAACAACATTAGGTTCCAATTGGTCTTATGTTTGTTAACCATGCACTGCAACATGGTTTTGAGGACCTTGTTGACTGCTTCTACCTGTCTATTTGACTAAGGGTAGTATGGGGAGGCAAACCCATGGGAGAAGCCTAACCTTGATGAGATTTTGACGAAAATCCCATTCTCGAAATGTTTCCCGTGATCAGAGACTAGTTGGAGTGATACTCCAAAGCGGGAGATGACGTGGTTAAAAAAAAAACATGCTGCAATGTCAGTGGTGTTGTTGAAGGTAGGCATAGCTTCAGCCCACTTGGTGAAGTAATCGACTGCAACAATGATGTATTTGTGTCCATTGCTAGATGGAGGGTTGCAAGTCATGAAGTCTATGCCCCATTTTCAAAAGGGGCCGACGGTGATGACTGTGTGTAAAAGAGCGAGTGGTGCCCATGCTTTGTTGGCATAAAGCTAACATTTGTTGCATTGCTTCACAGCGTGGATGTAATCATGAAATAATGAGGGCCAAAAATATCCTGCTCAAATGATTTTCTGGGCAATAGACATCCCAGAGAGGTGACCACCGCATGCACCGCTGAGACAGTCATTCAAGACTCTATTGGCTCTTTCAATGGTCAAACATCGACAAAGTATGGTGTCGACCCCACGCCGATATAAGATATCACTAATAAGGAGGTATCAGGGGGCCTGGTGCCGAATACGTCGACGATCATCCTTGGAGAGGTGGTTTTTGAACTTCTGTGTTCGTAGGTAGACGAGGAGATCACCGTACCAAGGATCATCCGAGGGGATGTAAAAAAGAAGTTTGTTTTGGAAGGTGGTATTGATGGGGGTATTGGTAGTATCGAAAGGAAATGTCGTGATGAGTTCGACAAATACGAGGGATTTCTTGCTCTTGGGTGTGGAAAATTTGACGTCGTACTCTTGAAGAATGATGATCCATCGAGAAAATTTGCCATTAATTTGCTGACGACTGAGAAAGTAGTGCATTGGGTTGGAATCTGCAACGAATTTGGTAGTTCGAAGCAAGATGTAATGGCACAATTTATGGACTGTGAGGACAACTGCAAGGGTGAGTTTCTCTTCGTGATTGTATTTCAAGGGTGGACCTGAAAGGATTTTACTAACATAATAAATGACATGCTCCCAGTCATCATCCCCTAATTGGATGAGAACTCCTGCTACGGAGACGGCTGAAGCCGATAAGTAGAGGATATAGTCACGGTTATAGTCGGGTGGACTAATCAATGGGGCATTAGAGAGGGCCAATTTGAGATCATCAAAATCATTTTGGGCATGTTTGTCCCATTTGAATGGGATATCATGATGCAAGAGGTGAAGGAAACCATGTGCCCAAGTGGCATAATCAGGGACAAAGTGGCGGAAAAAGTTATCTTTGCCTTGTAGGCTTTGCAGTTGGCGTAAATTCCATGGTGGGGGAATTTTCGTGATGGCTTGGACCTTGAGGGGGTTGCTGTGATGCCGTGTTGGGAGACGATGAACCCAAGAAGGCATCTTGCGATGATGTAGAATACACACTTGAGGGGATTCAATCGAATATTGTACTGACGACACCTGTGAAATACAATGCGTAAGTCATCCAGGTGTTGAGTGCATTTTTTGGATCGAGCGGTGAGATCATCCAAGTAGGAAAGAATGATTTGAGATAGATCATGAAAAATGTATGTCATGGCATGTTGGAAAGTGGCTCCCATGTTCTTGAGGCCAAAAGGCATGTCACGATATGCAAAGTTACCCCAAGGGGTAGTGAATGTAGTTTTGTATTGATTGAATGGGTAGATATGAATTTGGTTGTAGCCAGAGAAGTCATCCATGAAGGACAAAGCCTCATGGTTGGCACAATCATCGATAATTTGGTCAATGAAGGGTGTTGGAAAATTGTCTTTGGGACAAGTGTGATTGAGATCACGAAAATCTGTACAAACACGAATAATACCCTATTTTTTGTTTACTAGGATGGGGTTGGAGACCCATAATGTATATGCGATGGGGTATATGAATCCTGCAGCGCGTAGTTTGCCAATCTCGGCTTTGATAGCTGCTACTTTGGATGGGTGTAATGGACGTTTCTTTTGTCATATAGGGGTAATATCGGGCCATGTTTTTATGCGATGTTAGACAATAGAGGGATCAAGGATTAGCATCTCTGTATATGACCAGGAAAAAATGTCCCGGTATTCCTGGATGAGAGATTTGTAAGCGATGAGTTCTTCAGAAGAGCATGCGGTGCCGATGGTGATTTTCTCTGTGATGCCGGTTTGGATGGAAATATCGATTTTGACAGTGGGGGAAATGTTGGCCATATTACCTTCCTCAAAAGTGTCGGGGGCAGGGATAGGGCGATTGAACCAGTCTATATGCCCTGATGGGATAAAAGCTTTGGCTTCGATTGTGTATATGAAGTGTTGGTGAAGAGGCGCAAAGGTGTCTTGTGAGAGAAAGAGTGCTCAGTGATGGAGAGGATCCCATGGGCAATTGGGGGTGGTTAATTCCTCGAGGATGTCTTCGTCGCAGTGGAACTGTCAAGAATATAGTGGATCCGGGGGAACAACATTGGTGACTATCACTGCGTGATTGTCTTCGGGTGGTGAAGAGGTAGGGAGGGTGATGCAAGGGGGTTGCGATGGTTCGCTCGACATGAACCAAATATCAAGATACTGTGGGTTGAAAATGACAATCGGGCATATAATTTTCGTGGGGAAATGGATTGAAGAATTGGGGGGATTTGGGGGAAAATCCTCATATAAATCATCCAGGAACCATGGGGGAGTAGGGAGTGCCCCAAGTTCCGGCGAGAAGATATGAACCACATCAAGTGATGGGGTAGGGGTATTCATTGGTTCTACTGGAGGGAGGGGTGTAGGGTTTTGAATAAGGTCCATTTGGTGATGACTGTATGCAATGATTATAGGACATTGATATGTGAAATGATCAAGTGATTCACATAGAGAGAAATGATGTCTCATACGTTCATTGACTGAGGTCATGACATAGTGGATGTCAGTGACATGCATGTGAGATGATGCAGGTGGAGGAGGTTCTTGTTGGAATCTACGGAGAACAACCATTGGAGTCTGCCAAAATTGAGGTAACGTTGGGTAGTGGTGGGTGTAATGGCCATACTCAGTATAGATGGCACATGAGAATTTGGTCCACAACCCTTTGCTACCTGTGTTAGTGGTCACAGTGGTAGCATTGGAAGAAGTGACGAGTGGCGTCGTTGCTCGTGGGAGTTGAATTAAATTGCGTAGCTCGGGGAGAGATGGGAAATTATTAGTAAGGTGTCCATGTTTCTCGCATAGTGCACAAAGAGGCTGAACTCATGGTGGAAGCAGAGCACCGGGCTCTTTCTTATTTCGTCTTCCCCTAGCTGTAGCAGGGGTGCTAGTGAGTGGGGGTGTAGGTGGGATGGTGGGGGTAATTATTGGAATCTGCATCAGGATTCCTTCCATTTGGGGAGGGACGGATGGTTGAAGGACCATCTCAGGTGGATGTAGATACCATATTGGGATTTCTAGCACCATATTGGGAAGGGTAAGTGTTGTGGCTACCTGGAAAGCTTGTATGCCCAGTGGGGGGTAAAAGAAGGGGATTTGGGTGATGGCTTGGGGAACTGTCTCCCAAACTGGAATGTGGCCTTGGGGAAGGGTATAGTCAGGAACATGGGTAACTGGGGAGTTCGCAAGGGATTCCTAAGGAAGGAGCTCTGCGACTAGTGGGACGTCAGATAGTAATGAAGCCTCTGTGGGAGGGAGGGTATCTCCAATTTCTGTTCCATTGGACGAGATGACACATACTTGTGCTGAGGGATGGATGAGTGAAGCTGCTCCATGGTATGTCCCTAGCAAGGATGGGTCCTTAAAAATTTCAGGACCCATTTCGATGAGTGGGTAGGCCTCGGGATTAGTGTGAACGAGAGGTAAGATGTTATCGATGTTGGAGGAAGGGTTGGGCTCATAATGTGATAGTTGGTCAATAGTGACGATCCTCCCATTGTGGGGGAACATCATTGTGTGAAACATAGAAGAGGCCATAGCCTTCATCACATACATGTAGCTACGTCCGAACAAGATGTTGTAGTCGAGCGGAGCGTCGATAACCTCAATGTCAATGAGGATAGTTTTTCCCCCGAGTTCAACAAGACATTTTGGAAGAGTCCCTAGGGAGAGGAGGGTCGTTCGTCGTAATCCCTTAGAGTAATGGCGGATGCTATGAGCTCAGGAGAGCCAAGTTTCTACCAGATGGTTTTGGACATGATGCATGCGGATGCACCTTCATAAATAATGTAGCGGTGAACTGTGATGTTCCAGATTTTAACCGGTATTTGGAAAGTGACCAAAGAGGGGAGACGAGGTTCCCCACTATCGATATCAAAGGTGATGAGTCGAGTAGCAGTAGGGTTGACTTCCCCCAGAGAGGAAATTAATGACTTCTGTTGAGTAGGAGAGGTTTGAAGAACTTCTGAGACTGACATGGCAGCGGGGGAATGTGCCAAGTCGTCGACCAAACTATAATTGTGGGTCGCCCTAGCTTGAGGGTTGGTGACATTCTGTCATAATGGGATGTGAGGAATACAGAGGGGTGTGTCAGTATTAGGGTGAAAAATCATCAAAGGTGGGCTAGTTGTGACTGGGGTGGTGTTTGAGGTAGTGGGAGGGGGGTCAGAGGGTCACTGTATTGACGACTGCATGTTTTTAGAAGGACTTCCTCCTCGCTAGTGAGGAGGATAGTGCGATTGGTAGGAGTACCCTGGTTTGGATACTGAACCATTTGTGGTGGGGTTGGATGCATCTTCTGTTGGGTTTTCATCACCCCTTGGTGTGGTATGGGGTTTTGTAACACAACTGGGGGGGTTGTTGCACATATTGATGTGGGGCCTGTTGGGGAGAAGGTGGTACTGGGGGACGTGGTCCATTTCTCAATTGTTTCATCCATTTGAAGTCAGCGATTTGAGGGCAATTGTGAGTATAATGACCATACTTACCACAAAGGGAACAAGGGAAGTTTGTTCGAATATTGTTGTGTTTCTTCCCTTGGCATTTTTTGTTATTTCCCCCCTGGGGGTTCTAGCTCCCCTGATTCTGGTTGCCCCCGACAGGTTGCTTCTACTAGGGGTGGTTCTGGTTTCCTCCTGGTCCAGGATTATTATTGTTTTGGTTTTTTCCTTTCTTTTTGGCATTGTTTGACTGATGGATCGGATTAGCCGTATTCAGCTGTTCAAAATTTTGATATTGCTGAACGGGAGAGGGATGAACAAAATTAACCCCAACATGTGGTTGTCCTTATGGAGAAACAATGGGTTGGGGGGGACTAGGAAATGGAAAGTATGAATTATTTTGTGGTAATGATCCGTAGGGTGCATAGGAAGGCATGGCGCTTTCACTAGTGCTTAGGGTGTAAGCAGAGGTAGAAGGGGTACCAGAACTTGGTTGGGCTACTAGGCGTACTATGGATGTCGGTGGTGGTTCACTGATGGGAAGAAGAAAAGACAATGGGTATGGTTGTTGATAAGGGGGAGGAGGATAATAAGGAGGTCTGCCATATGCTAGTGGATATTGAGGTGTTCCATACATAGGTGGTTGTTGGGGGTGTGAATTGTGGTGTGTAGTAGTACCAATCAATCCATCCGCTGAGTGAGACATCCCAGGTTTGTCTTGTCCAAATGGCACTGGTCTGGGGGCGTTAGGTAGTACTGTATAAAAATATCCTTACTGTGAATAAATAAGTTTGAACTGTTGGGCCTTGTTGATGGATTCTTCTTCCGATTGGGGGAAGGTGGTGGCCACATATTTGATAAGGAGGGAAACAAGTGATTTGAGAAACTAGTTAAGGCATTTCTACGAGGTGGCTTCAACTTTGTAGAGACTACGTCGCCGACGCCATTCGTGAATGTGGTCGGTGATGTGCATGGCAGAAGTTTGTTTAAACTCTGAGAGTAATTCGAGACCGTTGTCATGATGGATTGGGAGTTGAAAGAAGGTCAAAAATGTTTTGGCCAAAGATTCAAAGGTCATGTGGGACCCTGATGTTTCTTCTACATACCATTTGGCTGATGGGCCAGTGAGTGTGCATTGAAATAACCTCAATCGGACGGAGTCGTCCATGATGTTGTTTGAAGAGCACCATAAGTGAAGGGTCATCATATGGTTGGTGGGATCATCTCCCACCATTCCTTCAAACTTGGGGATGTTTGAAGGCAGTTTGGTAGGCATTGCGGGCCATGTGGGGTTGTGGTGGAATATTAGTGCCAGTCATGGTGGGAATGTTTTGTGTGCTTGACCCCGAAAGAGGGGTTTTTCCAGCCATGGTGTGAGTGATGTGTGTCCCTGACCTGTGAGGGGGGCTAGGTGGGGTTGTGATTCCTCTTGGGGAAGAGGTGTGCCCCCAGATTCCTTGTACAGGAAATTGGGTGGATGGTTGATCTTGGGAAGTGGAACCGAGCAAAGAAAATCCTAAGACAGTAACACTCATAGGGGTGTGAGAAGGTGGAGCTGATGAGTTGGAAAGACTAGGAACTCCCCCTAGAATGGGAGGGAGATTTAGCAAGCATCTGGAACGATGGGGATTTTGTGGGTCCCCTATGATGTCCGACTAGCAAAGTGGATGTGTGAGGATGGTGATGAGAGAAAATAAATGAACAAGAGCCTTTATAAATTTTGTACCTTCACAATATAATTCACAATTGCATGTAATCATAAGAGAATCATACATAAATCAATTGATATAGAAGCATATAAGTGGGTAGGTGGTTTTTTTGCATGTGGGAGAACAAAGGAAAACAAATGCTCGTGTCCTAAAATATGTAACGTCCTTCCTCTCAAATAGCACTGGACCTTCCAATAGCACTCAAAAATGGGGTTTGAAGCCACCGAAAGAGGAACTAGTGAAGGATGAAGTAATCAGTTATAATGAGGGGTAGAGGGTGCATATCCCGAAAGAGTTGGTGATATTTCCCAATAGCCACACAAAATCTGATCAAGTTGAAATTGCAGCCCACAATTGCCACTTGGGTAGATGTCCTAAAAATTTGGCCACTAGGTACCTCGGTCAAAGTGCGACATTTAGATTTTTGGCCTAAGAAATGGTTCACGGGTTGGATCTTGTCCAAGAGGTGGGTGCCTCAAGGGCGGATGCACAGAACAACCGGATCTCGGACTTTGACCCCTCACGAGTATCTCCTTGCCTTATGGTGTTAGGAACACTTGACTTGGAGGATTTTAAAGTTCCCTATTTGATAACTTCTACTGTTTGAAGATGTGAGAACCATATAATGAGGAGTTATTTGGATGCCTATCCTCGAGATCCTACCTAGACTAAGAAATTTCTTTTGGCACCTCTTGTGGAGGAAACTTAGTGAGTTTTTAAATGTGGTTGTTTGAGAGATTGGGGGTGTGAGCCAATCTCGTTGAAAATTAAGTGGGAGTGGATAGTTTCGTCAAGAAAAGGGCGGGGTGTTTCAGAATCACTTTGGAGGAAACTTACTTCAACCTCCACGTTTTGATATGAAAACTATGTGAATGAGTAGTGACTTTGTGTGTGGACAAGTGAAATTATGCCAAATTTTTAATAAATTAGGTGTCACCTTGCTGCATGTGGACTTCGTGTGGTCCTTACAAGTCTTGATTACCTAATTTACTAAATGCCATTGGTACAACCTTATGGAATTTTAAAGTCCCTAGGAAACTAACATGTGGATATGTGGGTCCTTACTAATCCTTTTAACTCCCTAGTGTGATTTAATCTAAGAAAGCTTCAAATCTATCCTAGATTGTGCACATGTGGGCATGTGTGGGCCCGTTACAAAACCTTTAAACTTCCCTAGTGATTTAATCTAAGAAAGTAAACTTCAATCACTATCCTATATTTGTAGCATGTGGGCATGTATGGGCCCATTACAATCTTAAGATATGTTTGAAAAATAAACTAAGAGGAGTCCTGAGGGGGAGGTTGTCTTCTCCTAAATATTTTGTCTTTCTAAGGGAGATGAAATTTTCCGTCAATCTCTTTCTGATTCTCAAGATCTCTTTGGGGCGCGAGAGAAGAACATACTCAATGATTGGTATCCAATTTCTGGTCCCAATGCAAGTTTTATATGTGATTTAGAATGATTCCAACTCAAACTTTAATCAAAGCAAGCCATCCGTGTGGAAAAATGAAAGAAAAAGAGGAGAAATAATTAGTTTAACCCCCTAAGTGCTTATGTTTTGACTAATCCCTTCATATGGAGAGGGTATCTAAGTGTGGTGCATAATACAATTTGCATGGAATCAAGCTTAAGAAGGCTATGGGCCCTCCAAAAATCACAAAAACCCTTAGAATGTGTAAATTTCTGAGCAGATGCACGGGTCACAGAGTAGACAGAGGCACATGTGGTGCTAATGCGCAACTAAAAAATGACCCTTTGGCACAAGTGCGCAGAACACGCCGAGCAAAACAGTGGGTTGAGCGTACGTGCGCTGAAGACGCACCTGTGGGTCAAAAAACCCGCGCACTTCTATTACATGGCCGAGAAGAAAATTTCGAATGAAATTCTCTCAACTCAGCTTTGAATTTGGCTTTCTGCAGGTTGGCTTGGGCCAATTATGGTTCCTGCAAGTTAAATAAACAAAAGGAAGAGCTAAAATAACCCAAATGGGGGAGAAAATTGATACCTTTCCCTAGTGGAGTCGCCAATCTGTTGCATCTCTTTTGTCACCTAAATGAGAAAAATAGAGATGCTTACAAGCCCAGTTGGGTTATCTAGGCAAGACAACAACGAATGTAAGAGTTAGAAACATCAAGCATATTATATAAACACAAGACTAAACTAAGAATGATAAGAAAAACTAAACTAGAGTGCATAAGGACATTAGAACAAGAAATAAACAACATTCATGCCACCAATGGAAAGGATTGTATTAGTGGAAAGAAAAAGCCAAAGAGAAAGAGAGACTTATGGGCCTCCTCTTCCTCCAAGGGAGGGCTCTTGAACCCCCAAAGATTGAGCTCTTCTTACAATTAACAAACTAGAAGGAAATGGTGAAGAAAATACAAAGCAAATTCACTCAAGAGGTGATATGAATGGCTAAATGAGATGGTGCTTGTATGCTCTTGACAAGGAAAGAGGATCCTCCAAGAGAATATAGGCAGCATAAAAATACAAATGAATTCCTTGAAAATATAGTGCACCCATTGCCTCTTTAAATAGCATAGTTTTGAGGCATTATGCAACCAATTCTTAGTGTGAACAAGGGGCCCTTTAGGACACCTTTAGGTCTTTGACCAGCCCCCCAGTCGGATTCAGCCGAGATTTGGGTGTCAAATCGACTTGGAAGTTAAACCAGAAGTGGATGGAAGGCCGACCAATATCATAAATGCGCCATTCTAAGGGGTGCACGGTTTTTTGCGTCCACAATCGTGCATCATGTGCATGTGCGCTTTTCTTGTGTTTCTGGATGGCGCATGTGTGTGCACTCCTTATGTAGTCTTAGCACATGCTAATTTTATAACTGGTTGTATAGTTTTGGACCTTGTGGAGATGCATTTTTGGTCCATGAGTGAACTAATGGGTGTTTTGAAGATGCTGGATTCCTGTAACCATTTGCAGACGAAATTTCAGTGATAACATATCTACTATTTTCACCATTCATGTAGCTTGCGTAGTTATTTATTTCATTGATTCTACAATTGATTTCCTTGTGTCCAAAATTTCCACAAGTATACCAATGTCCAAGAAATAAATTTTTATACCTGGGAGTAAGTGATCTTCTTTGTGGTGTGTTCCATCTGGGTTCACGATCTATTCTTCTGTAGTTTCCTTCATAATGATTTCTTTCATACCTGATGGGAGAGGATCTTCTTGATGTCTCATTCCTTATGAATTCTAGTCTTCTATCTTGTTGTTCAACTTGTTATGGAGTGTTGGTTTCATCATTTTCATCTTCCTTCTCTTGTTTTGTTGTCTTCAAACTGTCATTGTATCCTAGTCCTGTCTTGTCGTTTGGATATCTTTGACTGCTAAGGATCTCATCTAATTTTTTACTGCTTTTTTCAAACTTCTTCAACTTTTCTATTGTCAATAGTAGCTCCCCTTTTGTCTGATCTAATTTTTCTTTCAATTTCTCATAATCTTCGAATTGTTCCTTCAATATATCAATGGTATTTTCAAGCTTGCAATTCTCTTCTTCACAACTACTCAATTCACATTTTAGTATTATGTTTGTGTTTCTAAGCTTGTTATTTTCAGTTTCAACATGCTTTAACTTTTCAATATTCTCGTCTTCTTGTTCACTCTCTGCATTGTCTTTGTATCTCCAAAAGGAATCAAGGTTGGTTTCTTCATCTGAATCTTCTCCAGAAATGATTTCTTCTTCTTTAGAATTCTTGTGATCATCATCCTAGGTTTCTTGGGTTATGTCATCATTCTTGGAGTAGAAGATCTTTTTATTGTTGAGACTTCTCTTTTTATAATATCAGTTTTCAACAATATGTCCTATTCTAAAACAATTAAAGCATTTGAGAGGAGACTTACCTTTGTATCTTCCACTTCCCTTCTGGAACCTTCTTACGAAATTTGCTATTTCTTCATCTAGGTCATTATCCTTGTCTTTTGTCTTCTTTATGAATTTAAAGGCTGCTTCATTTTTTGGCTGGTCACTTTCTGTACATGTTCTCATTTCATATGCTATAAGAGACCCATGTAATTCATCCATTGTCATTTTGGTCAAGTCCCTAGTTTCTTCAATGGTGGAGACCTTAGCATCATACTTCAAGAGAAGTGATCTCAACACTTTTTTTACAACCAAGGATCCATCGAGCTCTTCACCTAATCCTCTGATAACATTAAAAACTTCATCAACTCTAAGAAAATAGCTTACAATATCTTCCTTTTCATTCATCTTCAAATTTTCAAATTCTGCTCTATGTCATTGAAGCCCGACCTGCTTAACTTTTGGATCAGCTTCGTAGATACTCTTGAGTTTGTCCCATACCTCTTTAGCAATGTTTCATCCCATCACTTTTCTATCAATGGTTGGTGCCAATGCTCCTAGAATAACATGTCTGGCTTTTGAATTACAACTCATAAGTTTCTTCTCATTTGGATCGGTTGGAGCATTATTTAGGATTACATAGCCATTTACAACTGAGTACCAAATGTCAACTCCCAAAGATGTTAGGTAATTTTTCACTCTATCACTTCAGTATTCATAATTTCTACCATCAAATATTTGAATCCCATTTGAAATGTGCTCATGGTTATCCATCTCTTCTCAGGATTTTCCGTCCACTGGTTAAACTGTTCTAAAGGCAACCCGCTCTGAAACCAATTGTTGATACTGAGAGGGGGGTAAATCAGTATCAAGTACAATTAAAAACCTTTATCAACTTATACTTAAACCATCCAATTATATCCAATGATAAATGAACAATAGTACAAGAGTTACACCAATACACCACAATACACCATGCACAATATATGAGAAATAATCAATAGTTATTGTTCAAGGGAAGTAATGGCTTCCACAGGTAGCTACAACTTCCAAATATAAAGGGAGTGATAAATGTCGAAGATGAAGATAGAATCCTCCAATATCAAGAGAGGTTTGACCTCTCCATACTTTCCCCTTCCTTCCACCCAAGAATATATGAGAGATAATAAAACTTTACATTAAATCATCACCATCAACCAACCATCACATAGAACCTGATAATGCTTCATGAGACTTATTCAACTTCTGAAATTATTCAATTATTGGAATACTCTGATCTTGTAGATAATATTACTCAATGCATTCTCTGAAACTCCTCCAAGTTTCACTCCTTTAATCCTCTCCAAAATAAGTTATAGAGAGAATGGTAGACCTTATTCAATTATGGTTTATTCATGAGAGCGAACTTTTACAGAATGCCCCACGCTCAATATTTAAGATCAGATTCTAAAATTTGCACACAAGACACTACAACTTGTACTATTTACAATGAAATTAGTCTCACATAATTTGGGTTCTCTATGAATAAGTTATGACTATTTTACCCGGAACACCTGTTTATTGACTAGCTTCAGATTAGTCAAAAACCCTATCTTCCACAGAGTGTATCTCCAAAATTGTAGAGAATAAAGAGATGGATTTTTTACCACAGGTACCTAGGTATGTATTCTCCATACCATATCAATTTCACCATTTGAACCATTCAAGAAAAAATGTTATATCGAAAATGGTAAGATGACCTGTAAATAACATACCTTAGAACACATCACCAAAAGACTTCATCCTCCCTTGAAATCCGTCATTCTTTACTTCATATTTCCTATGAAATTCGACTTGTGTGTATAATTAATGTATAATGATATGTATTTGTATCATTTATTTCACTTCCTTTTAACATTAGGGCTGACCTGACACTTTCGTATTTTGTAATTATTTTCTTTAATTATCTTCAGGGCTGACCTGCACTTCCTTCTTCAATTCACTTTGTCATCTTCAAAAATTCATTTCTCATCAACCATGAGGATTCATGTGACATGCCACCTACCACCGGAAACAACATGATGTATAATATCCATCCATGGGTGTTGCGTCTGCATGTGCATTTTCCTTCATGTCCAAATACCTTCATCAATCTTACATTCCAAAACCAATGACTAGGGTTGACATCAATGACAACAACCAATCTTCCAACATGTGTTAGAAAGAGAATTAAGATAAATAAAGTAATCTAATGCATATTCTCTAGAAGTTTGATCTTTCTCATGAAATCTGAAGCAAATTAACATAAATATGGAAAATAAATCATTGGCAGGTTCACCTTCATGTCTACAAAGGTTCTACACTTCCAACCACAATTCTTTGAAATTTTAATCCTCACGAGCATTGAGAAACAACTACATGAACTATTTCCATGTGTGAATGGATTTGGATGGCAACATTTCAAATAAGCTCTGGATTCTTCCTCTTAAGGTAATAGTAAAAAGTATGCACATTTCAATTTCAACAAATACATGTAAATGATTGCAAATAAAATTAAATTCAGACAAATGATAAGAAGCATAAATTTAACTTTCTTCGTCAAAGCTCAATTTTTTCAAGAGATTGACTGTCTCTCTAGAAATACTCCCAACAAGCCTAGGGATACTGAAAGCATGTTCCAAAACAATATTAGGAGCCATTTCAAAATGAATAAATTCAAATTAAAATCTCAAAATGGCTTACTTTCTAGGTTTCCCTCCTTCTAGCACCAATTGTTAACAAGCGGAAAAATTCCTCTTGCAACAAGGGATCCTCACCCGATCAAGGCCCCAATTAGGCCTATACTTGTTTTGTATGGTGAAATCCACCTGTAAGTGGGCCCAGTTTCCACTAAAAATAAAGTTGCTCCTTATATAGGAGACTTAATCATTAATCTCTGATCCGACTTTATCTAGGTTTGCATAAAACAAATCTACTCTAATAATCCTATCTCTATTTAGAGAAAATACTATTTAAAGTGCATATAGAAAATATTGATTCTCAAGATTTAGAATAAATTCATCATCTCAAGAAATCACGAAGCACAGTTTTATCCCTCGAGATGTTCCATGATGTAAATGGAACTATGTTGAGGCACACCAAGGGCTAAGACCCAGAGTGAGTATTAAATCATATCGATTAACAACTGAAAATATACAAAATTTTGGGTAAGTTTTTCTCTCTTATAAAAATCTCGTCCCTTAAATAGTACCAGAACCAATACCAAGACATTCAACGCAAAGAGGCATGTGTCCACGAGTGTTTTAGACAATTTAATTTAAGTTTGAGAAGGGGTATATTCAGAAAAAATACAAGATAGACACGTGAGACAACTTTAAGGTGAATCTCACAGCCTATGGATATAATAATGTGCTGAGCAAATAAGAATTTAGTAGTTCTAACAGATATATCAAATCATTAAACCATGCATCAAACGGTAAAAATTCTCATATACTCAAATCCATGGAGGTACCCTTTGCACATCATTAAATACATTAAAAAATGACATGAAGTGGTCATACATTCAGATGAAATCAATTCAATATAATAATCTAAACAACACACAATAATATTGTACATGTCATGAAACTTGTTTCTTGATATTTTATTAATGGGGATGTGATACAAGAAGCCATGAAGGGAGAGGGATGCATTTTACAAGAGCACATACACAAAAGAAGCACCGACTAAAGCATAACACACATGATGAATCTCTTACAACCTGCAACCTGGAAAATTGGTTTGTGTCTAATAGATATTTGATCAAACAGCTTGGGTATAAGATACCCTTAAATTACCCAAAGTTTCGACCCTAAAAATGATCTCCTACTGTCGATTTATAGCTTCTTTTACTTAAGGGAAAACCCCTTGTTCAGATCAATATTGTTTCTTGGAGATCGATTCATCTTGTTAGAATCTTGATACCATCTATGATACTCTAATTGCAAAGTTGACGCGCTGGTGTTTGGTGGGATGTGTCCTTTTCGTTTGATTGAGCCTTAAGATGGGTACTTTTGGTTGGTTCTATGAGTTTTCCTCTATAGTGGTGGGCCCGTTCAACCATGGAATAATTTGGGTTGTTGATTAGTTGAAAGGACTACCCACACCTTCTGCTTGGACCTCTCTTCTTGCTGGTGCAAGGTATTAATGACTGGAACTTGAAATATCTTTCCTTGAGCTGTTGCCTTAGGCTGGTCAATTGATACAAATACACATTAGGGTAGACTCCTGAATACCCTTATGATTTCTCGGTTGGGCTAATAATACCCGAGAAGGAGATTCTTCCCATAACAATGCATAGAACAACATTTCCCCACATATGTAGCCAGGATGGTTGATAATCCCCTCCTGTGAAAGAGGCTTTCACAGGTGGATCATCGACTACTATATTGGGCATCAATATAGATATATCTATGAAAAATAGACTAATTTCAGATTTGTTTTTCCTTGGTATTCCTGTTCTTTCTTATAGGAACTTGACATGTGTCTTATGAGATAACTGATGGAGTGATATGACTGGTCACACCTAGCCCAATCTGTTAAGATCCAGGACATGAGTGAATGAGCATGTCAATGAAAATTATTGCTATCCTATGATGGCTATAGGTAGAGACATGATGATGGGTGAAGGATGGGAAACATGATGCTATATATCTTGTTATATGTCATGTCCTTTCCAACATATTTGGCAGGCTGCCAACGAATCTTCCCACTTGCTCGAAATATTTTTTTTTGTGCCTTTATTTTCATACACACATATTTTTCCCTATGGTTAAGAGCATTTGATATTTTAAAAATGCATGAAATTTGGATGATGTCATGATGAAGTCAACATGCATATGTGGACATGTGGCAGTTTGGAATCTATCCAGTTAGGCACTAAAGTGTCTTCATGGGCTCAACATATGTATGGCTAAATCTAAAATGGAAACCAAAAACTCTGGTGGGCCTCCTTACCACATATGGAAATCTATGATAGGCTCGAAATACACATAGTTGACTTGTCAATCATTTCTCAGCTTCCTCGGTGTCCAGGTGGCACTGAGTGAACAATCGAATAAGTGATGAGTTGGCGAATGTGAAATAATGGCGGGACCATAATACCATTGTCGTGATCCTATGGGAGTGGCTTTCCTTTCTATTCCTTACCATGCAAAAATTTTTACTCTTTGACACGTAGAATCCTAAAACCGTTGTCGCGCCCCGAGGATGTGTTAAATTCCAGATGCTTTTTTGATGCAACATCTGTCCTCCATCGTGTATTAGGCTCACATGCAACCATAAGATGATTAGTCCCACACCTCTACCCACACTTTCTCTTTAAGCCTTGTTGGGCTCCAGATATGTCATATTTTCTACCATGTAAGACCTCCATTCATAAGCTATATTCTCGCACTCTTGATACATTCTATAGCCATTATTCTATCACTTACCACTAATTACATCCATTCTACCTTGTGGTTAATTATTGTTGTTTTCTTGTCTTTTTAAGTGATTAAAGATGTTTTTGACATGATTTTATCGATGATGGTTTAATCCTATGTTTATATGTCGAAGCAACATGTCCCTGTTCTGGTACCTACACTGTCCTTGTTCTGGTACCTATACTGTTCCTATACCTACACTGTACTTGTTCCGGTACATGTACTGTTCCTGTTTCGGTACCATCATAGTCATATAGTACCTATGCTCATCGTGTACTCACACTCAAAGTAATCCAACACCAGAAGGTTCTATATTTATCTGGTACCAGTGTTTATTTGTCACATGTGCTCCTT
Organism: Picea mariana; assembly: GCA_032191745.1. Classification (NCBI taxonomy): domain Eukaryota; kingdom Viridiplantae; phylum Streptophyta; class Pinopsida; order Pinales; family Pinaceae; genus Picea; species Picea mariana. The sequence goes on along the minus strand of JASDQU010101053.1, from coordinate 451,977 downwards.
CGGTACTAGCATCCTACATGCATCCGATACCAGATGTAGTTCGAAAATTTGGAATGCTTCTAGAGGAAAATCAGGGTTATGGTTTTGTGCATAATGATGTCGAAATGAAGAAATCTGAGTCATAATTCACCCATATCGCACGTGTGGACCTCCAACTCAGGGGGAATTATTCTACTAAAATTAGTAAAATTCTCCAACTGCCAAATTGTGCCTTGATTTTCGTGCAGATGGTATCAAATCTAGAAATTCTATCAAATGGGTTTTTTCCAGAATGTGGAAAATTGAGTATAATGGGAGATCTATTTCAAAATTCAATTTTTTTTGGAAGATATGGGTGGATCTCTAACTTGAATTTGCCAAAATTGATGAAAAACCCAGATTTTTTGAGATTTATCTTAAAATTGTAAAAATTGTTTTATGAGTTTGGGAATTCGATTTTATCCATCCTCCATAGATTTCATGTATAAATAAGAGACTTATAGGGCTAATAAGGGTAGTCATTATTGTCATGAAGTTTTTTGTAAGAGGGAGATTTGTTTTTGTGAGAAAACTTTAAGGAGATGACTGCCATGTAAAAACAAAGTTCCATAATTAAATGAAAAGATGATTGTTGTTGATATACTTGTAAATTCTAACCTTGTACAATGTCTACTATAAACAGATATTCAGAAAAGAACAAAAAAGATACAATGGAAAATACAAACATCACACAAAGATTTTTCCCCTGGAAACCCAAACCGGGAAAACCAACATATATTATATTCATTCATTGTGTTACATTGTTTACAATACAATATACATATAGGAGCCAGTGGCATCCAAAACCCTAACCCAGTGACCTGGTTTAGTCCAAAACCCTAATTCCTTAACTAGAAATAGAAAACCATGTGCCGAAAAATCCACCTAAATACATGACACGTTTCCCGAGGCATAATTTTTTTTCCCGGGGGCGCTGCCCCCGGACCCCCTGCACCCCCCTCTAACCCCCCTACGCACCCAGTGCATATGCTTAGACACTAATACTCATGCAAAAAATATAACACATACCCAACATTCTCCCACTTGTTGTTTTCTTTGCATACATGGGGTTACATGGGTTACATAGTAAAAAATCCAGGGCAACAAATGCCCATGGATCCTCTACACCAAGAGAAATTTTTAGTGCTCATAGATTTTGTTAATGAGTTTGCATCATTCTTCAAAGTGTCCACCTTCATCAGTGATACTTTCTTTTCTTCAATCATGTCTCTCACAAAGTGATATTGAACATCAATGTGCTTTGTCTTTGAATGATAAGCAGGGTTCTTCGCCAAAAAAATTGCACTCTGACTGTCACACTCTATCCTTACAGCTTGTTGTACCAACCCAATACCTGAACACAATCTTTGTAACCATACTGCTTCCTTAATTGCATGAGTGGCTGCCATGTATTCAGATTCTATAGTTGAAAGTGCCACTACAACCTGTCTTTTGCTCCTCCAAACAGGTTAAACACATAACCACTTGTAGATCTACTACGATCTAAATCTCTAGCCCGGTTTGCATCCACAAATCCATGTATATCTACCACTCTGTCCAATCCTGATCTTCCTTCGTAGCACAATCCATAGCTAGCAGTGCCACGCAAATACCTGCAAACCCTTTTTACTGCTGTCCAATGCTCCTTCCCTGGTTTTGACATATACCTGCTCAAAACTCCCACTGCATGTGCAATGTCCGGTCTAGTACAGACCATTGCATACATCAAACTGCCAACTGCACTTGCATATGGAACATGATACATGTCCTCCTCTTCTTCATGTGTCTTGGGACACTGATCCGCAGATAACTTTACACCAACATGAATAGGAACCTTGACTGGTTTACATTCCTGCATATTAAACCTCTGTAATATTGTCTCGACATATTTTCTCTGATTTAACCAGAGTTTCCTCTTTTTTCAATCTCTTTTAATTTCCATGCCCAAAATGAAATTTGAAGCACCAAGATTCTTCATGTCGAATTTAGAGGACAACTGATTTTTCACATCCTAGATAATCTCCTTGTTGTTTCCTATCAACAACATGTCATCCACATACAAGACCAAATAAATCAAATGATCACCAATTAATGTAGAATACACACAGTGATCCTCTTTACTTCTTGTGAAGCCAAGTCCCAGCATATAAGTATCAAATTTTTGATACCACATCCTTGGTGATTGTTTTAAATCATACAAGTACTTTTTCAACTTGCATACCAGCTCCTTCTTTCCTTTCACAGCATAACCTTTTGGTTGCTTCATAAAGATTTCTTCTTCCATATCCCCATGCAAGAATGTTGTCTTCACATCCATCTGTTCTACTTCAAAATCAAATGCAGTAACAACAGATAACATAAATCTTATAGAGGTTAACTTGGCAACAGGAGAAAAAATCTCACCAAAATCAATTCCCTCAACCTGGAAATAACCCTTTGCTACTAACTGAGCTTTGTATTTATCCACTTTTCCTTCTGCATTCAACTTCTTTTTAAATACCCATTTGCTGCCAATGGGATTTCTTCCAATTGGAAACTCCACTAGATTCAAAGCCTCATTCTTATCCAAAGATGCCATTTCTTCTTCCATGGCCCTTTTCTAGAGATTTCCATCCTTTGAATCCACTGCCTCCCTGACAGTTCTAGGATCATCATCAGTAATAGACAAAGAAAAATTTGAACGAAAATCAGATGGACTATACCTTTCCGGTAGCCTTCTTTCTCGATCCAATCTCCTCAATACTGGAGTATGATAATCTTCTTCTTCTGATTCATGTTCTTCTATAGAGTCTGCTTCATCTTCCTTTAAATCAAACTCTTGGTAGGACTTCTTGTTTAACAACATCCTTCATTTCTCTAAATACCACATCTCGGCTATACACTACCTTCTTAGTTTCTGGGTTCCAAAGATTATAACATTTGAGACCATCTTTATATCCAATAAAGATACATTTTTCAGCCTTCTTATCCAACTTACTCTTGTTTTTCTTTGGAGCATGAACATATGCATCGCAGCCAAATACCTTAATATGCGTGAGAGAAGGTTCCTTACCAGTCCATACCTCTTGTGGAGTCTTGTCACCCAACACTGATGAGGGTGATCTGTTGACCAGATAACATGTAGTACCCACTGCCTCCGCCCAGAATTATTTCCCTAACCTGACACCACTGATCATGCACCTTTCTTTTTCATCAGCATCTTGTTCATCCTTTCTGCAACTCCATTCTGCTGAGGTGTATATGGAGTAGTCTTCTTCCTTGCTATACCGCAATTCTTACAGAATTCTTCAAATTCATTCCTGCAGAACTCTCCTCCATTATCTGTTCTCAACACCTTAATTCTTTTCTCCATTTGATTCTCAACAAGAGACTTAAACTCTTTAAACCTGTCAAAGACTTCATATTTCTTCCCGAGGAAATATATCCAAGTTTTCCTAGAGAATTCATCTATAAATGAGACATAGTACACAAATTTTCCCAATGATGGGACCGACATAGGTCCAAAAACATCACTGTGAACTAGTTGTAAAATTCCTTCTGCCCTCATTGCACTAGAGGGGAATCTTACCCGATTTTGCTTCCCATATAGACAATGTTCACAGAAATCAAAATCCAGAGAGTATTTAGACATACCTTCAAACATACCTTTACCATGTAGTAGTCGAAGACCCTTCTCTCCGATATGCCCCAGTCTTTGATGCCACAACATAACCTTTTCTCCAGAGACTGTAGGAGTTCTTTCTTCTTCAACTCCAATATCAGGAACAATGGAGCTATTACACCCATCACTAATAGTGCTTCCTAGCAACTTATACAGAGTTACAAACTGAACTCCCTTCATCAACACCATTGCTCCTCGAACCATCCTGCAAGTTCCCTTTTCAAAAATTGTTTTTACCTCTGCATCTTCCATTTTCCTTACAAAAATCAAATTTCTGGCCATACCTGGGATGTGTAGAACACTAGTCAGTGTTCTAATCCTTCCATCTATGAGTCTCAACTTGACCCTTCCTCTTCCTATGATTCTGGTTGTCAAATCATTACCTAAGAAAACATTACCTCCATCATACTTTTCATATTCACAGAACCAGTCCTTGTGGGGAGTCATATGAAAGGATGCACCAAAGTCAATCAACCACACCTCATGATCTGCATGTGTGCTTGAAGAGGCCAAGTACACATCCCCTCCTTTTTCCTTGGAGGTCTTTTCTTCTGTAGAAGAAGATTCTTCAGATCCCTTCTTTTTCTCAACTTTGGATCTACACTGCTTCTTGTAGTGCCCTTGTTTTCCACACCTCCAACATACCCTTACAAACTTTCCAGGAGATTTAGATCTACCCTTAGACTTACATCTCCCACTTGAGAAATTAGATCTATTTCTTTCCTGGGAACGTCCTCTTGCAAATCATGCGTCTGTGCTATGTCCTTCCATATTCTTTCGTCTCATCTCCTTCGACAACAAGGATGAGACCACTTCTTCAAACTTAAAAGAAGTTGTATTACTGCCTATGGCCACAACCAAACTATCCCACGAGTCTGGTTAAGAACACAACAAACTAATACATTTATCTTCATCTGAAATTTTAATCTCAACATATACTAATTGACTTACCACAGTATTGAAGGCGTTCAAATGCTCTGCCACACTGAGTCTCCATCTCTCATCCTCAAGTTATACAGCTTCTTTATCAGGAATAGTTTATTTACCAGGGACTTAGACTGATACAACTTCCCCAATGTTTCCCATAAATCCTTGGTTGTAGCTTTCTCTGACACATTCAGTAATACTGAATCAGAGAGATACAGTCGGATTGTTCTCTTTGCCTTCCGATCCATCTTTTTCCAGTCATCTGCATAAGTTCTTGTAGGTGCAGTACCTAGATCTACCGTGATCCACTGATCTCTATCCACCAAAAGATCTTCCATTTTGAGCTTCCACAGCTCAAAGCTTTTCCCATTAAACTTCTCAATCTCCATCTTCGAGTTGCTTGCCATTTCTTTTCACCTAAAAAACAATACTGCAGATCTCCCACTGTAACAAGGCTTATCACAGTCCCAAGCCAAACCCTTGAGCACAAAGGCATCCCCTTGAAGCCAATAAAGCTCTGATACCAAATGTAAATTCTAACCTTGTACAATGTCTACTGTAAACAGATATTCATAAAAGAACAAAAAAGATACAATGGCAAATACAAACATTACACAGAGATTTTTCCCCTAGAAACCCAAACCGGGAAAACCAACATATATTATATTCATTCATTGTGTTACATTATTTACAATACAATATACATATAGGAGCCAACGGCATCCAAAACCCTAACCCAATGACTTGGATTAGTTCAAAACCCTAATTCCTTAACCGAAAATAGAAAACCATTGGCAAAAACCATGTGCCGAAAAAACCACCTAAATACATGACATGTTTCTCGAGGTAGGTGTCACGTTTCCCGAGGCAGACACTACTACTCGTGCAAAGAATATAACACATACCCAACAATACTGTTCATCTCCTTGACTTGATATGATCCTCCTCAAGCATCACTGACCATATGAGAAGGGCCCCTCAGTATGGGTAAGTGTTTCCATGTTTTAACTTGTTTAGTAGAATATAATTTAATTAATTGCATTGCCAATTGTAATGCAACCTAGTTTATGAATGTGTTTATGAGATACATTTAGATTATTAAACACCCAGGATCAATTCCTCATTTGATTGAAATACAAGTGAAATACCATTTCAATTTTGTAAATATATCTGTTATTCATTTCCAGTCATAAAACCACTGATATGTTTCACATGTGATCTGTTTTGGGACAATAATATTCATTAGTATTTGGAAAATGGTATTCATTAGTTTCCAATGTGTTTACAAAATAGTGAAAACAAAATAAAATGCAAACTATGTTATGTTCATGCACTATTGTTCCTCCACTTTGCTCTATTCCTGCACTGTACTATGTTCCTGCACTCCATGTTTAATTTATGAGTTATGTTTCCTGCACTTCACAACCTCGATCTACAGCTTCACTTTCCATTCTTGGGTGTATCTTTTGAGAACAATTCCTTCGCATAATTTGTTTTCTATTTGTTTGAAATCCTTTCGCTAGTTTTCTCCAATTTGGATTTCCCATAGCTTTCCTTGCACTTTAAATCCACAAAGTTCCAATCACCAAGGGAAAGATTAAAGATCTAACTCATGAGATATGGCCTCCCCACATTGAGATTCTACCTAAGGTGTTAGTTTATTTCCTATCAATTGAAATCATTTTCATTTGGTTGTTTCTTTTATTGCATTTAAGTGTGGATTTGCTATAGGAAATAATCATTGAAGGACAAGAAACTTAAGTAAGCTACTCACGATTAATCACACGAACATCACCGTGAGCGCATGAAAGACTGTGATCTAAGCCTTTATAGAACTAAGTTATTTCTATGTCCCAATGATGAATCCTTAGTGTTAATTTCCTGCAGTTTGTTTTACTTTGCTCAGTTTGTTCATGTTGTCGTCGAATTTAGATTAGGCTAGACTAGGCTCCAATATTTCATTTCATGTGCTTGCACCTTGAAGCTTATGGGCCTCAATTGATAATTTAATGTTGGGAATTAATAGTTCATATATTTATCCCAACAAGCCTTGGTTATGACGATGTGCCTATATCAATACTATAGGCTTTATGGGCACATCGTTCTTATCAAAAATATGCTCCAGGGGTACCAATACTTTAGTGATAAAGTTATTCTTCAATTGAAGGATCTTATGCCCATCCATGTACTCCCTGAACTTAGAGGTCATTTGCATCTCTGTTTCAGCCACACTTTCTCCATTTTCTTCATCATTTGAATCTAAATGTGTGCTGGAAAATTCATCTATAACCTCCTTGAATCGCTTGATTTGTTGATCATATTCGAACACTTTCCAGTATTTTATATTATCGGGGATGGAAGGTCGAGATCTCATCTCAATCTCATATCTCATCTAGGGGATAGTGGGGGTTTTAAAGGTGCTATATTTTATTTCTAAGGAATCAACTTGTTGAACAAATTGTCAAAATCAACTTATAAAAATTGTCAATTAAATCCCATACTTGATTCCTGAGGCCCTCATCCTGGTATGTCTTGTATAATAACAACCTTTGATTTTCTAAACCATAAGTTATGAGTCTCCAAACGCTACCAACTCGGTGATCTGCATCTTCCTTGCTACCTCCAAACCAAGAATTAGGGCCTCATACTCAACTACATTGTTAGTGGCATCGAAATCCAATTTATAGGACAAATGGATTTCTTCTTTTTTATGGGAGTTAAGGAATATTCCAATTTTCACTCCTTCCTTTGAGTATTCTCCATCGAAATACATCTTCCATATGCAATTAAATTCTTGAGAAGGGCTCACAACATGGCTTATAAGAGTTAGGGCTTATTTGTGTTCTTCATTTATTGTGAGGATGCAACAACCCAAGTCTTCATCAACAACATATACGAGGTGGTTTATAGAGTTATTTTGGTCACTGAATACATAGGAAAACTTTGTTTCTATATATAATATTCTATTTTCTCCTCCAAATACTAACACAATGGCATAGGTCATATCCATATGTATCGTACATCCTAGCTTTATGTCCCAAGTTCAGGATAGTAGCCTGCCATTGTTTGTAGGTACATCAACTACCACCACATCCATCATGATACTCTTTACATGAAGTTGGGCCAAAGTAACCACCATGTCTTTGATCAACCCATCACTTTTCACCTTCTTGGCATCGAAAGAGTAAAGGTCATTATAAGGCCTTGTTATTTCTAACCCGGACTTCTCCATTACTACCTTTGGAATAAGATTATGAGATGCTCCAAAGTCAAGCATACAGTTATGTAACATCTTGTCATGGATGTTCAGGGTCACATAGAAATTTTCAATTGACTCCTCTTTTTCATCTATGTGAGGACCAAACACTATAGTAGGAGACTCATGTTGTAAATTCACAGTGTCAGGTGGACCTACTGGGATCTTTCCCTATATTACTTTTTCAATCTACTTTTCATATGATGGATTTTTAGACAATTCATCCAATGGGACTGGTATCTTGATTTTGGAAATATCTTTCTCAATATTGAAGGGTGAAATTGATTCCTTAAGTTTCTTTACCTCATTTTCTTCCTTTGAAGTTTCACCAACTTCTTTAGTCTTTATAGTATTTTTTAGTTCTTTGAATTTATCCATAGAAAGAATTGGGATAAGCTTCTTAGGCTATGACTGGATGTCCTGGTTAACAAGTCTTTGTCTAGGTTTGAGGTCATACTTCTTGTGTATCTCAGCCTACAATGCATCAAAAAAAATCTTGTACTGAGTAGAGGACAATACTTCTTCAATGGATCCATTTTTGAGGGTTTGTGTTTTGATGCTGAGAGAGTATTCGTAATAATTTTGAGTTAGGTGAATCATATTATTCCCCTCTTGCAATAGATGTATTTCCTTTGGGTTATCAATGAATCCTTCATTCGTTTCTTCTTCTACCCTGTTATTCTAATCATTAATTTGGACAAGAGATTGAATAGGTTGCTTATCGTTTCTTCTTTCTCTCCTCATGAGTTGAGGATTAAAAGGCCTCCTAAACTAATTAGGTTTCCTCCCCCATCCTTCTTGAGGGACGTTTTTACCATTACCATTCTCCATTTCAAATCTAGACACTTTGTTTTTCAGATTTCATATTAGTCTAGACATTTCGTCCATTCCAACCTCATGAGCATCTTTGGATGGATTTGAAGGGTCATAGTGTTATTTAATTTTCTTCTTGTTTGTTTGATCATACTTTTTATTTATATTGCATGATGCAATCATATTTCCCTCAATATCTATTGCATCATCCTCCATTATCAACAAACTGGGGGCTCTTCTTTCTCTTAATGCCATGGAAAAATCTGCATCAAAGGCCCCAACATATGTGACCTTGGCTACGTGTTGCAAAGGATATATTTCTCTCGGAATCCTTTTGTAAAGATTATTAAACCTTGTGTTAAAATAAACAACATACTCGTTTAATTTCTTCTTGAGGGAGCCAAATTAAGTCAGGTTATACGGGTTGTCCCTCTTCCCCCCCCACTACTTCATGAATGAAAACTCAAGAGCTTGCCACCTGTCTATAGAGGCCATGGGGAGTTCTATGAACCATTTAAAAACATGTCCCTCTAGGTTTTGAACAAAAAAACTCATGAACACATCATCATTCTCCACAAACAGGTTATCAGTGAAATCCTCGAAGGTTGCTAGGTGTTCTTCAACATAAAGCGTTGGTATTTGGGTAGCATCTTCAAGTAATTTTTAGGTAGGCCATGAATGTGAGAAATCAGATTTAAAGGTCCGAATTGGGACATGACCCAAGGGTTTACGGGTGGTGGGGGAGGTTGATTTCCCGTAACTCTTCCTCCTCCTAAATTATCCATGAGGTTCTGAAAGATAATGTTACTAGCTTCAACAGATGGATGATTAATAGGGTTTTTCAGAAAGGGATTAAAGGAAGAGCTCACTTCTTGACAAAATCCTAAAGGAGAATTCTATAAATCTATTAAGGTTTCAGGAGGTAGGTATCTTGGCAATGGAAGTGGAATCAACTGGTATATCAACTAGCTCCAAAGATTCACTACCTACATGAACAACAAAATGAGAAGTTTCCAAATTAGGGTTACCTAGAGGTGAAGATATTTGATGTTCTTTGATATTTCTCAAGGTCACAAAATTATCGGGGTCTAAGTATATTGGAGTATGCTCATGATCTGGGTTACTTTTGGTATATATTCTATTATATGCCAGATATTCTTCCTTTGTATTCGCTAGGTGAAATAACTTAACAACCGAGTGTCTAAAACTTGTTCACCTTCGAATATCATATATACAATGTCGTATCCCCAGGAAAAGATATATGCAAATTCCATTCCCTGACAAAGACACCATTTCAGGTGTTATCCCTCTATATGTTCTAGGTAGTAAATGGAACTATGCCTAGGCACCCTAGGTGCTAATACCCAAAGAAAGTCTTAAAACCATATTGATTAACAACAAAAAATACACAAAATTTTGAGTAAGTTTTTCTCACTCTCTTATAAAAATCTTGTCCCTCAAAAAATACTAGAACCAATACCAGGACATTCAACACGAAGATGCATGAGTCCAAGAGTGATTTATATAGTTTTATTCAAGTTTGAGAAGGGTGTTATTAAGAAGAAATACAAAATAGACACGTGAGGAAGCTTTAAGGTGAATCTCACAGCCCATGGACAAAATATGTTGGATTACTGAGAGGGGGGGGGGTGAATCGGTAATAGAGAAATTTAATCCTTTTTAACCATATAATCCAAGTGTTATATCAATGAAGCATTATCATCCAATAATTTTAGAGTAAATAAACAATTAACAAATGAACAATCATACACATACACAGTACACCAGTGTTTTACGTGGAAACCCAAATCGAGAGAAAACCACAGAATACTTTTTCTTATATGTCTTGAAGAATTACATTCATTGGAAGCACCAAATTCATTTTTTTTCCAGCTACAACTGGAAGGAGGCTCCAACCCCCTAGTTTCTTAGGCTACAACCTGAGGGAAGCTCCAACTCCCCAATTCTCTGGCTACAACCAGAAGGAGGCTACAACCCCCTATGCTCTCCGGCTACAACTAGAAGGTGGCTACAACCACCTTCCCTTGCCCCATCCTAACACCCTAAAGTAGAAGCAGAATGATGGAACCACTGTCAACCTATCACTATGATATATACCACTGTAAAAATGTACCAATAAATCTGAACCATGCATCAACCTGTAATCAACTTGTACCATAAACAAGTGCATCAACCATGCACCAACCTGTACTAAATAACCTGTAATCAACCTGTACCATAAACAAGTGCATAAAACCATGTACCAAGTATGTACCAATCATGTGTCAACTACTCATCAACTATGAATCATCAATATGTACCAACTTCATCAACTATACACCTCATGTATGTGCCAACTTATCAACTACTTGTCTCAACCATGTACTCAACATGTACCTCAACCAAAAGCCCTCATCAATTTCATCATCCAAATCTGATTTGTAGCTCTTTAATAGACCTGGTGTATATGATCACATTCCTACAAACCTTCCTTAACTTCAACAACAAGAGTCTAGCATTTTCATCAAACTTTTCTTTAGTCTCACATGCCTAGTTTTGGATTAGTCAACAACCCTAACTTGAAGTAATCATAACATTGTACCTATAATGTATAAATATATGAAACTGATACACAATGTTCTTCAGTGTGTTTTATGAAATTCCTCTAGGTGTCACTATTTGGAACCTCTAATAAAAAAAGTTATAGAAAAAATGGCATACCTTGCTGAATTCTGGCTTATTCTAGAGAGCGACTGTGTAGAGAGTGCCCTGCATGGAATATTTGTTGAATCAATATGAAACTATTAAAAAGAATACTACAGATTGTACCCTAACCAAGACATTTGGTTTCATGGAATTTGGA
>JASDQU010101053.1:398026-440419 GCA_032191745.1 Picea mariana | reverse complement strand
TAATAGACCTGGTGTATATGATCACATTCCTACAAACCTTCCTTAACTTCAACAACAAGAGTCTAGCATTTTCATCAAACTTTTCTTTAGTCTCACATGCCTAGTTTTGGATTAGTCAACAACCCTAACTTGAAGTAATCATAACATTGTACCTATAATGTATAAATATATGAAACTGATACACAATGTTCTTCAGTGTGTTTTATGAAATTCCTCTAGGTGTCACTATTTGGAACCTCTAATAAAAAAAGTTATAGAAAAAATGGCATACCTTGCTGAATTCTGGCTTATTCTAGAGAGCGACTGTGTAGAGAGTGCCCTGCATGGAATATTTGTTGAATCAATATGAAACTATTAAAAAGAATACTACAGATTGTACCCTAACCAAGACATTTGGTTTCATGGAATTTGGATCTATTATGAATAAGTTATGACATTTTTACCTGAAACACTTTTTTTTGACTAGTTTCAGGACTAGCCACAAACCCTATTTTCCACGGAGTGTAACTCCAAAAATACAATGCCCCACAAGCTAAATTTTTTTCCACAGATACTTGTATATGTTTTATCAATGGAATATAAATTTCATGGTCTGAATCATTATATAAAAAAAGATATAGCGAAAATGGTGAGATGACCTGTAAATAACATAACTTAGAAAGCACCATCAAAAGAATTTATCCTTCCTTGCATTTCGGCCTTCTTTTCTTCACCTTCCCTCAGAATTTCGGCTTAAATATCCTTGGTTACTTCAAACACCTATATATATTCAATATTCTCAAGTGTGATTAAAATGAGAGAGCCTTGCCTTTTATTTATACTCTCCAAGTAGCTTCCTTAAAAACATCTTTTGGGTCACTTGGCCCCACTTTCCTTATTTTAGGGTTAACTCACTTCTAATTTCTCCATTAAATTTATTATTGAAACAATTTGTTTTTTATTCACTTTGAATTATAATACACTCATTACTTCACTTTATGATTTACCTTTTAAAATCTCTTAAACCACTTTGACTACTTTGACCTTTTGGGGATTCTAGATGACATATGAGGGTCCTCCAACTTTGTAAGGCCATAACTCTCAAACCATGAGGAGTTATGTGATGTTCCACATACCACCAGAAATGAAATGACATGTACTATCCATATAGAATAGTATTATCTAAAAATATATCATAACTCATACCGTTATCCATCAAACAAACTTGGGTCCATTACCCAAACCTGGGGTCTCCAACTTCTCATGGACATAACTCTCTAACCATGAGGAGTTATGTGATGTTCCACATACCATCGGAAATGGAATGAAAATCACTATCCATATAGGATATTTTACCTGAAAAATTCATTGTCCTTCATCTCATTATTCCACAATTAAGCATGGGTTCTCTTACTCCACAAAGTGTCTTCCTGTGAGGGATTTCATCATAAGGGGACCACTTTGGAGTTCATCCATGTTTACTTCTTATCAACCATGAAAAGACAATAATGAGTCATATTTACATCAAACAATATTGGGTCCATTACCCAAACCTTTGTGCTGCGAGGATTTTTTCAAGGGTTGACATCAATGACAACCAACCTTAATCAACAATCTCCCCCTTTGGCATTGATGGCAACACTATGATGCCATACTGAAATAATATCACTCATGCTCCCCCTGGAACCATGCCTCTGTCCTATGTATCTGATAAATTTGCCTCTATCCTCTACATATGATAAATCTGCTCCCCATGGAACCATGCCTCTATCCTCTGCATCTGATAAATCTCTCCCCCTTTGTCATCAATGGCAAAGGTGTCTTTTCATCCATGGCTGCTCCCCCTGACTAAACTATCCTCTTATGGTGCTTCCTCGTGTACATCTAAGACATATAAGATAAGCATTCAAAAAGCATTCATTTTGGAGTAGAAATAACTCCAAGTCTTTGGCAAAGATATTCAAAGGCTTCCCATGGAAGTGGTTTTGTAAAGATGTATGGCACTTGTTCTTTTCTGCCCACATACTCAACTATTATGTTCTTTTCTGCAACCTGTTCCCGTAGAAAGTGATACTTGTTTGGAATGTGCCTCGTCTTGGAGTGCATCACCGATTTTTTTGAGATACTGATATGTATTATCACAATATATTGGAATGGGCTCATCATACTCAACCTGTATATCTGGCAAAGTTTGTTTCATCAGAAGAACCTGTGTACAACATGATGCTGCTGCAATATACTCTACCTCGATTGTAGATAGAGATACTGATGATTGTTTCTTTCTTAGACATGATACCAAACACTCACCTAAGTAGAACGCTGCTCCACTGGTGCTTCGTCGGTCATCAATACAACCTGCCCAATCTGCATCTATGTAGGCAATAAGTGATAGATCTTTTCCTTTTGGATACCATAATCCAAACTCTTCTGTTCCTTTGAGATATCTGAAAATCCTCTTCACTGCTAATGCATGTGATTCCTTTGGTGTTGATTGAAAGTGTGCCACCTGTCCAACTGCTTTCATTACATATGGTATGGATGCTGTCACATATAGTAGGCTGCCAATCATTGAACTGTATTGCCTCTGATCTGTAGACTTCGAATCATCATCTTTGCTCAACTTACAACTGGTTTGCATGGGAGTGATAACTAGTTTGCAATCTTCCATTCCGAACCTCTTTAGCATTTCTCTGATATACTTGGTTTGAAAAATAAAAATTCCTTGGTTGCTTTGATGTATCTGAAGTCCCAGAAAGAAGGATAGTTCTCCAAGTAATGACATTTCAAATTCATTCTGCATGTCTTTTGCAAATTTCTAGCTTAACCTGTCATCATCACTACCAAAAATAATATCATCAACATAAACTTCGATTAATAAAATATTACCTTGACTTACCTTGATGTAGAAGTTGTTGTCTGCACTTCCTTTTCTGAACCCTACTTGCTGTAGATACTTATCCAGTCTGGAGTACCATTCTCTAAGAGCCTTTTTTAGACCATACAAGGCCTTCTTTAATTTACATACATAGTCTGTGTTCTCTGACAACTGAAATTCTTCTAGTTGTTCAATTTAGTCTTCTTCTTCAAGTTCCCCATTCATAAAACATGATTTTACATCCATCTGATATACTTTAACATTTTTGGAACATGCATAAGCTAAAAGTAAAAAGATTGCTTCCATTCTGGCAACTGGGGCAAATGTCTCTTCAAAGTTGATTCCTTCAATCTGTGCATATCCTTTACATACCAATCTAGCTTTGTTCCTTGTAACCTATCCATCTTCATTCAATTTATTCCTAAAAACCCATTTTGTGTCGATCAAATTCTTATTCTTTGGTCTTGGAACCAATTCTCAAGTGTCATTTTTCTCTATTTGATCCAATTCTTCATCCATGGCCTTATTCCAAAATTCATCCTTTCTGGCTTCTTCAAAACAATTTGGTTCAATTGTAGATAAGAGTGCTAGGTGTGTTTGTTCTGGTGAATGGATTTTTCTTCTAGTCTCAACTCCTGCATCTTTGTTTCCAATAATCTGATCTGAAGGATGATTCTTCTGTACTCGTTNTTTGAAGGATGATTCTTCTGTACTCGTTTGCTAGGTGTCTTTGGAGATACTTTCTGAATTTTCTCTTCTGCTTTTGTCAGATTCTCTTCATCTTCATCTTCCTCTTCTACTTCTTTTTCATCTTCTTCTTCGAAAAGTTGTTCCATTGATTTGTTTTCTTCTTCCTTTGATTCTGGTCTGCTTGTTTCATCAATTGTTACGTTGATGCTTTCCAAAACTTTGTTCAATCTTAGATTGTAACACTTGTATGCTTTCCTTGTACTTGAGTAACCAACAAGTATTCCTTTATCCACACAAGAGTCAAACTTTCCCATTCTGCCATCTTCTCTTTTGATGTAGCATTTGCCTCCAAAAAATCTGAAGTGCTTCACATTTGCTGGTCTTCCTTTCAATAGCTCATAGGGAGTTTTATTAGTGTTGTTTCTGAGCATTAATCTGTTTTGAATGTGAATTGTTGTATTCACTGCCTGTGTCCAAAATATATCTGTCAATTTGGAATCCATTAACATTGTTCGAGCCATTTCTTGTATTGTCTTGTTCTTTCTTTCAACAACTCCATTCTGTTGAGGTGTCCTAGCAACGAAGAATTGCCTTTTTATTCCATGACTACTACAGTAGTCCATAAATTCATTTGAAGTGAACTCTCCTCCATTATCAGATCTCAAACATTTGATTCTTGAATCCATCTCATTTTCAACCATTTCCTTGTAGATCTTGAAGTTTTCAAAAGCTTCTGACTTGTTCTTGAGAAAGCAAACTGCAATCATTTTTGTATAATCATCAACTAATAACATAAAGTATTTTTCACCTTTTAAGCCCTTTGTTGTAGTTGGTTCAACTAGATCAGTGTGCACAATTTCCAGTGGTCTTATTGTTGAATATTCCTTTGATTTGAACCTGGTCTTTGTTTGCTTTCCTTGTTGACAATGCTTGCATAATGTGTTGGTTGGTTTCGTGATCTGGGGCATTTCTCTAACTGCTTCTCTTTTGCTGACTTTGAACCTGGTCTTTGTTTGCTTTCCTTGTTGACAATGCTTGCATAATGTGTTGGTTGGTTTCGTGATCTGGGGCATTTCTCTGACTGCTTCTCTTTTGCTGACTTTGACAAGGTTATCAAAATGCATGTGACCCATTCTTCTATGCCATAGCCAACTTTCATCTTCCTTTCGTAGACAACATTTTTCGTTTCCAATTTCACTTAACACATATATGTTGTTTGAATTTCTTGCAGCTATACCAACCAATTTCCCTGAACCTTCTTTTCTTATCTCACACTTTTTTGAATTGAAAGTAAGTTTATGACCTTGGTCACACATTTGACTCACACTTAGAAGATTATGTTTCATATCTTCTACCAGTAGAACATTTTGTGCCTTTTCATTCTTGTTCCCAATTTGGACTGTGCCTTATCCAATGATTTTGGATGAATTATCATTTCCGAAGGAGACTGATCCATTTTTTTCTTTTTGTAATGTAAGAAATTTGTCTTTATCACCTGTCATGTGTTTTGAACATCCACTGTCAACATACCAACCGTGTTTCTTCTGCTTAGCTTGTAGAGCGACTGTGCATTCTTCATTGTTATACTGATCTTGCTTTCTTATCCATGTCATTTTCTGAGGTTCTTATCTATGACTGTTGTTATTCTGTTGAGGTTCTTTAGGAGGGACTGTCATTATGCAATCCCTTGCCATGTGTCAAAAATTGTTACATTTGTAACATTCCACTTCAGTGCTCAAAGATTCAAACCTATTGTAACTTCTTCTTTGTGTGTCACTAGGTCTCCTTGAATAATCCCTTTGTGTATAACTCTCAAAGTTGTTACTGTTCCTGTTGTTAGGTTTGCAATTCACAACTTTATGTCCAAAATTATTACATGCATAACATAAACCAAAAAATATAGTTTGATACTTGGGAGTCGAATATCTTCTGAAAGGAGGTGCTCTTATGAATCCTTCTTCTTCTTGAGGCCTATCTGTCTGTTGTTGATTCTGAAATCTGAATCTTCTTGGTGGAGGAGTGTCCCTGTAATCTTCCTTGTATATCTTCTTATCCTCTTTGATTGTTTCTGCATAACTCTTTGGATTTGTTTCTTGCTTTGTTTTTTTGGAGATTGATCCCTTTTATGTCTGATTGTATCAAAGTTTGGACTTGTCAAGATGAGATTTTTGACTGCTGATAAAGTCATCCAGAACTTTTGAGCTATTCTACATATTTTTCTTTTGAATATCATTTCTTAGTGTGACAACCTCTGCTTCCAAGTTTCCAATGATATTGTCCTTTTCTTCTAGTTGTTCTTCTAGTTGTTCTTTGAGTTCTTCTTCATTTCTTTTATTTTCTTCTATTTGAACCTTCAATTTTGTGATCATTTGTTCTAGTTCTCGAGTGTTCTTTTTCTTGTCTAGTTCTTCTTGTAGTTTCTTGTTTTTCTTATTTTCTCTTATGATAACTTCTATGGCACAAATTAATTCTTCTCGATAGTCAACTTCTGCCTCTTCAATTTCTTCTTCGAATTCTTCACATTCTTCTTCGGCTTCTTCATATTCTTCTTCAGAGTCTTGTTTTTCAGAGTCTTTTACTGCCATGAATGGAACTCTTCTTGTCTCATTGTCACTAACTTCATCTTCATCTGATGATGAGATGTCTTCTTTGGTGTATAATATTTTCTTGAAAACTTTCTTTGTAGTTCTTTTGCCTTTATATGTGTGTTTTCCTTTTGAGTAACCTTCATCATTTCTCTTTTTCTTATGAGGACATTTGCTATAAAAATGACCAATACCATCACAATTAAAACAAATTAAAGGGAGCTTACTTATATACCTACCATTGGTTCCCTTGTTTAGTCTTTTGACGAGGTTGGTCACTTCTTCATCATCTTCCGAGGCGTCACTGCTGCTGCTATATTCTTCTTGTTCCTTTTTCTTTTTCTTTGATCTTTTGGATGCCTTGAAGGCTGCTTCTTTTACATTTGGATTTTCCTGCTCAGTTCTCATTTCATATGCTATGAAGATTCCATGCAGTTAGTCCATGCCTATTGAGTCCAGATCCGATCTTTCTTCTAGTGATGATATCTTAGGGTTGAATCTCATAGGAAGATATCTTAGTATCTTTTGAACAATTACAGATTCTTTAATTTCTTCTCCCAACCTATGATTGCATTCACTGTTTCATCAACTCATAAGAAGTAGGCTGTGAAAGAAGTAGGCTGCGATATCTTCATCTTCCTTCATTTTTAGTTGTTCAAACTGACCTATGTAAGTCTGAAGCTTTGCTGCTTTGACTTTTGTATCTCCTTCATAAATATTTTGAAGCTTGTCCCAAATATCTTTAGCGGATTTACAGTGTGCAACTTTGGTGAATGTCGTATCACTAAAACCATTCAAAAGTGCATTTGTGGCTTTGGAATTATTCTCACCGAGTTTTACTGCTTTGTCATTTGTTGGTGGAATTGTTGGTGCTGTGTATCCATCTACAATTGATTGCCAAACTTGAAATCCATGTGCCTGTATATATGTCCTCATCCTTATGCTCCAAAAAGCATACTTCTGTCCATCAAACTGTGGTATTCCATTTTTATATGAGTTGGTACTCTCCATGATCTACCTTTCAGTGGTTAAACTAATTTCTGAAGGAACCTGCTCTGATACCAATTGTTGGATTACTGAGAGGGGGGGTGAATTAGTAATAGAGCAATTTAATCATTTTTAACCATATAATCCAAGTGTTATATCAATGAAGCATTATCATCCAATAACTGTAGAGTAAATAAGAAATGAAAAAATGAACAAACATACACATATACAGTACACCAGTGTTTTGCGTGGAAACCCAAATTGGGAGAAAACCACAGAATGCTTTTTCTTATATGTCTTGAAGAATTACATTCATTGGAAGCACCAACTTCCTTTGTTTTTCAGCTGCAATTGGAAGGAGGCTCCAACCCCCTAGTTTCTCAGGCTACAACCTGAGGGGAAATCCAACTCCCCAATTCTCTGGCTACAACCAGAAGGAAGCTACAACCCCCTATGTTCTCCAGCTACAACCGGAAGGTGGCTACAACCACCTGTCCTTGCCCCGTCCTGCCACCCTAAAGTAGAAGTAGAATGATGGAACCACTGTCAACTTGTGACTGTGAAATATACCATTGTAAACCTGTACCAATAAATCTAAACCATGCATCAACCATGCATCAACCTGTACCATAAACAAGTGCATCAACCATGCACCAACCTGTACCAAATAACTTGTAATCGACCTGTACCATAAACAAGTGCATCCAACCATGTACCAAGTATGTACCAATCATGTGTCAACTACTCGTCAACTATGACTCATCAATATGTACCAACATCATCAACTATACACCTCATGTATGTGCCAACTTATCAACTACTTGTCTCAACCATATACTCAACATGTACCTCAACCAAAAGACCTCATCAATTTCATCATCCAAATCTGATTTGTAGCTCTGTAATAGACCTGGTGTATATGATCACATTCCTACAAACCTTCCTTAACTTCGACAACAAGAGACTAGCATTTTCATCAAACTTTTCTTTAGTCTCACATGCCTAGTTTTGGATTAGTCAACAACCCTAACTTGAAGTAATAATAACTTTGTACCTATAATGTATAAACATATAAAACTAATACATAATGTTATTCAGTGTGTTTTATGCAATTCCTTCAGGTTTCACTACTTGGAACCTCTCAGAAAATGAGTTATAACAAAAATGGCATACCTTGCTGAATTCTGTCTTATTCTAGAGAGCAACCTTGTAGAGTGTTCCCCGCACGGAATGTTTGTTGAATTGATATGAAACTATTACAAAGCATATTACAGACTGTACCCTAACCAACACATTTGGTTTCATGAAATTTTTATCTTTTATTAAGAAGTTATGACGTTTTTACTCGAAACACCTATTTTTGACTAGTTTTAGGACTAGCCACAAACCCTATTTTCCACGGAGTGTAACTCCAAAAATACAATGACCCACAATCTGATTTTTTTACCACGGATACTTGGATATGTTTTCTCAATGGAATAGCAATTTCAGGGTCTGAATCATTATAGAAAAAAAAGGTTATAGCGAAAATGGTGAGATGACCTGTAAATAAGATACCTTAGAAAGCACCATCAAAAGAATTTATCATTCCTTGCATTCCGGCCTTCTTTTCTTCACCTTCCCTCAGAATTTCGTCTCAGATATCCTTGGTTACCTCAGACACCTATAGATATTCAATATGCTCAAGTTTGATTAAAATGAGAGAGCCTTGCCTCTTATTTATACTCTCCAAGTAGCTTCCTTAAAAACATCTTCTAGGTCACTTGGCCCCACTTTCCTTATTTTAGGGTTAACCCACTTCTAATTTCTCCATTAAATTTATTATTGAAACAATTTATTTTGTATTCACTTTGAATTATAATACACTCATTATTTCAATTTATTATTTACCTTTTAAAATCTCTTAAACCACTTTGACTACTTTGACCTTTTGGGGCTTCTAGATGACATATGAGGGTCCTCCAACTTCGTAAGGCCATAACTCTCAAACCATGAGGAGTTATGTAACGTTCCACATACCACAAGAAATGGAATGACATGTAATATCCATATAGAATAGTATTATCTGAAAATATATCATAACTCATACGGTTATCCATCAAACAAACTTGGGTCCATTACCCAAACCTGGGGTCTCCAACTTCTCATGGCCATAACTCTCTAACCGTGAGGATTTATGTGACGTTCCACATACCAACGAAAATGGAATGACAAACACTATCCATCTAGGATATTTTACCTAACAAATTCATTTCCCTTCATCTCATTATTCCACAATTAAGCATGGGTTCTCTTACTCCGCAAAGCGTCTTCCCGTGAGGGCTTTCACCATAAGGGGACCACTTTGGAGTTCATCCATATTTACTTCTTATCAACCATGACAAGACAATAATGAGTCATCTTTACATAAAACAATATTGGGTCCATTACCCAAACCTTTGTGTTGCGGGGCTTTCTTCAAGGGTTGACATCAATGACAACCAACCTTAATCAACAAAATAACGTGCTGGGAAATTAAGAATTCAACATTTCTAATAGATATATCAGATCATTAAAACATACATCAAACAATAAAAAATTTCATATTCTCAAATCCATGGAGGTACCCTCTACACATCATGAAATACATGAAAAAATGACATGAAGTGGTCATACATTCAGAGGAAATCACTTGAATGTCATAAGCAAAACAACACATAATAACATTGTACATGTCATGAAACTTGTTGCTCAAGTTTTTATTAATGGGGATCTTATATAAGAAACCATGAAGGGAGATGGATGGATTATACAAGAGCACATACACAAAAATAAACATAGACTAAAGCATAACGCAGGGGGTGAATCTCTTGTAGCCTACAACCTGAAATTGTTTTTTGTGTCTAAGGGATCTTTGATCAAACAACTTAGTTATAATATACTCTTAAATTCCCCAAAGTGTTGGCCCTAAAAATGAGTTCCTACTATCGATTTATAGTTGCTTTTACTTAAGGAAAAACCGCTTGTTCGGACCAATACTGCTTCTTGAAGATCAATTTTATCTTCTTATAATCTTGATACCACCTCTGACATTATAACTACTTTCAACTTCTCAACTAATTTTTATTTGTTTTAACTGAGTAAAAATATATTTTTACCCCCAAAGATGATGTGCTAGTGCTTGGTGGGATGTTTCCCTTTTGTCTAATCGAGCCTTAAGATGGGTATTTTTAGTTGGCTCTATGAGGTATTCCTTTGCAGTGGTGAGCCTATTCAGCCATGTAATGATTTGGGTTTCTGATTGGTTGAAAGGCCTACCTACACCTTCTTCTTGGACCTCTCTTCCTGTTGGTGCAGGGTATCAATGAACGAATCTTGAAATCTCCTTCCCTGAGTTGTTGCTTCAAGCCGATCAATTGATACAACTGCACATTAGGGTAGACTCCCAAACTCCCTTCTTATTTCTTGGTTTCACTAATGATACCTGAGAAGGACATTCTTCCCATAATGACACATAGAACAACTTTTCCCCACATTTGTAGCTAAGATGGTTGATAATCCCCTCATGTGAAAGAGGTTTGCATAGGTGGATCATCGGTTGTTATATTGGGCATCAAGATAGTTGTATCAATAGAAACTAGACTACTTTCATATTTGTTTTTCCTTGGTCTCCCTGTTCTTTCTTATAACAACTTGACATGTGACTTGTGAGACAACTGATGGAGTGATAAGACTAGTCACACCTAGCTCAATATGTTAAGATCTGAGACATGAGTGAATGAACATGTCAAGGAAAATGATTTCTATCCTCTGATGGCTGCAGGTAGGGAAATGATGATGGGTGAAGGATGGGAGACATGATGTTATATATCCTGTTATATGTCACGTCCTTTCCAAAATATTTGGCAGGCTTCCAGTGAATCTTCCCACTCACCTGAAACATTATCTCTCGTGCCTTTATTTTTATACACGCGTATTTTTCCTTATGGTTTAGAGCCTTTGAGATTTGAAAAATGCATGAAATTTAGATGATGTCTTGCTGACGTCAACATGCATATGTGGACATGTGGCAGTTTGGAATCTATCCATGTAGGCATTGAAGTGTCTTCATGGTCTCAACATATGTATGGCTGAATCTAAAACAACAACCAAAAACTCTGGTGGGACTCCCTACCACATATGGAAATATATGATAGGCTCAAAATACACATAGCTGACCTTCAATCCTTTCTCAGCTTCCTTGGTGTCTAGGTGGTACTGAGTGAACAATCAGATAAGTGATGAGTTGGAAAATTTGCAGTCCTGACAGGACCAGAATACCACTGTTGTGACCCTGGGGGAGTGGGTTTCATTTCCGTTCCTTACCATGTAACAACTTTTACTCTTTGACACATAGTAACCTAAAACCATTGTCGTTCCCTGAGGATGCGTTAACTTCTAGATTCTTTTTGATGCGACATGCATCCTCCACCATTGATTAGGCTCGCACTTAGCTATCAGATGGTCGGTCCCACACCTCTGACCACGTTTTCTCTTTAAGCCTCGGTTATGTGATGTGGCTCCATTTGGGTGAGATATTGAACTTAATTTAGATGAGATAAGCGCCTTTCATGCTCTCGATAGGCGCCCGAGTATTTAAAATTGAGTTTCAAGCCCTTAGGGCTAGATTTTTTTTTATTGCATATTTTTAGGCTCCCAACCATATGTATTGCTCCTTTGATGCGTGAACCCTAGAATCTCTCTTATGTCCTCTTTCTTTTGAATTTTGACCCCTTAATCTCGATCAAGGTGCATGATAGCCACTGGATCGAAACCAATACTAACACATAATAACCATCGTTACTAGGAATATATCATGACAATTATATCTACACCATACTTCTAGTCAAAGAAAAGTTTTAATACTTGTAAACAAATATATAAGAAACAACAATCTCATAAATCAGTTCCATAGTATGCAAGAGATGATCTTATCATATGAAAAGGTCTTTTCTGCTGACTATCAATTTTAAGACTTGAACATAAATATCAAGTATAGATGAGAAAGATGAGTGATAAGATTTTTAGAAAGAATTCATGAAGCTTATTACACGATAAGTCTAGATAAATCAATGATTATCAATCATAGAAATAATCTTGATAATAATGATGCCTCTCTCATTTGATATACAATCAATTTGACAAATAAACAAATTATGGAAATAATTCACATAATTCTAGGGTATAATAATTTGTAAATGAACAAAAATGCAATATTCACAAACTCCACTACCACAAATGAATCCACCAACAAGACCGGGGTTCTCGAATTTTATTCAAATTGATTAGAATAACTAGTTTAAACAACATTCAAAACCCACAAGAAGAATGAGTGTTTAAATAGAGCCTGACAATAGTGCCGAGGCTATTCTTGCTTCACTAATTCTCCATTGAAGAAATAATTAAGAACACTTTGTCAAGAGAAATCCTCATGTGTAGCATCAAAATCCTCCTTTCATGATGTCCAGTTCCCAAGAACGACGATCCTTCCTTTCTTGAAAAAAATGCCATTCTCTGGAAACAATCTCCCCCAAGTTTATATTCCTGCTCTTTTTATAACCATTTGATTTTGTTTATCTTCATGATCTTGTTCCTCCAAAATATCTGCAATCAAAACCATAAAATCTTTTAAAACAAAAAAAATGATCTTAGAAAATAAAAAATAAAATCAAAATCTAGAAACTAAATCTAAAAATATAAAAGAAAAGTTAATTAAACTAACAACTAATATAATAATAAAACTTGAATTAACATAACTAAAATTTAAACTAATTAAAATAAAACTAAACAAAAAAAAATTATAGTAAAAAATAGACTAAAACTAAAGAATAAAAACTAAACTAGAGTAAATAAAACTATTTTATTGCTTTAGTTATATTATTTATTCTCGACAATCCCGTGCACATGTATATCTCTCTCTGATCTCATAACATTTTGTCAAGCTCCTTAAAAAAATGCGATTTGGTAATACCACAACGAGCACTTTGTGATTTTGTAATCTCGTGGTGTTGTCATTTGATAACGCACTTTGTTCCTTCATAACTCTTCATGGTGACAACGTGACATAACCACCCAACATGACATAACAACCCATTATTAATGGCACGTTCAAATTGTAATGGCGTTTGTCTCCATGATTTCAAGCACTTCTCCCATGATTTGATGCATTGTCTACATGAGTCAAGGAATACTCTATTAATATTTAAATTATTATCACTACAGCCTTAAAGCCATCAAAAAATAAAATGTACACATACATAATCAATCATTCCATATATTTTTTTCTGTAATTTGATATCAATCTGGTGAATAAACCAATGAGAGAGAGTTTTATTGACGAGGCACATTTCAAAAAAGAATTATCATTAATGATATACAAGAACAACCTTATAAGAAGCTATGAAAGAAAAAAAAAATTAAAGATCAATGGGTAATGCATATTTTATTTGTTGGTTTTAAGTTTTAAGAGTAAGGTAAAACCATTTGAGTAACCACCTTAGTACCATGCATAACAACCTCTAAAGGTTTATCCTTTTCAAAGTTTGTTTATTTGATGCATGAAAACCCTTTATCTACATGAACAACTTGTTTACATAAACTAAAGCGTATATGCTATCATGTAAACGTTAGGTGGTGAAGGCATCATAGACAAATTCATGCAAAACAATAAAAGACAAAACTAAGGGCCTCACATGTCTCCAAACTTTAATATATGTTCTTTTAAGGCACATATAATTTATCTCAAAACACAATTTTTAGATGAATTATTTCAATTTGCCAAGGTGCTCATTTAACTCATAAATGCATTGAAGATGAAATTGACAAACCATCTTGACAATTCAATTTCAAGCAAATTAAGGCACGGAATTAATTTGAATATGTTCATTTATGCATGCACAAAAAGCTAAATGATTAGAGATAAAAAGACCCAAAATACAAAATTATTATTCATGCGAGAAAAATGCGACAAAACAATTAATTTTCATGACGCAACAAGTTCGTCACTAAAATTAAGATCATTAAGTTAAAGGAATTTAATGTTTTTTCACCTTCATTCAAAACATATATGCAATTACACAATCAATTTTATTCCAACAACATCACGTCACCAAGTCATCATCCCATGGGAGAAAAAGTAAAAGAATCAAACATAAAAGTCACTCAAATGTCAAATAACCATGAAAGGAAACAAACATAAACCACATGTTCAAATTAATGGTTTATGTTTGTTTCTTTTCATGGTTTACCCCGTTTACCATCCATGAAGTGGGGAAGTACTCGGGGATTTACGATGCGATATTACCTCGAGGAAAGAAAAATAAAATCAAACAAAACCTCACCGCACCGCAGAGTCATTTGAGCTCTCGACAACATAGTAGATTATTGGATTACGGAGAGGAGGGGTGAATCAGTAATAGGGAAATTTAATCCTTTTTAACCATATAATGCAAGTGTTATATCAATGCAACATTATCATCCAATAATTGCAGAGTAAATAAACAATGAACAAATGAGAAATCATACACATACACAGTACACCAATGTTTTTATGTGGAAACCCAAAGCGGGAGAAAACCACATAATGCTTTTTTATTATATGTCTTTAAGAATTACATTCATTGGAAGCACCAACTTCCTTTGTTTTCCAGCTGCAACTGGAAGGAGGCTCCAACCCCCTAGTTTCTCAGGCTACAACCTGAAGGAAGCTCCAACTCCCCAATTCTCTGGCTACAGCCAGAAGGAGGCTACAACCCCCTAGTTTCTTAGGCTACAACCTGAGGGAAGCTCCAAATCCTCAATTCTCTGGCTACAACCATAAGGAGGCTACAACCCCCTATGTTCTCCGGATACAACCGAAAGGTGGCTACAACCACCCATCCTTTCCCCGTCCAACCGCCCTGACGTATAAGTACAATGATGGAACCACTATCACACTATTACTGTGAGATATACTACTGTAAACCTGTACCAATCAACCTATAATAAACCTGTAACAACCTGTACCAATAACATGTGCCAACATGTACCATACATCAGCCTATACCTCAACCTGTACCATAAACAAATGCATCAACCATGCACCAAACCTGTACAAATAACCTGTCACAATAACCTGTCCTAACAACCTGTAATCAACTTGTACCATAAACAAGGGCATCAACCATGCATCAAATATGTACCAATCATGCATCAAATACACATAAACTATGAATCATCAAGATGTACCAACATCATCAACTATACACCTCATGTATGTTCCAAATCATCAACTACTTGTCTCAACCATGTAACCAACATGTACCTCATAAATGTATTGAAGATGAAACTCACAAACCATCTTGACAATCCAATTTCAAGAAAATCAAGGCATGAAATTAATTTGAATATTTTCATATATGCATGCACACAAATCTAAATGATTAGAGAGAAAAAGACTCAAAATGCAAAATTATTATTCATGCGAGAAAATTGCGACAAAACAATTAATTTTCATGACACAACAAGTTCATCATTGAAATTGTGATCATTAAGTTCAAGGAATTTAATGGTTTTTCACCTTCATTCAAAACATATATGCAATTACACAAGCGAATTTATTCCAACAACATCACATCACCAAGTCATCATCCCATGGGAGACAAAGTAAAAACATCAAACATAAAAGTCACTCAAATGTCAAATAACCATGAAAGGAAACAAACATAAACCATAGTCACTAATTAATGTCGAAGATATGAAACATGATATAGATGTATTCAAATAAAGCAACCCCATTAACAATAACAAGGTATATATCCCAATTGTGGAATCCTCGAAAAATTTCCCCATAAAAAATTGAAAACAAACTAAAATCAAATTTTAAAACAAAAAGAAATCAATGTACAAAACTATTTAAACTAAGTCCAACAAAAAGAAGACAAAGCAAGATAAAATGAAATTGAAAATTAGGCCCGAAGCAAGCTGATGCATCAAAGAAGATATCAATGAAAAATGTGCAAACAAGATTATATATATTCAGTTAGTCAGACCTTTTATTCAAAAACAAATAATAATGGAAAACTAGAGACAATCTTGAAATGAAATATAAGGAATGAAATACATCAATCATGTTACATAAATTTTATTTCATTTTGTTCTCTTGAATAATATCTATTTCATAATCCTTGCATAAGATAATGATAATTTTGTTGGAAACTTGGTTGTCATTGATGTCAACCCTAGAAGAATCCTCAAAGCAGGTTTAGAAGCCCCTATGAGTGATGGGTTTATTTGAAGGAATATCCAAAGTGGTCCCTTTATGGAGTAGCTTTAAGGATGGCCCTCACAGGAAGACGCTTTGTAGAAGCCTATAAGAATCCCCAATTGTTAAGAAAATAAGTTGCAATGTATTGTCAAGATACCCTGAAGATATGGTCAGAAAACCCCAGAGGTGTGGTAATGAAGCCCAAAGTTGATTGAGGAAAACGAGGGTGATGGACATTGCAAATAGATGTAAAATCTCATTGGATTGATAGTCCTAGTGTTGTGTTTCCAATGATAGGTGGCATGCCACGTGGTTCCTCACGGTTGATAAATTATTCCCTCTTAAAGATGAAGCCTTGAAAGAAAGTGAAGAAGCCTCGAATCTAAAGACAAGAAGTTACAAGTCGACCCCGAAATTAATTAAAGGAGAAAAATGGTTACAAACAAGAAGTTATAGGTCAGCACTAAAGTCAAGTAAAGGAGGTACTTGGAAAAGTATAAATAATCACCAAGATCCTCTCATTTTATCATCAATCAAGTGTGAATTCAAGCAAGAATGTGAGTGCATGTAAAGAAGTGGAGTAATGCGAAGGAGATAAGTCTCAGAGTTGCAGATGTGTGAAGAGTTTAGGGGAAACCCTATATGAGGTGACCCCCGTGGGTCAAGTACAAGGTGTCCCATGAGGCGCCCACTGGTTTTCCTGGTATCATCATGCAAGGCCCCGCTCGTTTCCTAGCCCAGTCCCATGAGGCTGTGGAGAGGTTATGAAGAAGATGCCATCTTGATGATGCTGAAGCCGAGGAAGGGTTGATGAACTGAGATCTGATGTACCAAGTTTTGTAGATTGAAATATATGTTTTCTATATGTTTTGAGGCTCATATCTTGGATGTTATCATATATGATTGAGACATATATTGGAGGTTATGGTATATGTTTGCGACATATCTTGGAGGTTATGGAATATGATTTGGGGCATATCTTGAATGGTTTGGCACATGCTTACGACATGTTTTGGAACATGCTTGAGGACTTTGGCACATGGTTTAAGGTATATCTTGGATACTATTGGTACATGGTTGAGGTAGATCTTGGATATTTTGGCACATGTTTAAGGAACATTTTGGGTATATTCTTTGAGACACATATTGGATGTCTTGACACATGGTTTGATGCATATCATGGTGATTTTGAGAACATGATTTGTAGGATATTCTTGGTGATATTGGAATGAGTTTTATGTGGTTGTATTGGTTTTGATGATGATGATATCAGTTCTAGTGACAACAACATAGACATGTTGATTCTCTTATTTATATTTAAGGGAGGAAGAAAGGGGAAATAAAAGAGAGTTGTAACTTCCTTTAGGTTGGAGCTTGTAAATTAGGGGGTTGGAGCCTCCTTCCAGTTGGAGCTAGAGAATCTAGGGAGTTGTATCTTCCTTAAGGTTGGAGCCTATAAATAGGGGGTTGGTGCCTCTTTCCAATTGGTGCTGGATAATTTTGGAAGTTGGTGCTTCCTATGAATGTAATCTTCTGATATATAAGAAAGCATTCCATGATTTTCTCCCATTTGGGTTTCCATGTAAAATTCTTGTGTACTATGTATTTGTGATTATGTGTTTATGGTACCTTGAATGAAATCATAAGTGATAAATTAATGATATCTTAAATGCTTGCATATTGTGATCAAAAGTGGTAAAAAGGGCCTAATATTGATTCACCCCCCCTCTTAGTATTAGTGAATAATCCAACTATTGGTTTCAGAGAAGGTCCTTCAGAAACATTCTAATCACTGGAAGGTACATCATGGATTACACTAATAATGGAACACTAGTGTTTGATGGTCAGAATTATGAGATATGGAGCTCAAGAATGAAAGTATGTTTACAGGGACATGGGTTTGACATTTGGAACTTAGTTGTTTCAAGGTACACCACTCCAAAGAAAACTCCGAAGAATATATCTCGGAAGAAATTAAAAAGGAACAACAAAATATCAATGGATTCCATCCTGGATAGATTATATGATTAAATTAAAGTCCATGTGGGACCATGCTCATCATCCAAAAATATTTGGGATAAACTACATAAAATCTACTCTAAAAGATCTCTTCTTGCAATCATAGATCCAGAGCATGATAATACAGATAAAGAAGATGCTAAGAAAGAACGAGAAGAAAGAAGCTTATCATGTCAAATAGATCTAGAAGAAGAAATTGGAAATAGTATGGTAGATCATGAAGTAGAATTATTGTGTGCCCTAGAAAGATAGAAATGAAGCTTTGAAAATGATGAAGAAGACTATGAGTAAGGTGAAGTGGATCTTGAGGAAGAAGTTATCAGTTCTTTAAGGGAACTAAAAAGGGAAATGAAGAAAAAAAGGTCCCTCAAGGAAGAATTGATCAAGCTAAAGGAGGGTTCTCAAAACCCTAACAATGTTTTTGAAGAAGTCCAATAGATTATAATAAATCTAAAGGTTCAACTAGAAGAAGCCATATTAATTGAAGAAACACTAAAACATCGGTTGGAAGAAAAGAAGAAAATAAACGAGTGTTTGGAAGCTGAAATAATATTACAGAGAAAAGAACTTGAAAAGGAAGAAGAAGAAGTTGCTCGCTTAAAATTCAATGTAAAGGGAGCAGAAAAGAGAGAAGATATTTTGACAAGTCATATTAAGGAAATATCTGAGGACTTAAACAAGCTTGAAGTATAATTTAGTCAACAAGAAATAATATTTGAATAAGAAATCATCTCCTTGAAAACCCAACTTGAAGAAGCAAAGAGAACGAAAGAAGTAACGAAGATCCAAATGAGGAAGAAAGAAGAAGATAATGAGAAGCTTGAAGAAGAAGTCATCTCATTAAGGGTTGAAGTTGATGTTATAGCAAGATTTTCCTCACCCTATGCAAATTTTCTCAGAAGGCCTTTTTCCATTTCCCTATGCAGACTTGAATTCCCTTTTTGTAGTTCCCAGAGCTAAAAATAATATTTTCCACATATATGTGCCCTAACTATTATACAACATGCGTATACGTAGGTTGCACCATTACAACCCACGTACATCGGGTTTGTACCCAAAATTAAAAAAATGGTGTCAGGTTTCCATGTCACATCACGAGATCCATGATCCTTGACCTTCCATATACTGGAAATGTTCTGAATCGGCCCTTCAGTTCCATTTGAAGGCTATAAATGGGTCATATCCAAGCTGTGGAAAAGAGGAGAAGAATTCAACTTTGAGAGTAAAGTTATTTTGGAGAAATTATTCACTTCATATTGAGTCTGCATCCCTTTATCCTTTTATGTCTAAACACATTGTTCAACCCCCAAGCTCTTCCCTACTTGATTGAGAACCTCATTTTCTCTCTTATATGAGCTTGCCTTTGGTGGAGGATTGAAGTGGTGGAGGACCAACTAGAAGGGACTTAGTTTCTCGGTTCCGAACCATGCCGACACAAAAGTTTGTCATTCATACACTTCTGCTGATTACATTTTAATAGAAATACTCTTTTCTCGTCCAATTAATGTCTTGAAAATATTTGAATTGTTATTCCATGGGAATATTTGTTATGAATATTGATGGATTATGCTATTGAATGTGCTAAATTTATATATTATCACCATATTCTTGCATTTCTTGGTTGTTGA
The DNA here is from genome assembly GCA_032191745.1 of Picea mariana. Lineage (NCBI taxonomy): Eukaryota > Viridiplantae > Streptophyta > Pinopsida > Pinales > Pinaceae > Picea > Picea mariana. The sequence continues at coordinate 420,394 of JASDQU010101053.1, read as the reverse complement.
GGACAAGTTGCAGGTTTATTTCTTTGAGTCAAGTGCTCAACTGTGGACTTCATTGGACATTTGGATGAGGTAGGCTCTTTATCTTGTCTTGTTAGCATATTTGTTTATATAACATACTTGAGATTAGAGTTGATTTCTGTAGTCATTTCCATTTGTTGTGGTTTACCGCATGCCATAGAGAGATTTTCCTTGTAACAGAATTGGCGACCATAATGAGGAAATAATCTTCTTTTCGGGGTTTAGAGTGTTTTTCTCCTTTGATTTCTCTCGTTTATATTGAGTTTCTTGTCATCTGATTGCTTGACAGCCTCTGTTCATTTTGAGTCTGAGTTTCTTAGCCTTATCCTTAACCTGACAGTGTTTCAATACATATGTGTAGGTTTTTTCCTGACAGTAGCGTACATACACTTGTTGTCATTCTGTAGGAAGCGTATATACGTGGTTTTCTCCTGAACAATCACGTACATCATTCTTGTATGCCTGGTTTCTGATTTTGATGTTTGTTGGGTAAGTTTTTATGGTTGTTGAGTCTTCTGAGGTATTTGTTATGATTGTTAAGTGCCCGCAGAGTGATAGGAAGCCTTTCTTTGGTTGAATTTTCAAGTGGTGCCTTTCTCATCATCCTTTTCATTGATTGTCCTTGAATCTTGGGCTGGGTGTTTTCTTCTTTATATCCTACTTAGTTTGTCTCTGTCTACATACAATAGAATCTTTATATCAAGTTGTTGTTCAGTCCTTGCATTTTAATTCTTTTATATTGAAAATACAAAAACAATAAACATTTTTCATTATTGGCATTTGAGCTTTTGGGTTCTTATCGTTGATCTTAGTACATGTATGGAAATATTGCATCTTATTTTGAATTGCATAATTAAATTGAAAATTGCATTTTGAAAAGCTTATCATTTATTGGGAATTGAAGTTAGGACTTTGCATTTTATTCATATTCATTTATTTTAATTGCTGAGTCATAACATTATCAATTTCACTACCACACATTTTTTAGTAAGCAAGGCCACTAAAAGCAACGTCGATAATTTAAAATTGATTAGAAACGATTTTATTTTATAGGGTGCAAAAACTAGCTTAGGATTTAGAGCCTTGGAATAATATTTTGTGAGTAACATTCTCCAAGGCTATGAAATCAACATATGTGTCTGATTGAGGGAGTGGTGAAATCCATTGTATAATTGGTGACGTTAGGAGGCTCCGCTTACAAAAGATTTAAGCATGAGGTCGCGTGAATTTGGTTGAGGGGATATCCTCTCGATACCTTCTTAGCGTCAAATATATTTATGGGGATCTATTCGTATATGGAGATATTGCTAGTACCTTTACCTCTGTGAGAGGTGGTGCTTTCAAGGTTTCAGGATTTGTTACCCTGCCCATACAATGGACTTGACTTACGACTGTTCTCCTGCGCATTGTTTATATCATGGTTTCTTAGTTGCTTGACATAGATACCACATAGGTTACTTGCAAGGGTTATTTTGCAGGTACCCTAGGTCAGATAAGGGTCGGACAACACACAACCTTTATGGAGGATTACCTCTCCTGGGGGATCTGACCGACTAGTTTTTAAGCCCATGAGGGACCTTATAACTGATTCTGATACCTCCAATCTTTGGCAGGGAGTCTCAGGCTCCTCTTGGGTGAGGCATACCTACTTTAGGGACGGAGGCCCCTTTCAACCACTTTATCTTGTTTGTGTGCATATTGGCCTTTTGTTTATTTTGGTGTGATCTCTAATTATTAGTTTTCCTTAGGATTTTTTGTTGCATCATGAGTTTTCATTGCTATGGTTAGTGGAGCCCCCGTGACTCACTCAGTTAGAACTACCCAACCCATGGTATTTTCTCATTCCATGGGGATGAATCCTTTTGTATTTTCGAGTGGTAGGATGAATCATGATACTCAACCAATATCTTGGGCCTATAATCATTTTTCTCATGGTATGTTAGACATGTCTTCACACTTTCCATCCTCTGTCTCTTCGTCTTATGTGAATCCTAGTTTTGGGTTTGGGGGCATGATGCCTCCTTATTCTCCCTTTTCGTTTGGTGGGAGTCATATCCCTCAACCAAATCTTACGGTAGGATGTTGGAATATTCCTTCCTACAAATCCAATCCTAGCTTCATTTTTTCAGAAGAAAGTGCTCAAATGGGAGGTCATTATACTTATTACATCCCATCCATCTATCCTTCTTCCTCTATGTCGGTTCCTACGAATGCTTTTTCCATGGTGGACCTCCATCTTTCCTCTAGTGTTCCATCCGAGGGAGTCAGTTTTATAGTATGGGAAACCCCCTTCACGAATTTGCTTCATCTGGGGGAAACATATATTCTCACATGAGTAACCCTTGTCATGTCATTTTCTCTTCGCAAGAGGATTCATCGGTGTCGATTCCCTTACACCCCTTTATGAACCAATTTGGAGGAGGATACTATCTCGCCAGATAGGTCCATGGTGTATACCAAAACCCTTCTTGGACTGCAATTTCTCAAAACCAGTCTTTCCCAGAACCTTGGTCTCAAATGCCGCAACCAACCGCCGCTAGTCTAGTCACTGCAAGTCATACTAGCATTATATCACCAACCTCTGCTAGTCATGTTGGAGATAGGTCAACAACCTCTGCAAGTCATGTTGAAGACCAACAACCAACCACTGCAATTCATGCTGAGGGCACAACTCTATTCAAATCTAGTCACACTGCACATACATCACCAACCTTTGCCAGTGATTTTGGGGATTCATCACCAACCTCTGCTAGTCATGTTGGGGGTTCATCACCAACCTCTGCTAGTCATGTTGGGAATTCATCACCAACCTCTCCAAGTCACGTTGGAGATTTTATACTAGCCTCTGCAAGTCATTCTTGGAGCTTGTCACCAACCACTGCAAGGCATGCTGAGGGAATTCATATGATTGAGAAGCCTAGATGTGTAAGACATAAGCTCAAGTTCCTTTGTAGGATTTGCAAAGGAGATCACCTTACTCATTTTTTCCCTGCTACTACTATGGTACAAGAAGTGTGGTCCTTGCCTGGGGTCCCTTCGGGTTCTGAGTCGTCTTTGGTTTCCCAACCTTCTTTGGTTGATACAGTGGTTGTGCCAATGAAATATTTGACTGACACCACTCCTGTTTTGGGAAGTGATGTGTCTCTGGACCATGCTGTCTCACATCCTATTCAACCAGTGGTTGTATCGATGCAATCTTCGGCCGAAACCACTCCTATGTTTTTGGGTGATGCATCTCTTGACCTTGTTGTCTCGCATCCTATTCAACCAATGGTTGAAGAAGTGGTCATGCCGATGAAATCTTCGACCGATCCCACTCTTCTCTTGGAGAGTGACAAGCCTAAGGAAGTGACATTGTCGATGTAATCTTCGGTCAATCCCACTCTTCTTTTGGAGGGTGATGCATCCTTCAACCATGTCCTTAGAATTTATAGTCCTGTACCTTCTAAAAAAAGGAGCATTCTACTCTCTTTGAGAACACTCCCTCCAATTCCTAGGGTGGTTACCTTTGATTGGAATGATCTTGTAGAGCCTCAACTTCCTTCTTCTACACCCTTCCAGATAAAGGGCATTATTTGATATATTGCATATAAGGTAACCTCTACAAGTATTTTATCCTCCTCGACTTAGAAATATTTTGGTTTTCCCAAGCTTGTGTCAACTATCTGTGAGTTGCTGAATTTCAATAGAAGTCTTGCACGGGAGCCTTGGCCTCCCCCATTATATGCTGCTTAGAAAAACATCCTCTGAGTCTTGTTTAAGATCTTTTCTAACTCTCTCAAAAAGAGAAAAGATTGCCAAGTGAAATTGTCTCTTTCACACTCGTTAATTGGATTTGAAAGGACGTCTATTTGGTGTAAGTTTAACCCTTTTTCAGACCAAGTACATTGATTTCGAAAAATGAATACTCTAGTCACTAGTGGCTAGAAGAGTTCTCCTGGGTATTGTTTTATACTTTTTCGGGCCCAGGGGACTAAATTTACGAAAAAGGACATTCTTTGGAGTTAAGTTGTAATTGCATCTCATTCTCTTGCTTGCAGTATTGAGCTTATTATCGGTTCTCGCTTTCGCATAATAAGCCTATCACCTCAACATTTTGCATCATCAACCAGGCAGAGCCTTGTTTATATCCTTTGCATCTTGACACCCTATACCCAAGAGGAAACATTCCCCTGAGTGTCCATATCCTGCATGCACCTCCTTGCATTGAGCATAGGTATGTTCCACTATTGAAACTAGTTTCTTACTAGCGACACTCGTTTCCTCCTCTGTATTATAACATTCATTTGATTATGAAAAACCAAAAAAATATGGGCAGGAAAAGAATATTATCTTATATTGGCAATAGTCGTGTTACCTTTGAATAGAGAACAAAATTTTGATTCCAATTGTCATCAAAATTTTGGGTTTAGCATGATCTTAGGAAGCTGAGCTTGTTACTTAGAGTTTACTCCCCCGATTGGTTACTCTTCCATTCCCTATGGAGAGTTTGATTGGTGCCTCTTGCATCACAAAGTTTCATCATTGAATCTATGTTTCCAGAGTCTTCCATATGTCTCATGCTATTGTTCAAAGGATGTCTATCAGTATGTGTCGGCCATTCCTTAGAACTCTTGAATTTGCATGTCGGCCATACCCTCAGTGTGTCTCAGAGTTACATGAAGCTGTAGTCCTATCATGCACCCTGGTCCTACTTTCATCATTGATAGGTAACCTTGAACCCAAAAATCGACATTTCATCATTGGTCGTTGACTGGGGGGTTTCCCTTGTGTTCGAAAACAAGAAATCTATTCACACATTGGGATTCGTACAATGTCTTGGATTCCATTATCCTTAGTAGTGGTTTTCTCGTGTTTGTCAACAATTTTCCTTATCGGTTTCTATTCAAAGGGTCTTTTTCATGTACCACTTGCATTTGGCACACGCAAAAGACGCACATGGTCGTTGGTTCATGAACATGTTCTTCATCCAATTTCCTCCAAATCATCAAGCTCCTTCTTTGTACCGCATGTTGAATGATGAGAGATGCCTAAATGATCTCCTTTCAACGGGTCTCCTTCCATTGAATTTAGCCCATCTATTCTAGAAATGAGACCTAGAGTCCTATGAGTACCTAGAGGCTTGTAGTCATTAGTGGTGTTGGCATGTTTATAATGTTCTTGTCATTTATGAAAATAACAACAATGAACCAAACCTTGAGAGTGCAGAAGACGAGAAAGCTTAGAAGCGATAGCGGTTTCCAGAAGTGAAGATGAGGTCCAAGAGACAGACTCGCAAGAGGAGAAAAGGTCGAGACTCGTGAACACTTAGAAAACCTTCTAAGTTGGAGAGATCAGAAGCTCAGGAGGAAGAGAGACAATGGCCGTTGGATCACCGATCCAAAGGACCAACAACCGTCAGATTGAATTAATGGAAGGATAGGATAAGCGGGGCAAAATGATTGAGAATTCGATCATCCAAATTTCTGTCAACTGTCAGATTGATTTAAGTGGAAGGACATGATAAGAAAGAGCCATTGATCTAATATCTTGATCAACGAACAACATTAATTTCGGGTCTAAAGATGTGAGGAGGTTACACACCGGAGAAATCACTTCGAGAGTTTCAGTTTGAGATATGAAATCCCCGAAGTCCGGAGAGTCGGAGAGTTGGAGTAAATGTCAGTTGTCAGATCATTTTAAAGTGGAAGACATGATAAGCTAGAAAATCATCATCGTAGAAACATTGAGCTATCAATATAAGAACATGATCGGCAAACAACATTTAGTTTGGGTCTAAAAGTTGCGAGGAGGTTATTGTTTGGGGATTCTCAATTCGAAAGAATTGGTGACTTGAAAAGTCGAAATACCCGAAGTCCCAAAGGTTGAAGTCCCGAAGTGAATGAGGATCAACCAGGACATGTGGCACAATCAGACAATGACAAATGTCAAGTTGATTCAACACTTCAGGTATGTGCAAATCACAAATCCAAGTGACACATGGTAGCTACTAGGCTCATGACACATCATCAAGTGACGTAAGTAAGTGACATCACTCTAGGAGTTTTTCTTCAAGATATTTACCACTAGCACTTGCCCAAAGTTCTGAAGTCCCAAATTGGTTTGGGGTCATCCATCGTTGAGAAGGAAAGATGGTGCAAGATCCACAACTTTGGAAGTTTGTGGATGGGCAGAACGTGAAAATCACCAAAGACAAATCTCGACCGTTGATCTTCAAGGGTTGTACGTGTGAGCTGATCTGAGATTTTGGAGAAATCTCAATTCAAGGATTTCCAGTTAAGACTTGAGAATTCTGAAGTTTGGAGATGCGAAAGGATCATGACCTTTGATCCAAAAGGGACACGCGTCAGTGAATTGTCAGCTTCGGGAAAAATCAAAGGAAGGTTGAAAGATTGGAAAGTTGAGATTTCTGAACCCCGAATACCCAAAGGGATTGTGATTGTTGATTCGAGAAGACCATGCATCATCAAATCGTGGAATCCAGGTGAAATTCTCTGGGAGAAAGTGAAGTTTGAGAATCGAGACTCCCGAAGCCCGAAAGGTGAAATCGATCTCGCTTGTTGGTTTAGAGGGCCACATGTCACTTGGTCGATGAGAATAAGGATCACGCATGGACGAAAGAAATAAGGCAGGAAAATACAATATATCGGAGCTGTTGATCAAGGGAATCTGTCAGAGACCACGAGATCGACGATCACGCCTAATTGTGGGATCAGAAGTTGCTTAGAAGTTAATTTTCTGAGGGTAGGCTGCAATTGAAACCACAGTATCGGAGAAGGGGTACGTGGTAGCTGGAGGTATATTGTGGGGATAAAAGAAGTTAATCCAAAACCACTGTTGGACATGCCCGCAATTGTTCTCTTATGCAGGGACGTAGCCCAAGGTCACATGCGACAGGGGGATAACGAGAAGAGAGCTCGCACCCACAATCACGTGGTCATGTGAAGTTAATTGCCCAAGGTCATATTGGAAAATAGGGATCTAGTTCTCTCTAGAACAAGAATACGAAGGCCTTTTGAATAGGCGTATGGTAACTGTCAGAGGTCACATAAAGGAAGGGACTTAGAAGCCAAAAAAAAAAATGACTGGCTGTAAAGACGAATAATTTTGAGTGATAGAGAAGAAAGAATTCTTAGGATAGCTGCCAGAGAAGCCAAAGAACCTTGAATAACGACCAGAGAATATGAAGAGTTCGCATGATGATGCAGACGAATCGACCTGTGAAAGACATGTAGAATAGAGAAGATACAAAGTATCTCTCAGAGAGTGATGCATGTGGGTAGGATGAGACACAATGCATAATCTGAAGGGGAGATCCATGGCATAGTGAAGAGGATGTAGAGGCAACACATAGCATAAAAGGTAGAAGAGAAGCTGAATAACACGTAGTGTTGAGCATAGGAGGAAAAAGAGCAGAGCATAGAAGCTGAATGATGAAGAAGCAAAACAAAGTATAGAAGCTGAAGAAGGCAGAGGGGACATGGAGTTGTAATAGACCATATCAGAGACAGAGAAAGTAAGTAAATTTTTGTAAGATTCAATCAGGGTGGTAGGGTGGTGCTAGGGAGGATTGAAGTCCTCTAAATTCTAGTTGGTGCTAGAAGATATTTTGGGAGTTGGTGCTTCCATCTAGTTGGTGATAGAGAAATCTGAGAGTTGGTGCTCTCTGCAAATTGTAGCTTGCTATTAGAGGTTGTAGCCTCATATTTGAGTTGGAGCTCAAATACTGTGATGTACATGGAATTTGGAGCTTGATTGACATACTAATAAGAAGAGGTTTTCACCCTTATGGGGTTCCCCATGAAAATCAGTGTCTCTGTGTATTCTGTGTGATTGATAAAATATTGTATATCTATGCATGATAAGTTATCAGCAACACATTAAATAATAATCTAAAAGGAATAAAAAATTAACAAGAAAAGTTTCAAGCTTATATATATAACTGATTCACCCCCCCTCTCAGTTATATTTCCAACAATTGGTACCAGAGTTGGTGCCTTTGATCAAAGGTAGATCCATAAGCTTGAACATGACTAATCATGATGGAATTTCAACTAATAGACCCCCTCTGTTTGATGGAACAAACTTTTCCTTCTGGAAAATAAGAATGAGAACACATTCAATGTCTTTGGGTGCTGACGTTTGGGATGTTGTTAAAATGGGATATGTGAAGCCTGTAGTCTTGGCCTCAAAATATGATAAGCTGGAGTTTATATTTAATGCAAAAGCAATGAATTCCATCCCTAGTGTACTTGTTGAAGCCGAGTTTTTCAAAGTTGTGCACTGTGATTCAATAAAAGTTATGTGGGACAAGCTGATAAGTAGTTATGAAGGTAATGAAAAGGTGAAAGACGCAAAAATTCAGACTCACGGACTAAAATTTGAGTGGTTAAAGATGGATGAAGACGAAACTATTAGTAAGTACTTATTACATATAGAATAACTTGTCAACACTATGAAAGGCCTATGTGAAACAATAGATGAATCTTTTCTAGTCCATAAAATATTGAGATCTCTTCCTGATAGATTTAACTCAGAGGTCTCTGCTATAGAGGAAATAGCTGATCTCAAAACGTTGACACTGGATCAACTTCTTGGAACCCTAACTGCTTATGAAATGAGAATCACCAAAGGTAAATCCACTACAAGAGAGGCATATTTTAAAGTAGAGAAAAACACGAACTCCGATATAGATGAGATTGAAACAAATTTTGTGAGAAGACTGAAGAAAGGATCAAGCAAATACAAAGGTAAACTGCCCTTCAAATGTTTCAACTGTGGTAAGATAGGTCATCCTGCATCTAAGTGTCCTCACAAAAGAAAGGTTCATACATATGACGATGAAGAGAAGCACAAACACAAGAAGGTATATAAAGAGAATAATTTTAAGAAGAAAATCCTTTGTGTAAACAATGATGATGATCCCTCAGATGATGAAAGAAATGACTCTTCTATTGAAGATAAAATAAATGATTTCATGCTAATAGATTTAGAAGATCTAAACACTGAAGATATAGGAAGTTTGTTCACTGATTGTGAAGCAGTAGTAGATCTTGAAGGAGAAATTTTCAGTGCCATGGAAGAGATTGATAGACTCAGAGAAAAGAAAAGAAAACAAAAACAGTTACTGCACAGGTATGAGAAAACATGCAATGAACCATATGAATAAATTACTCTGCTGAAGGTTAAGTTAGAAGAAGCTAAGAAAATTGAAGACATCCTCAAACAAAAATTGAAGGAAGTCGAAACAAAAGGTGAAAAATTGGAATCTGAAGTAGTGTCTGTCAAAAAAGATCTAGAGAAATTTCAGGCCTTATATCATCAGAATCTGACAAGTATTAAAGCCTTAGAAGGATTAGCCTCCATTCCGAATTAGCAAAGGAATTCAAAGTTGAAAATTGGTTTGGGTTATGAAGGGGGATCAAGTAGTGGTCAGCCAAGTAACAAAGAATCCATCAAGTTTGTCAAATCTACAACCATTGACAACAAAAAACCTGTAGAAACAAAGGAAGAGAATCAACCACCAAGGAGGAGTGAAGGAAAATCTACCAGAACCGAATCTATAGAAAAAAGAAGTAATACACCCTCTGTTCAAGGAAATCATCAACATGGAAGAAATTGACCTACTAAAAGAAGACATCCATTTTCCAGGTACAAAGAGTTTTTCTATGGATATTTTTTTCACTGCTCTAACTTTGGCCACAAAGCTCTAAATTGTTCCTTAAGATTTAGACATGAGCAATCAAGACAACCAAGGAATAAATATCTACCACAACAAAGAATGAGACAGCCAAGTAACAAACAACCAAAGACTGCAAATCATGTGATGGCTGGGAAAATGACACAAATTATAAATAAAAATCATTATGATCCTTTATTCAATGAACTAAAATGTTACATCTACCATAATTATGGACATAAATATGCAGACCGTCACTTAAAAAACTATAAGCCAGATTCAAATCATAGAGCTGAAAACATCAAGGTTTGGAAGAAGAATGAAGATAAAAAGTGTGGATTAGTGTTGTCATCTCAAAGAAAAAAAGACACCTGGTATATTGACAAAGGATGCTCTAGTCATATGACAGGTGACAAAAGTAAGTTCCTATTACTCAAAGAAAATAAATCAGGGAGGGTGACCTTTGGAAATGATGCTCTAGGAAAGATCAGAGGTAAAGGTCTAGTAATCTTAAGTAATGGAAGAAGCAAAGCTCAAGATGTATTATTTGTTGATGGTTTAAAGAATAATCTTCTTAGTGTCAGTCAGATATGTGACAGAGGATGTGAAGTCACTTTCACTGCCAAGAATTGTAAAATAAAGACATGAAACACAGGAGAGCGGATTGCAAAAGGGGTTAGAAATGAAAAAAATGTGTATGTTCTGAAGGAAGATAAGGAGAAATGTCATTTAAGAAAACTTGATGAGAGTTGGTTATGGCACATAAGGCTTGGACACCTGAATTTTGATCATATTTTCAAACTAAATAATGAAGGCACTGTGAAAGACCTTCAAAGAATATCTAAGCCTAATAACTCTGTATGTGAATCCTATCAAATGGGGAAGCTGACTCGTGCTCAATTCAAATAGAAGAGTTTCACATCTTCAGAGAAACCAATTCAAATTGTTCATATGGATCTGTGTGGACCATCGTGAAAGGAAGGAACTAGAGGAGAACATTACTTTATGCTATTCATTGATGACTTCTCCAAACTTACGTGGCTTTCCTTTCTGAGAGAAAAATATGATGCATTTGAAAAGTTCAAAAAGTTTAAGGCATTAGCTGAGAATTAGATAGGAAGGAAGTTAAAGGCAATTCGCTGAGACAAGGGAGGAGAATTTATGTAAATATATTTCAAATAATTCTGTGACAGACATGGAATTAAAAGAGAATATACTATTCCAGGTACTCCTCGATAAAATGGAGTTGTAGAATGCCAAAATAGACCAGTTTAGTAGATGGAAAGGGATATGATGAGTGAAAGGGACATTTCACAAAAATTATGGGTGGAGGTTGTTCACATGACTATTTATATTCCAAACAAAGCGCATCTAAGGCCGAACAGTGATAAAAATCCATATGAGTTGTGGTTTGGTCGACTTGCATCAATCAAGCACTTCAAAGTATTTGGAAGTAAATGCTACATCAATAATAATGATGATCATCTGGGAAAATTTGATATTAGAGCTGATAAAGGTATATTCTTAGGATATGCAATGAACAATAAAGGATACATATGCTTTAACAAAAGAATGCATAAATTAGTAAACTGTATTGATGTTCAAATTGATGAAGAAGCTCCTGTAAAAGATCAACAAAGAATAAGCACTAAGCCAGATGAAAAAGATGATGAGAATAATGAATATAAAGAACAACAAATCTCATAGTCACAAGAAGATGATGAATTAGGTGGAGAAGAGACACCCAGACAAGAAGAGTCAGGACAACAATCAACATCAAATGCTTCCTCCAGAATTACTCAAAAGAATCATCCTGAAAGTCAGATAATTGGTGAGAAAGAAAAAGGTGTACAAACCAAGAGAAGGATAATCAAAGACACCGAGCAATCACATATAGCCTTCATATCCATGGTGGAACCTAAAAACTTTAATTAAGCCAGTAAAGACGTAAATTGGTTAAAATCAATGAATGAGGAACTGGACCAGATTGAAAATAATGACACTTGGGAACTCGTTCCTAGGCCAACAAATAAAAATGTAATAGGATCCAAATGGGTCTACAAAAACAAGATGAACGAGCAAGGAAATATTGTAAGAAATAAGGCTAGATTGGTCTGCAAAGGATATGCTCAAATAGAAGGACTAGATTTTGATGAAACATTTCTGCCCATAGAAAGATTAGATGCTATTAGAATGTTTCTTGCCTATACGTGTCATAAACAGTTTAAACTCTATAAAATGGATGTCAAGTCATCTTTTCTAAATGGAGATCTAAAAGAAGAAGTCTATATGGTACAACCAGAGGGTTTCCAACTATCAAATAACCTTGACTTTGTATGCAAGCTGAAGAAAGACTTATATGGGTTGAAACAAGCTCCTTGTGCTTGGTATTACAGACTGGATAAGTATCTTCAAGACAAAGGGTTCAAGAGATGAACAATTGACAAAAATCTATATATAAAAACATAGGGTAATGATTTGCTCATTGTGTTGGTCTATGTAGATGACATCATCTTCAGAAGCAATAATGCTTCATTGGTACAATGGTTTGCTTCTGCCATGCACTTTGAATTTGAAATGTCTATGATAGGGGAGCTGTCATTTTTTCTTGGTCTGCAAATTACTCAGAGGTCTGAAGGAATATTTATTTCTTAGGAGAAATATCTAAGAGAAATGTTGAAAAGGTTTCAAATGGAATATTCTACACCTATGGTCACTGGATGCAAGTTAAGCAAGGATGATGTCTCACCTAATGTTGATCAGAGTTCATATAGGTCTATGATAGGAAACCTATTGTACATCACAACATCCCGTCCAGACATAATGCATGTTGTTGGAATGGTAGGAAGGTATCAGGTTGCACCTAAACAGAGTCATTTGTTAGCTGTAAAAAGAATATTCAGATACTTGAAAGGAACAATTAACTATGGCCTATGGTATCCTAGGCATCAAAATTTTCAACTATCAGTTTATTCAGATGTTGATCAGGCTAATTGTGTGGATGAAAGGAAAAGCACGAGTGGAGGTGCATTCTTCTTAGGAGATTATCTTGTAGCATGGTTGAGCAAGAAGCAAGGTTCCATTTCCTTATCAACTACATAAGCTGAATACATTGTAGTTGCCACTTTCTGTACCCAAGTATTATGGATGATTCAGACACTTGCAAACTTGGAGGTAAAGTATAATGCACCGATCCCAATTCATTGTGATAATACTAGTGCCATTAGTGTGTCAAAGAATCTTGTATTTCACTCCAAGACCAACCATATACCCATCAAATATCACTTCTTGAGGGAACAGGTAACCAACACTGTTGTTTCTTTGCATTATATTCCATCCAAAGATCAGATTGTTGATATCTTTACTAAATTGCTTGCAAAATCTCAGTTTGAGTATCTACGCCAGAAGTTGGGTGTGACCCTCTTATCAAGTTAAAATACTCTATCTGATTAGGGGGAGAGTGCTCCTAGTATATCTTCTCAGGGGGAGCATAGAGTCACTCTCTATTTTCTTTGACATTGATGTCAAAGGGGGAGAAAAAGATGTTGTTTGTATGCTACAGTTGGAGGTCTAAGCAAAATAGTGTAGCCTTTCAGGGTTTCCATCAATGCCAAAGAGGGATATTGTTGGAATGTTTAGAATGTGCTTGTCATTGATGGCAAGAGAAAAAATGAACCAAACCTCAAGAGTTCAAAAGACGAGAAAGATCAAAAGAGATAGCGGTTTCCAGAAGTGCAGACGAGGTCCAAGAGACGGACTTGCGGGAGGAGAAAAGGTCGAGATCCATGAACACTTAGAAAACCTTATAAGTCAGAGAGATCAGAAGCTCAGGAGGAAGAGCAACAATGGTCGTTGAATCATTGATAGAGAGGACCAACAACTGTCGGATTGAATTAATGGAAGGATAGGATAAGAGGGGGAAAACGATTGAGAATTCGATCATCTAAATTTCTGTCAGCCGTTGGATTGATTTAAGTGGAAGGAAAGGATAAGATATATCCATTGATCTAAGATCCTGATCAACGAACAACATTCGTTTCGGATATAAATATGTGAGAAGGTTACCACCCAGATAAATCACTTCGAGAGTTTTAGTTTGAGATCTGAAATCCCCGAAGTCCGGAGAGATGGAGAGCCAGAGTAAACGTCAATCGTCAGATCATTTTAAAGTGGAAGGACAAGATAAGATAGAAAAGAAGCATCGTAGAAATATTGATCCGTCAATATAAGAACATGATTGACAAAAAACATTTAGTTCAGGTCTAAAAGTTGCGAGGAGGTTACTGTTCGTGGATTCTCACTTCGAAAGAATTGGCGACTTGAAAAGTCAAAATACCTAAAGTCCCAAAGTCCAAAGTCTTGAAGTGAATCAGGATCCACGTCAACAAGAATACGTAAGCAAGAATATGTGGCACAATAAAACAATGACAAGTGTCAAGTTGATTCGTCACTTCAGGTACATGAAAATCACAAATCTGAGTGACACGTGGCAGCTACTAGGCTCATGACACATCATCAAGTGACATCACTCCAAGAGTTCTACTTCGGGAGCTTTACCACCAACACTTTCCCAAAGTTCTGAAGTCCTGAAGTGGTTTGGCGCCGTCCATCGTTGAGGAGGACAGGTGGAGCGAGATCCACAACTTCAGAAGTTTGTGTATGGGGAGACCATGAAAATCACTGAAGACAAATCTCGACCACTGATCGTCAAGGGCAGTACATGTAAGCTAATCTGAGATTTCAGGGAAATATCACTTCAAGGATTTCTAGTTGAGACTTGAGAATTTTGAAGTCCAGAGATGCGAAAGGATTGTGTCCGTTGATCTGAAAGGGACACGCGTCAGTGGATTGTCAACTCCGGGAAAAAATAAAGGAAAGTTGAAAGGTTGGAAAGTTGTGATTTATGAACCCTGAATACCCAAAGGGATTGTGACCGTTGATTCAAGAAGACCAAGCGTTGTCAGATCGTGGACTCCAGGTGAAATTCTCCAAAAGCAAGAATAGTTTGAGAATCAAGACTCTCGAAGTCCAAAAGGAGAAATCGATCTCATCCGTTGGTTTGGAGGGCCACATGTAACTTGGTCGATGAGACTAAGGATTGCGTGTGGATGAAGGAAAGAAGGTAGGAAAATACAATAGATCAGAGCCCTTGATCGAGGGAATCTATCAAAGACCATGAGATCGATGATCATGCCTGATTGTGGGATCAGAAGTTGCTCAGAAGTTACTTTTCTGAGGATAAGACGCAATTGAAACCACAGTATCAGAGAAGGGGTATGTGGCAGCTGGAGGTAGATTGTGGGGAGAAAAGTGGTTAATCCCAAACCACTTTTGGACGCATCCGCAATCATTCTCTTACGCAAGGACTTAACCTGAGGTCACATGCGATAAGGGGCTAACGAGAAGAGAGCTCGCGCTCGCAATCACGTGGTCATGTGAAGTTAATCGCCCAAGGTCATATCAGAAAATAGGGAGCTAGTGCTCACTAGATAAAGAACGTGAAGCACCTTTTGAATAGGTGTATGGTCACCGCCAAAGGTCACATGAAGGAAGGGACTTAGAAGCCAAAGAAGCCAAAAAACAAAAAAAAAAAACTAGCTATAAAGACGAAGAATTTCGACTGACAGAGAAGCAAAAGATTCTCAGGATAACTGCTAGAGAAGCCAAAGAACCTTGAATAATGGCCAGAGAAGATGAAGAGTTCACACGATTATCAAGCAGACGACTCGACGTGTGAAAGATATGCAGAATAGAGAAGATACAGAGTATCTCTCGGAGAGTGATGCATGTGGGTAGTGTTGTTCCTGATATTAAACTTAAGGCTCAAAGCATAATATCAGGCATCAGGAATTAAGGAATGATTTTTTTTAAGAGTGATTTTTCTTTCTGTTAGTTATGTAAGAATTTAAATGCTCCAATGAAATTAATAGTTGAATAGAACATAGGCCTTGTTTTGTCGTCTAAATCAATTAATCAAATTGAATGGTGATGAAGAAAGTTACAAAACTATTATACAAGCTAAGGCATCAATGACAAAATAATCTTACCTTATTTATAGTAGAAGAAAGAATGAAATGCACCCCTGAAAAGACATATGATATAGTGATCCAAGTAGCTTGCAGGTCTTGTATTTTCTGATAGCAAATACAGAGGAAAAAATGTTGGCTTATCAGATAACTAAATAAAATATGATCACAGTAGATGTTGTACTAAATTGCAGTCATTCACTTATCGAGGAGTAACATAAAGAAAACTGGAAATATGAAATACAAGAAGAACACATAAATCAAACAACAAAAAATTTGGAATGCCTCTCTGTGCTTGTATTAATACCCACAAAAGATGAGTTTTCTTAGTTACAATATGGCAAGAAGCAACATTTGTTCATTCTTCTAAATTAATATTTATACAAAAGGTTCTCAACCCTAAACGGTTGGAATTCTCCTTATTTCTAAAATAGTAAATATTACAAAAAGTGAAATCTGAAGCGCTTCACTTGTATCTATTTTGTATTTTCTTCATGCTGGTAGAGGCATTTTCCTTTCCTGTTGTCCAGCTCAGAAATAGATAATCTCTAATCATGATGTGTACATACTACCTCATTGGTTTTCAGAGGTGCTTCCCTTTCCTCGTTTGATACATTCAACACATTTGCTCACAAATTGTGATACGAGCCTGGAGGGTTCTGTGAAGTCATTTTCTTCAAAAACATATAATTTATTTTCTAATTTAGGCAATCTATCTTCCATTCTTTTGTCCTCTGAAATTATGGACTGTAGATGCACATTAGGCTTCACCAACCATCTATCTATCTGAGTAATATCAATATGTTTTAATAGCAAGATTTTAGCTTGAGCCTCTTCCATTTTTGTCTTGATATTAAGTTGATGCTTGGCAATGTCAACTTGTCCCAGTATTTCAGATCTATCATCTTTTCCGAGGCCTAATGACTCTTTGTTGAGTAATTGAAAAGCTTCTTCACAAGCCTCTTTGACTTCTTTAGCAATACTTTTACTTTCGGCTATATTGGCTTCTGAGGTCTTGAGTATGATATCGCCTCTGGCTTGTTCTGAAACATACAACCTGGAAACCACAGGCACTCCTTTTCTAGCTGACGACACAACTGCTTCTTGGAAAATGACCCGAGCAACAATATCTTCTCGCTCTCTTAAAAAAATGTTATCTAAGGATTGATTTACCACCTGAAAATGATTTTAGATAGCTTCCACCTTATTGAAAAGGCTTCATTGCACTGATTCCAGTTCCTTATGTTCCTCTAGATCTTGGGTTTGGAAAGATGATATATCTACTACCGCCTTTTCGGTTAATCTTACCTTCGCTTGCAGCTATCTGACTAATTCATTACTTCTCTGTGACTTTTTCTGCATCTCATCAAGACTGGATTTGAGCTGCTGGACTTCCTTGTCGATCTCACTCCTGACATTTTTCTCCACTGTCTTCATTTGATTTTTCAATTTTCCTATCAGCATATCTTTCTGCTTCAACTTCTCCTTCAGGATGCTCACTGAAAACTGGTTTGCTGTCGCAAAATCTCCTAGTAAGCCTGTGACCTCTGTAGCGAAGTCTTCTTCTTCTAGGGTTTCCCCTCTAATAGAACCTTGTGTCTTTTAACAACTACACCCTCCTTTTGATGTGTTTCTCTCTTTACCACAACCCTTCTCTTCTTACTGAAGAAGAATTCTGAAGGAGGCATCTCTTCTACTGAAATAGGTGTAAGGTCTCCTATGAATACAACTTCGGCCATCGGGTTCCCTCTACTGAACTGTAGAGGTGTGATAGATTTGATAGGACTACCTATCTCAGTGGATGTCTGCTTCTCAACCGTGTCAGCTACTGGTGTACCCGATGTGGACTGTGGCTTTTATTTTTCCTTCTCTATCTCTATCAAGGTTTCAATTTCCTCCAAATTTGCTCGGGCATCCTATCCATTAGGGCTCCCTGTTTCTAGCCCTTGGGTCTCTGTTTGCTGTGTGGATGGAGGTGTCAATATTTCCCCTTGCAACACTTTGGGGAGGCCATTTCTTCGATGTTTTTGGAAATTATAAAACCCAACCATTATATCTGGTTTCAGATCTTGAATACGATCCAAAACCTATTGATAGGACCTCGCTCCTTGGAATATTTCATCCTGAGGAGAATCCTCATGTTCATATCTTTTCAGATTGTATTTGGTCATGTGGTTACCTATGATCTTCTGTAGGTCGTTCTTCTTAAATTCAATATCGACCAACTTGATTTCTTCTAGGGCTGCAGCTTCAACTTTCGAATGGCCAAAGTCTAGTAGAGAAAATGTACCAATTTGCATGGGAAAAATGGGCCATACCTTCTTTTGTACTACTTTAAACTCTTTGCTAATCCCCCCATGCACAGTTTGATGTACTACTTCATGAAACACCAAGTGATCTGGTAAAAATAGAGGCAGATCATGTGGAGGAACCGAACAAACAAAAACCCTGATGTAGGAGAAATGATCCTATATGGTTACCCACCTCCTCACAATTTTGTTGGAAATTCTGGGAGGTGGGTAACCATATATAGCGATGTGCATTGGCACTACCACCCAGTTGCATATTTCATAAAAGAAATGTTTCGCCTTGTCTTCCCAAAGCTTCAAATGATAAATATGTATGGGTTCAACACTACTTGGGGTCCAACTCCAAACCATCAGCGGAAAAGGCGTCATAAGACAGACGACGTCCATAATATAAGACGATATGAAAAATTGGAATGGTTTCCCCTTGGATCTTAGTGACTAATATATTGCAATCTCTTGAACCAAACTATCTGACAATATCTTGTCTCAATTAAAAGAATATCCCTCTACTACTGAGTGCATAATAGGTATCCACGGTAAAGAGAAATGGGCTGTGTTTTCCTTCCCGTAGAGTCTACACATCATCATTGCTATGCACATTATGTGAGGTTATAGTGCGGAAATTGGGTATATACCATGGGAATCATCTCTGAACTTCTCAGGGCAAGAGTACCAGTCTTTAATTAAATAGGGAAGGTTTTTTTATGTATTGGTCACATTCTTTCTTGTTAAAATCTACTAGGAAACTGGCATTGTAAATGAAATTGGATACCAAAGACAATTTGTACATCACCTTTAGATGTTCTGGCCTGAAAGACCCAGCTGCGACCTTTTGTGAATTGAAAATGGTTCTACTAGGTATATCCACATTCTCCAACACCCAACCGACCATATCGTTGTAGGGTGAGAGCCTATGCCTCATTGCTCTCTTATGTAGTTATGACCCAGAAACAATTTTGTATTTGGTAGCTAGGTCCTCCGTCTCATCATCACCTGAATTTTCTAGGCAATTGACCAATTCATACTGCAGAATATTGAACACTTGCATCTAGGATTTAACGACGTCTATGCTTCTGGGCGAGGTGTCTGAAAGGATATATGTTTTCTGGCTCGATCCTTCACTAGGCACTTTAGTTGATTTTCGAGGAGCCACGATATCAGGTTTCAAAGCTCTGTTATCTGTCACAGGAAATGCACAAAGTTTACTACCTTGAAAACTTACTGCTTAGCGAAAACGCACAATGAAATCTGAAATTCAATATCCTTTTCCTTTAATTGCGTCGATTTTCCAATACTTCTACTGACGAAGCATTTACTTTTCCTTAATGAATAAGATTTCGGCAGTGGTCTAGGATCTCATTTGGAATGATTGTTGTAAATCAACTATTAATGTCATTAATTTTCAGGAAAATCACAGATCAAATTTGAATTTATCTGAGTCATTAATTAACGAAGGATTAATTACGTGATAATCATTGTTAATGCGTCAGTTAATCAAACTTATCGTTAAGAAAATTTTGCAACTTCAGATATCAGGATATCTTATGACATTTCAAGGTATAATCCCCGAAACATGAAATCGCAATGTGATTAATTAACTTTAATCATGTTTAAACCCTTTAGATAATCGTGATCAACCTAAGAGAGCTTCGCGATTTCGGCTATCGAGACTTTGAATTCCTTTCAAGGCAGGATCTCTGAAACTTGAAATCGCGATATGATTAATTAACTATTAATCATTCTTAATTATTAATTAATCTGGTTTAAAACTTAAGATGATTTCGCGATTTTGGCTATCAAGACTTTGGAATTGTTGTATGTTGAAATGCCTGCATTGCGAAACTCCGAAACCCGATTTCTCAAATATAGTCTTTTATTTATTTGAATCGTTAACGAGTAGGCGGATCCATAATTCTTAAGAGATTAGGATCGTTTGATTTTATGGGAGACTTCATCGACAGTGAGAATTAAGTGTGCATTGTTTTTATTGAAACAAGAATGAAATCTATTAAAGTCTAAAGTTTTATAAATATATATGTGTTCCAACATAGGCTCCATCTAGGGATCTCGTCTCCCTATGAGACGCATAATAACAGTAGACCAAGTAGCCTTTATTGGGTAAATGGAGTCATTATTGCATTTCTATGAAACACATTTTGAAAAAGGACACACAGATGGACTTTGGACTTCATCCATATATCTTAAAACTTTCAAAACTTAATCGTTCATCGATCTCGAGTTTAGGCTCATTAATGGATTCCTTTATTTAAAAATGATTACATATTTTTTTAATATAATCAAAACAACCATAACTGTTCTATCAGACTCTATTCGATTTTGTTCACATCAAGGCAAAGTAATTTTAATGTTTTAGTCAGGGAGTCCGGTGTTGACTTATAATGTAGATCTAGTCGAAAAGAGAACTAGTTACCATAGTGCATTATAATACATGTATAAATGCCTTGCCGATATCGTAGAAATTTCTTCACTGTCAGCGAGCCTGTTCAGTGCCCCGATGAAGTTATCTAATTCCCATATTGAATTTCCTTTCACCACTTCAATCGGTCATTTTTTGCATTTAAATGCCGAGATGAGGGAAATCATTTAATGAATTTCCTTTCATCATCTCTTTTTGGACTAGATGGGGGCAATCATTTTATGAATTTCCTTTCACCATCTGTCTTATATTTTTTAAAACATGAAGTGGGGCCAATCAATTTGTATACAATATACTAGGGATGACATTTGTTTATATTTTATCATCATAGGTCTATTAACTCACTTTGATTACTTTGGACTAATATTCTTCCGACCTTCAAAACACCTTCACTTACAGGAAGTTTTCAAGGGGAAATTTTAATTTCCAGGGACTTTCCTTGAGCGAAACTAATCAGTCTAAATCTGTTAGAAAAGATAAAGTATTTAGGATTAGCCCAGACATACTTTCTTTCAGTTAAAGTTGAAGGGATTATAAAGATTTTTTCCTATTCTCATGTTGCAAACTTGTTTTTGAGATTTTAGAGTCAAGATGAAGTCCTTTTTCCTTCATGAAGATCAAGAAAAGATATTTAGAATCACAGGAAAATACAGCTTGGAGATAAGCAGGAAAAATAGAAAGAAGATTCAGATGCTCTATCGTGAAAATGGTCATCCCTATGTGAGTCTGCTTATGGATTCTCGAATTCTTTTCTTTAAAGTCTTTTTATTGCTTACTTTCTTAGTATGAATTTTGTTTCATTTTTTGATTTTATTTTTATTTTATCCAGAGAAAACTCTTAGAATTAAAACATAATTTTATGTTCCTCCAGTTGTAGATTAGGTGACAACATTTGTACAGATGAAAATTCTGTTATACCTAGTGATATCTCCCTGGAAATTTAACTTGGGTTAGTAGGGAAGAAGTGTTGGGTATGTGTTATATTCTTTGCATGTGTGTGTGTGTGGGTGCGTCAGATACGACAACTGTGTCTGGCGATCCCTTCACCTAGAGTTCTGCCGTGTGCGGTTTTTGCTATTTTTAGCGGATTTTGCTATTTTTAGCGGATTTGTAAATTAATCTCGGATTAAGGGATTAGGGTTTTAGTATCTACGGAATACCTAAAAACATTGTATATATTGTATGGAGAATGGTGAAATTCGATATAATGAAAATAAGAAAGGTTTTCCCGGTTGAGGGTTTCCGGTATAAAATCTCTGTGTACTCTATGTATGATCGATTGATTAATTTCTGTACTGCTTAAGAATCTATATGCATTGCTTTACTTCGTAGGTTTAAAACTTACATATGGTATTAGAGCTCGTTTTTGGCTTCAGAGGGACGCCTTTGTTGCTGAGGGTTTGGCTCGGTCTTGATAGATCAAGTTTATCTTGGGTCTGTGATAAACCTGGGTTTAGTCGGAGCTTTTGCAGTGGATATTTGAGTAAAGAAAGAGGAATGGTGAGCTCATCTAGAATCGAGATAGAGAAGTTCAACAGTAAAAACTTTGAGCTATGGAAGCTCAAGATGGAGGACCTTCTTGTAGACAAAGAACAATGGATCCCTGTGGATCCTGGTACACAGCCTACTGGTACACCATCTACAAGCACACAGGCTACTGGTACACAACCTACCAGTACAAAAACTACTAGTACACCAGCTACTGGTATGTTGAAGGAATATTGGGACAAGTTGGACAGAAGAACAAGGAGTACTATTCGACTCTGCCTGGCAGATTCGGTGTTGTTGAATGTCTCGAGAGAATCTACAGCCAAGGAACTATGGGATAAGTTAGGGAATTTGTATCAATCAAAGTCCCTGGTAAACAAGTTGTTTCTTCAAAAGAAGTTGTATCATCTT
>JASDQU010101053.1:378404-392823 GCA_032191745.1 Picea mariana | reverse complement strand
CAGGAAACTGTGGTTGAATCAAAGAAAATATGTTGAAACGATATTGCAGAGGTTTAATATGCATGGAAGTAAACCGATCAAGGTTCCTATTCCTATAGGTGTAAAGTTATCTGCAGATCAGTGTCCCAAGACACAGGAAGAAGAAGAGGACATGTCTCGTGTTCCATATGCCAGTGCAGTTGGCAGTTTGATGTATGCAATGGTTTGTACTAGACCAGACATTTTACATGCAGTGGGAGTTTTGAGTAGGTATATGTCAAAACCAGGGAAGGAGCATTGGACAACAGTAAAGAGGGTCTTCAGGTATCTTCGTGGCACCACCAGTTATGGATTGTGCTACCAAGGAAGACCGGGATTGGACATAGTGGTGGACATACATGGCTTTGTTGATGCATACTGGGCTGGAGATTTGGATCGCAGAAGATCTACAAGTGGGTATGTGTTTAACCTATTTGGAGGAGCAATCAATTGGATGAGAAAAAGACAGGCTGTAGTGGCACTCTCAACTATAGAAGATGAATACATGGCAGCCACTCATGAAAACAAGGAAGCAGTATGGTCACAAAGATTGTGTTCAGGTATTGGGTTGGTACAACAAGCAGTGAGATTAGATTGTGACAGTCAGAGTGCAATATTCGTGGCAAAGAACCCAACTGATCATTCGAAGACAAAGCATATTGATGTTCAATATCACTTTGTGAGAGACATGGTTGAGGAAAATAAGGTGTTGCTGGAAAAGGTTGACACTTTGAAGAATGCTGCAGATTCATTGACAAAGTTTGTGAGCACAGAAAAGTTCTCCTAGTGTAGAGTAAAAATGGGCATTGCTGCCCTGGATTGTTGACTATCTAATCCCTTGGACCCCTGGATGCAAAGAAAACAACAAGTGGGAGAATGTTGGGTATGTGTTATATTCTTTGCATGTGTGTGTGTGTGGGTGTGTCAGATACAACAACTACGTCTGACGATCCCTTCACCTAGAGCTCTGCCATGTGTAGTTTTTGGGCGGTTTTTGCTATTTTTAGCGGATTTGTAAATTAATCCCTGATTAAGGGATTAGGGTTTTGGTATCTACGGAATACCTAAAAACATTGTATATATTGTATGGTGAATGGTGAAATTCTATATAATGAAAATAAGAAAGGTTTTCCTGGTTGAGGGTTTCCAGTATAAAATCTTTGTGTACTCTGTGTATGAGCGATTGATTTCATTTTGTACTGCTTAAGAATCTATATGCATTTCTTTACTTCGTAGGTTTAAAACTTACAAGAAGTTCATACCTCAGATTTTCTCTGTATTTTCAACCAAATAAACTATCTATTTATCACTTGTTTCGAGAGAAAGCCAATGTTTTGAAACGTGAGCATCGATTTCTGATACAGCTTATCTCTCAACTATCAACAAGTGTTCAACAATGAAAATAAACATGAGGGTTGTTAGGAACTTCTGTAGATTGGAACTCTATGCGTTACTTATTTTTATATTTTTGTTTTTATGAAATCGACAAACCTGTTTTTATTTATAGTGAAAGTAAAAACTTATCGAAGAAATGAAAAATTGTAAACAAAAATGTGAAAATCAAACCGATATGTACAATGGGAGTTCGAAATCTAGTTATTGCATGAAATGCTTCAGGTAATGCCCATTGATAAGGGAGTTAAGGATCTTCCCATCGATATTTTCTAACAAAAATGAATTCTTTCCCTCAAAAGCTGTGACCTTGAAAGGTCCACACCAGATATGGTCAAATTTGTCGTGCTTTCCTAAGTCTTCCTTCCTAGCATCCCATTTTTAAACTAGGTCACCAGGGAGGAATTCCCTATCTTTAGCTTTTTGGTCAAACAGGGCTTTCATGTTATCCTGATATTTCTGGAGTCTCTCATTCACTTTAGCCCTATTTTGCTGGACTTCTATCAATTGATTTATTATTCTAGTGATGTCATTTGGCTCTTCCTTCACGTCTTGCCAGAGTTTCATTACGGATAGAGCAATATTTATGTGGAGAACCACATCAGTTCCGTATACCATTTGAAAGGGGGACATTCCGATGGATTTTTTTAGTGCCTATTCTATTAGCCCATAAAGCATACTTCAAATGCACATGCCAGGCTTTCTTATTTTCAACCAACAATTTTTTAATTATAGTGATTAAAATCTTGTTCGAGGACTCAACTAATCCATTGCCTTGAGGATAGTAGGCCTTTTAATGTTCTAGTAAAATGTTGTACTTTTGACAAAAACTTACTATAGCCATGGATTTGAAATCTTAGGCATTATCAGTGACTATCTTTCGAGGACAATCGAATCTCGATAAAATATTCTCTTCTAGAAAACTGATCACCACTGCGTCCGTTACATTTCGTGTCAGAATGGCCTCCACCCATTTAGTGAAATAGTCAGTAGTGGTCAAAATACACTTATGCTATGTGCTTGAATGTGGATGTATTTCACTGATGAAATCCAGACCCCATTGCTGAAACAAAGCCTCTGTTTTGACTAGGACCAATGGTAAGGCCGAAAGCTTTTGTTTGCCTGAAAATAATTGGCATGGGTTACAGGCTCTAACTTTGGCATTCACATCAGTGAATAATTTCGGCCAATAATATCCATCTCTCAGAATTTTATAGGTTGTTTCTCTCCAGGCATGATGCCCTCCACACAGCCCTTCATGAAATTCATTTATGACTCTCTCCATTTCAAATTATACTAAACAACTCAATAAAAATCCCAAAGGATCCTTCCAATATAGTTGGCTATCCATGATACAATACTTTATTGCGTGAAACTTCAACGTCCTAGCTTTGGAAGGGGTCATATCACTTGGACACTGCAGAGTTAGAAGGTAAGAAACTATGTTGTTATACCAGGTAGAGGAAGAGATTTTTGATTGGATCTCGATTGCAGGTATAGTAACATCAAGTTCGTCTATGTCTGGAAAATCTTCATAAGCTTGTAGGTGATTTATCCCAAGTGCTCGAAAATTTGATTTGGCTAGTAATTTAGCCAAACCTTGACCTTTGACAAGTTTGGTCGGTTTTACTTCTAGGTCAAATTCCTGAATCTTGGCTAACAATTGCCCCCTTCGTCCATCATTATCTATTTGAACTAATATATCCTTGACAGCGTTGGTTGGTACATAGGCAATTATCTTAGAATGGAGTACATAAGTCCTGAAAGCTTTGAGGGCCTTTACCACTGTGTATGCTTGTTTTTCCAATATATAATATTTTAGTTCAGCATCTCTGAGAATTTTACTAAACAACTCTATTGGCTGCTTGAAACCTTCATCATTTTTTTGTAAGAGCACGACCATGATAGTGTGTTCGGAGGCGAATGAGAAAATCAAGAATTCTTTCACATAATCGGGGCTGACCAACACCGGTGCTTCACCTATAACTTTCTTGATACGTTCAAATGAAGCTTTGTCTTTGGTTGTCCATTTGACCTTGCTGTCCTTTTTGAGAATATCTGTAATCAATTTTACAATTTCAGCGAAGTTTGGGATGAATCTTCTTAAAAAATTATTTTTTCCTAAAAATGATTGTATTTCCTTTATGTTCCTAGGAATATTGATAGTATCTATAGCTTCAAACCTTTTCAGGTCGATTTTGATTCCATTTCAAGATACTATGTGGTCCAAGAGTTTACCTTCCTGCATTGCAAAGTGAGATTTCTTGGGATTCAGAGACAAACCAAATTTTCAACGTTTCTCAAATGTTTGTTTGAGGTGTATCAGGTGCTCTACGCCAGATTTAGAAAACACGGTTAGATCATCAAGATAAATGAAAACAAACTTATCTCTTTTGCCGACAAAGGCGATGTCCATAGCTCATTGGAAAGTGGCTCCTACGTTCATCAAACCAAATGTCATTGTCTCATACATAAAGGTACCCCATGGGGTAGTGAATGCGGTTTTTTCTTTGTCATCCTCGTGGACTGCAATTTGATTATAGCCTAAAAATCCATCAATCATAGACATTCTATTTGCTCCGAACACTTTTTCCAATACGTGATCCATTTTAGGTAATGGATAATTATCTTTGAGAGATGATCTGTTTAAATTTCTAAAATCTACACACAGTTTGATTTCACCGTTTTTCTTCCTGACCAGAACCAGATTGGCTACCCACTCAGAATATCTGAGTGGAACAATGATCTTCACATCTTGGATCTTTTTCACTTCCTTTTCTATCACAGGCAAAAGTATGGGATTTATCTGTCTGAGCTTCTGCCTGAAAGGTTTAACACCCTATTTTAAGGGAATTTTGTGTTCAATTACGGTGGTGTCATAAGTTCTTAATTCATCATAAGACTAGGCGAAAAAATCCTTGTACTACTTGAGTAACTCTGCATATTTTATTTTCATTTTAGGGGGAAGGTATTTAGATATCTTTACCATCTTAGGAGTTTCCTTAGTGCCTATGTTACAATCTTCAACCTCTTCAAGCTCAGGCTGCAAAGTAGACTTTAAGGGAATATCATCATGATCAGATAATATTTTCAAAAGGATCAGACCTTTAGGGATATGATTATTTTTCAGTACCAACATGTGGTGATTAGCGATCTTATCCTGGAACTCTTGGGGATCTTCACCTTCCTGCATAATCCAAGCAGGGTCATTCTGATTTTCCTGATCAATATGTGTTTCATAAATTTCATCCACCATTTCTAGGAATTGCCTGATTTTCTCATCATCTTCGAAGACTTTCCAGTGTTGAACATTATTTGGTATGGAGGGTCTGTGCCTCATTTCTATGTGATACTTTAGTTTGAGGACAATAGGAGGTACAAACGTTGCAACTACTTTGGCCAATGAATCTTCCTATTGATTCTCCATTATGGGAATATGGTGGATATTAAATGATGAGAAAAAATTCTCAATCAAAACCCAGGCATAATTTATGTAGGACCACAACCTTGGGTTTTTGACCTGGTACTGTTGCTTTATCTGTTTCACGATCAATTCCGCATCACCATAAACTATCAGATTTTCAATCTTCAACTTCCTGACAACCTCTAATCCTAAAACTAGGGCTTCATATTCACATACATTATTTGTATAATCGATGTCCCACTGTAATCTGTAGGAAAATGGAATAATGAACTCGTCTTCGGGTGCCACAAATAGCACTCTGGCTCTTGCTCCTTCACAAGACGAAGCACCATCGAAACACATTTTTCAAACTTCAACACTATTTACATTTTTATTTGTTTTTTCTATTTATCTTTTTTTGTAAATTTTTCTTCTATACATTCATCTAAATCATCATCAAGTGATAATATATAGTTTCCTAAATCCTAATCAGCGACATACACATGGTAATTATTCATATTTTGCGGGTCACTTACAATATATTCCAACCTTGTTTCTCTGTACAGGTGAGTGAATTGCCTGCCGAAGATCGATATTGTAGCGTATGTCATGTCGAGTTGAAGGGATCCTTTGAGTTTGGTGCCCCAAGACCTGGATAACAACATGCCATACTTTGCAGGGATATCAACAACAACCACATCCATCAAAATACTTTTTACGGGAATTTGTGCAAGATTAACCACTAAATATTTAATCATACCTATACATTTAACTTTTCTTGAATCAAAAGAATACAGATCTCTCTATGGTCTAGTAATTTCAAGGCCCAATTTTTCCATAATAGCTTTGGGCATCACATTGTGGGAAGCTCCCAAATATAACATACAATTATGGATAAACAGATCATGCACGGTCAACATGATGTAGAAAGGAGCGACATAATCTCTGGCATTTTCAAAAAGCGAACCAAACATTATAGTCGGTTTATCATCTTCTAAATTTATAACATATGCTTGATTTTTTTCTAGTTCAACCAGAGGTACAGGGATCTTGATTTTATTAATCTCATTTTATAGATTGAAACTCCTCGTTGTCTTTTCAGCTTATCTAGTTGGGATCTCTATCTCCCTTTTTTCTGTTTTATTAGTTTGTGTTGCTTTTGTTTTGGTTGTCTTTGTTTTGACAATCGAAATTTCCACTACTTTTTTCTTGGCAGTCTGTGTTTCCACTGCTTTTGTCTTGGCAGTCTGTGTTTCATCTACTGATTGAGATGCCTCACTCACTTTACTTCTCGTCAAGATATTCTTTGGTTGGGCAGTTGTGACATTTCTATCTCTAGGCCTCAAATTATACTTCTGTTGAAGCTCAACCCTTATATTTTCGGCTATTCTTTGATAAGCATAATCTTCTTAAATATTTATGTTATCATCATTAAACATGTATTATGCACCTAAAGACCTTTCATAGTCTTGCCTCGTCAAATGAGGTTCTTGATCATCATCGCTAAGATTATTCATGTCTTCCTCTAACTCCTCAAAGCTTCGCATGTCATCTCCTCCTATAAAATTTTCATTCTTAAAGGGGGTTTGAATATTTTGATCTTCATTTTCTATCTGTCTCTGTTGCGCTTGAGGGTTAGGATTTCTTCTGAAATCTTTTCTAGTGAACTGATCTGTTTTAGATTGGTCTAGTTCCATCCTCGATATTTTGTTTGATAATTATTTAATTATTTTTTTCGTGTCATCCATTTTGTCTTCTGCAAACCTTCCGGATCTGGAAGGTCCTGCTTGTTCTTTGAATCATATAGTTTCTTTATTGCCTGTTTCATCTTTAGCTTTCAATTTTCCCAATGCCATCATATTTGATTCGATTTCTATAGCATCGTCCATTCTTGTGAGGTATGCAAATCTCCTTTCCCTCAATAGTAAGGCAAAGTCAAGATCGAAATCCCCGACAAAAGTCACCTTTGCTGCAGGTTGGGAAGGTTTAACCTCAGCTGGAATTTTGTTATACAATTTATTAAATCTCTGAGTGAATTCGAGAACAGTTTTTGAATTTTTCTTTCTTAAAGCTCCGAACTCGATTAAATAATAAAGGTGATCCTTCCTCTCTCCCCATTGTCCGAGAAAATCATTTTCTAACTCGTCATATGTTCTTATAGAACCTATTGGTAGCCCTCGGAACCAAGTTCTCATCTGCCCTTCGAAAGTTTGAACTAGGAGTCTTAAATAAACATCCTCGTGCTCAAGGCCAAGGATATCAACAAATTGATCGAAAAAATTTATGTGTTCATTGGTCGTTAAGTCTCCCTCTCCTGTGAACTTTGGCAGGTTTTTCATATAGTTTTCGGGTAAATCATGGAAGGGAACTGGGAGGACTAAAGGAGCATACCTAGCAGCTACTTTAGAAAAAATTCTAGGAGGTGAAGGTGGTCCTTGACTGCCTTCTCCTCCCCCTCTAGCACCTAATCCTCTGCCACCTCTGACACCACCTCCAACACCACCTCCTCCGGCAGCAGCCATTGATAATCTAGGGGATGAAACTTGGATATAATAGAGAGAATTATCAAAGATGTGTAGTGACCTTCCGACTACTTCGGGATGAAGAGAAAGGGGTTCTGGGAACTGATCATCAGAAGATAGAAAGTCGGAAAAGGGGGGAAAAGGGAGACACGGACTAGTTTCTTTGGACTTGCATGATATATAAATGGGAGATCCAACAGGAGTCGAACCAGAGTGTAAGATATATTCTTCAAAACTTCGAGAATATGGAAACTTTATTTCGAAGACTGATGGAATATCAATCAAAGAAGGTATCGAGATGGGTGTTTTTCCTTTATTAGTAAAGGAGTCAATTGAATCAATTTTAGTCTTTATCTTGGGTAAAACCAACTTGAGGTTTATGATTTCAGCTTCAACTTTGTCAGCCAATATTTCTCTGAAATGGATTTGGGTGGAACCTTCTTGTGGAGTTAACTGTTCAGATGGAACCTTAGCATTAGACTATGTGGGTTTGGGTTGATAAACCTTACTTGTGGAAGTAGTGGTCTGCTTAAGGTATCCCCTTGGTTTTTAATTTTTTTAAGGGTCAGATACAGGCGTGGTATGCTTATTGTCGGGGTTTTTTCTGGTATTCCTTCGACTGAATGCCAGTTTATTAATGGCAGAGTTGCCAAGTGAAAATTAAAAATAGACTTAATATTGTATTATATATTTTTTCACTATCAAAGAAATAAACTTACCATGTCGTTCCCCTAGGTAAAAATAACTTCGTTTCTCCCTCCCCGACAACGACGCCAAAAAAATGTTGTTCCTGAGATTAAACTTAAGGATCAAAGCATAATGTCAGGCATCAAGAATTAAGGAATGATTTGTTTTAAGAGTGCTTTTTCTTTCCGTTAGTTATGTAAGAATTTAAATCCTTGAATGAAATTAATAGTTGCACAGAACAAAGGCCGTGTTTCATCATCTGAGTCAATTAATCAAATTGAATGGTGATGAAGAAAGTTACAAAAATATTAAAAAATCTAAGGCATCAATGAAAGAAGAATCTTACCTTATTTATAGTAGAAGAAAGAATGAAATGCACCCCTGAAAGGATATATGATATAGTGATCCAAGTAGCTTGCAGTTCTTGTATTTGCTGATAGCAAATACAGAGGAAATATTGTTGGCTTATCAGATAACTAAATGAAATATGATCACAATAGATGTACTAAATTGCAGTCATTCACTTATCGAGGAGTAACATAAAGAAATCTAGAAATATGAAATACAATAAGAGCACATAAATCAAACAACACAAAATTTGGAATCCCTGTCTGCGCTTGTATTAATACCCACAAAGGATGAGTTTTCTTAGTTACAATACAACACGAAGCAACATTTGTTCATTCTTCTAAATTAATATTTATACAAAAGGTTCTCAACCCTAAATGGTTGGAATTCTCCTTATTTCTAAAATAGCAAAGATTACAAAAAGTGAAAACTGAAGCACTTCACTTGCATCTCTTTTGTCTTTTCGTCATGTTGGCAGAGGTATTTTTCCTTCCTGTTGTCCAGCTCAAAAATAGATAATCTCTAATCATGATCTGTATAGATGATGTGTACATAATACCTCATTGGTTTTCGTAGGTGCTGCCCTTTCCTCGTTTGATACATTCAACACATTTTCTCACAAATTGTGCTACCAACCTGGAGGGTTCTGTTGAGTCATTTTCGTCAAAAACATATAATTTCTTTTCTAATTTAAGCAATCTGTCTTCCATTCTTTTGTCCTCTGAAATTATGCACTGTAGTTGCACATTAGGCTTCACCAGCCATCTATCTATCTGAGTAATATCAATATGTTTTAATAGCAAGATTTCAGCCTGAGCCTCTTCCATTTTTGTCTTGATATTAATTTGATGTTTGGCTATGTCAACTTTCCCATTATTTCAGAGCTATCATCTTTTCTGAGGCCTAATGACTCTTTGTTGAGTAATTGAAAAGCTTCTTCACAATCCTCTTTGACTTCTTTAGCCATCTTTTTACCTTCGTCTATATTGGCTTCCTAGGTCTTGAGTATTGTATTGCCTTTGGCTTGTTCTAAAACAAACAACCTGGAAACCACAGGCACTCCTTCTCTAGCTGACGACACAACTGATTCCTGGAAAGTGACTTGAGTAGCAATAGCTTCTCCCTCTCTTAAACAAATGTTATCTAAGGATTGATTTACCACTTGAAAAATGATTTTGGATATCTTCCACCTTGTTGAAAAGGCTTCGATGCACTGATTCCAGTTCCTTATGTACCTCTAGAGCTTGGGTTTGAAAAGATGATATATCTACTACAACTTTTTTGGTTAAGATTACCTTTGCTTACAGTTGTCTGACTAATTCATTACTTGTCTGTGAATTTTTCTGCATCTCATCAAGACTGGATTTGAGCTGCTGGACTTCCTTGTCGATCTCACTCCTGACATTCTGCTCCACCTTCTTCATTTGATTTTGCAATTTGCCTATCAACATATCTTTCTGCTTCAACTTCTCCTTTAGGCTGCTCGCTGAAAACTGGTTTGATGTCGTGAAATCTCCCAGTGAGCCCACGACCTTTGTAGCAAAGTATTTTTCTTCTAGGGCTTGCCCCTCTAATAACACCCTGTGTCTTTTAACGGTTGCACCCTCCTTCTGATGTGTTTCTCTCTTTACCACAACCCTTCTCTTCTTACTGAAGAATAATTCTGGAGGAGGCATATCTGCTGCTGAAATAAGTGTAAGGTCTCCTATGAATACAACTTCGACCATCAGATTCCCACTACTAAACTGTAGAGGTGTGACAGATTTGATAGGACTACCTATCTCAGTGGATGTATGCTTCCCGACTGTGTCAGTTGCTGGTGTACCTAATGTGGATCGTGGATTTTCTTTTGCCTTCCTTATTAAGGTCTCAGTTTCCTCCAAATTTTCTCGGGCATCCTGTCCATGAGAGATCCCTGTTTCTAGCCCTTGGGTCTCCGTTTGTTGTGTGGCTAGAGGTGTCGGGATTTCCCCTTGCAATACTTTTGGGAGGCCATTTCTTCAATGTTTTTGGAAATTATAAAAATCATCCATTTTATCTAGTGTCAGAGCTTGAATTCGATCCAAAACCTCTTGATAGGACCTCGCTCCGTGGAATATTTCATCTCAAGGAGAATCCTCATGTTCATATCTTTTCAGATTGCAGTTGGCCATGTGGTTACCTACGATCTTCTGCAGATTGTGCTTATTAAATTCAATATCGACCAACTTGATTTCTTCCAGGGCCACAGGTTCAAATTTTGAATGGCCGAAGTCTAGCAGAGAAAATGTACCAATTTGCACAGGAAAAATGGGCCATACCTTCTTTTGTACTTCTTTCAGCTCCTTGATAATTCCCCCATGCATAGTTTGATGTGCTACTTCGCAACACACCAAGTGATCTGGTAAAAATAGAGGCAGAGCATGTGGAGGAACTGAAAATCCAAAAACCCTGATGTAGGAGTAATGCTCCTCGATGTACCAATCTGCTATCTTGCCCAGATTGGTCACAATTTTATCGAAAATTCTGGGAGGTGGGTAACCATATATAGCGGTGTGCATTGGAAGCACCACCCAGTTGCAGATTTCATAAAAGAAATGTTTCACCTTGTCTTCCCAAAGCTTCGAATGATAAATATGTATGGGTTCAACACTACTTGGGGTCTAGCTCTAGCCCATCAGCGGAAAAGGCATCATAAGACCGACGACGTCCATAATATAAGATGGCATGAAAAATTGGGCCGGTTTCCCCTTGGCTTTTAGTGACTGATATCTTGCAATCTCTTGAACCAAACTATTTGAAAATATCTTGGCCCAATCAAAAGAATATCCCTCTGCTACTGAGTGCATAATAGGTACCCACGATAAAGAGAAATGGGTTGTGTTTTCCTTCCCGTAGAGTCTACACATCATCATTGCTATGTACATTATGTGAGGTTTTAGTGTGACAATTGGGTATATACCATGGGAGTTAGCTTTGAACTTCTCGGGGTGAGAGTACCAGTCTTTAATTAAATCGGGAAGGTTTTCTCCGTATTGGTCACATTCCTTCTTGTTAAAATCTGCTAGGAAACTGGCATTGTAAACGAAATTGGATACCTGAGACAATTTGTACATCACCTGTAGATGTTATGGCCTGAAAGACCCAACTGCGACCTTTTGTGAATTGAAAATGGTTCTTGTAGGGATATCCACATTCTCCAACACCCAATCGATCATATCGTTGTAGGGAAAGAGCTTACACCTCGTCGCTATCTTATGTAGTTCTAACTGGGCAACAATTTTGTATTTGGTAGCTAGGTCCTCCGTCTCATCATCACCTGCGTTGTTCGGGCAATTGACCAATTCATACTGTAGAATATTGAACACTTTTGTCCAGGATTTAACGACGTCTATGCTTATGGGCAAGGTGTTTGAAAGGATATTTGTGTTTTGGCTCGATCCTTCACCATGCGCTTTAGTTTCTTTTTGAGAATCCATGATATCAGGTTTCAAATCTCTGTTATCTGTCACAAGAAATGCACGAAGTTTACTACCTTGAAAACTTACTACTTAGTGAAAACGCACAATGAAATATGAAATTCAATATCCTTTTCCTTTAATTGCGTCGATTTGCCAATACTTCTACTGACAAAGCATTTACTTTTCCTTAATGAATAAGATTTCGGCAGTAGTATAGGATATCACTTGGAATGATTGTCGTATATCAACTATTAATGTCATTAATTTTTAGGAAAATCACAAATGAAATTTGAATTTATCCGAGTCATTAATTAGCGAAGGATTAATTACGTGATAATCATCGTTAATGCGTCAGTTAATCACGCTTATCATTAAGAAAAATTCGCAACTTCGGATATCAGGATATCTTATGACATTTCAAGGTATAATCCCTGAAACGCAAAATTGCGATATTATTAATTAACTTTAATCATGTTTAACCCCTTTAGATAAGCATGATCAACCTAAGACAACTTCGTGATTTCAGCTATCAGGACTTTGAAAGTCTTTCAAGGCAAGATATCTGAAACTCGAAATTGCAATATGATTAATTAACCATTAATCATTCTTAATTATTAATTAATCTGGTTTAAAACTTAAGACGATTTTGTGATTTTGGCTATTGGGACTTTGGAATTGTTGTATGTTGAAAAGGCTGTACTACGAAACTTCGAAACCTGATTTTTCGAATGTAGTCTTTTAGTTATTTGACTCGTTAACGAGTAGGTGGATCCATAATTCTTAAGATATGAGGATCATTTTATTTAATGGGATACTTCATCGACGGTGAGAATTAAGCGCGTGTTGTTTTTATTGAAACAAGAATGAAATCTATTAAAGTCTAAAGTTTTATAAATATATATGTGTTCCAATAGGTAGGACGAGACGCAATGCATAATCTAAAGGGGAGATCTATGGCGCAGTGAAGAGGATGCAAAGGCAACACATAGCACAAAAGGTAGAAGAGAATCTGAACAACAAGCAATGTTGAGCGCAGGAGGAAAAAGAGAAGAGCATAGAAGCTGAATGATGAAGAAGAAGAATAGAGTATAGAAGCTGAAGAAGGCATAGGAGACATGGAGCTGTAATAGACCATATCAGAGACAGATCAAGTAAGTAAATTTTTTTAAGATTCAATCAAGGTGATAGGGTGGTGCTAAGGAGGATTTCAGTCCTCTAAATTCTAGTTGGTGCTAGAAGATATTCTGGGAGTTGGTTCTTCCATCTAGTTGGTGCTAGAGGAATATGAGAGTTGGTGCTCTCTGCATCTTGTAGCTTGCTATCAGAGTTTGTAGCCTCATATTTGAGTTGGAGCTCAAATACTATGATGCACATTAAAGTTGGAGCTTGATTGACATCCTAAGAAGAAAAGGTTTTCACCCTTATGGGTTTCCTCATGAAAATCAATGTCTCTGTGTATTCTGTGTGATTGATCAAATATTGTATATCTATGCATGATAAGTTATCAACAACACATTAAATAATAATCTAAAAGGAATCAAAAAATAACAAGAAAAGTTTCAAGCTTATATATATAATCGATTCACCCCCCCTCTTAGTTATATTTCCAACAAGTGGTAGGTCCTCCCGCCATCGACAGCTGGGAATGCATTAATGTCTCCTGGTCACTGGATTCTTCAAGTGTTCGACCCTGCCACCTTTATTCACACTTGTAAGAAAGTACTCAATTCCTTGATACCTACTTTCATTATTGGTAGGTTGTCTCGCATTTGTTAATGGTATACCTTAATGACTGGTAATCAAACAATGTCTCATTGTGTTGGACCTCAACTCCTTTATTCACATGATGTAGACTTGCACCTTTTTCAGATCATGTAGAAGACTTGAAGATATTAGTTCATAGTCACAAATTTCCTGATATGTTGCTATATTTCATTGGACCAATACCTATGTGACTTCAGTGATCATGGGAGATCAAATTGTACTCCATTATATACATATATCTTCAGATTGATTTTGAAACTGGTTTTACTGGGCCTTGTTCATGACTATGACAACCTTTGGCATGTAGCCACCTTTGTATTTCCTTTTCATGGCCATGAACAACTGTTGGTATATTTTCACATGGATCTGCAGTTTAATTCAAATCGGCAACCATGTGCGCAAAGTCAGTACAGATTGTAATATTCTCATGATTGACTAGTTCATCCAGATGAGTCTCCATTACTCCACTTCTAGGTATTATAATGTATTTAAACCATCACAGATACTCCTTTGACCTCACACATTAGGGGGCATCTATTATAGAAAAATTTGCCTCACCCTATGAAAATTTGCTTAGAAGGCCTTTTTCCATTTCCCTATGCAGACTTGAAGTCCCTTTTTGTAGTTCCCAGAGCTAAAAATAATATTTTTCCACATATACACACCCTAGCTATTATATAAAATGCGTATACGTAGGTTGCACCATTACAACATGCGTACATCAGGTTTTGTGCCCAAAATTAAAAAATGGTGTCGGGTTTCCATGTCATGTCACGAGATCCATGATCCTTGACCTTCCATATACTAGAAACGTTCTGACTCGTCCCTTCAGTTCCATTTGAAGT
>JASDQU010101053.1:359918-378354 GCA_032191745.1 Picea mariana | reverse complement strand
TTTTCCACATATACACACCCTATCTATTATATAAAATGCGTATACGTAGGTTGCACCATTACAACATGCGTACATCAGGTTTTGTGCCCAAAATTAAAAAATGGTGTCGGGTTTCCATGTCATGTCACGAGATCCATGATCCTTGACCTTCCATATACTAGAAACGTTCTGACTCATCCCTTCAGTTCCATTTGAAGTCTATAAATGTGCCATATCCAAGATGTGGAAAAGAGGAGAATAATTCAACTTTGAGAGCAAAGTTACTCTGGAGAAATTATTCACTTCATATTGAGTATGCATCCCTTTATCCTTTTAAGTTTGAACACATTGTTCAGCCCTCAAGCTCTTTTCTACTTGATTGAGAACCTCATTGTCTCTCTTATATGAACTTGCCTTTGGTGGAGGATTGAATTCGTGGAGGCCCAACTAGAAGGGACTTAGTTTCTCAGTTCTGAACCATGTCGACATGAAAGTTTGTCATTCATACACTTCTGTTGATTACATTTTTACAGAAATACTCTTTTCTCGTCCAATTAATGTCTTGAAAATATTTGAATTGTTATTCCATGGGAATATTTGTTATGAATATTGATGGATTATGCTATTGAATTTGCTAAATTTATATATTATCACCATATGCTTCCATTTCTTGGTTGTTGAGGACAAGTTGCAGGTGTATTTCTTTGAGTCAAGTGCTCCATGGTGGACTTCATCGGACGTATAGATGAGGTAGGATCTTTATATTGTCTTGTTAGCATATTTTTTTATATAAATTACTTTAGATTAGAGTTGATTTCTGCAGTCATTTCCGTCTATTGTGGTTTACTCCATGCCATAGAGAGATTTTCCTCATAACAATTGACAAGCTCAATAAGAACTCAAAGAGCTCTCAAGTATTAGAAGAAATTCTTAGCTGTCAAAAGTCACCCTTCAATAAAGCAGGTCTTGGATACATTTGTGAGGCCTCATAGAAGGAAGATGCAAATGCCAATC
Organism: Picea mariana; assembly: GCA_032191745.1. Classification (NCBI taxonomy): domain Eukaryota; kingdom Viridiplantae; phylum Streptophyta; class Pinopsida; order Pinales; family Pinaceae; genus Picea; species Picea mariana. The sequence goes on along the minus strand of JASDQU010101053.1, from coordinate 377,361 downwards.
CCAAAAAGATCTTCAAAGAGAGAGAAATCTCCACATAGCCAATAATAAGCATTGAAGAGAAGGATAAGAACTATGAAGACATTCTCAAAGGAAGAAATTGTGGTCAACAAGAGTCAAAGAGGAATGAATGCAGAAGAGGTGTATCTCGAAGAATACTTTCTACCTCCAGGCATCAAATAAGCTTCAATCATTGTGAAGGAAACAACAGAAGAGAAGATCATGATCAAATAAGGCATTGATTCAAAAGGATTGGATGACAAAGAGGATCACTTGTTTCTAGGTATCAAAATTTATTTCCTAGTTATTGTTTTACTTGTAATAACTTTGGACATAAAGATGTAGATCACAGAGCGTATGGAAGAAATGATCAAGAAAGAGATGTTTATGTGCCCCCCTACAATATTGAATGTTACAAATGCCACAACTATGGACACATAGCTCGCGATTGTAGAAGCATGATGGAGTCTTCCTTGAAGGAAAACACCGATATCAGATACAAGAAGGTTTGGAGAAGAAAGAAAAAACAAGAAGAACAAGTGAATGAAGAACTCCCAGAGATCATACTCATAAGAATTGCAGAGTTGTGAGATCATGATGAATCTACTGGTAAGAGGAAGATGTCAGAACTCAAAATGATGGTCCTACAACAGAGCATGCTTATATATTGTTCTAATTAATCTAGCTTGGATACTCCGAGTAATCTGAATATTGGAAAAGGGGAGTCTAAGAAACAACTATTACATATTGTAGAACTATATTTTGGGCAGTATGAAGTGCTTGCAGAATTTGGGAAGATAAATTTTGATTGGTTTAATGGCAGAGGTACATAATGTATCGTGATAGATTGGTTGATTAAGAAACAATTTTCAGAACACATATCCATGCATGCATGAAGAGGTTAGCTAGAAGTTATGAGGAATATCATTGGCACACTTTTGAGGAAGATATTCATGATCATATATAGGATTTCAAGCAGGGATACATTCATTACAAAATGTTGCAGACTTGTAGAATTTGATTTGAAGATAGAGGAAACTAGTGGACATATTTGATTCAGCTTAAGAAGCAAGAATATGTGGTGATTAGTTGCAATAGATTTGGAGAAGTATTCAAAATAGTAAAGTGACATATGGGTTAGCATTGTGTGCAATGAGTATAATATTCATGGACAATTTTGTGACATATGGACAACAACGAATTCATGAGATATTTGGCAGGTCTAGAAGATAATACTTGACTTGAACCCGAGAAGATACATGACAGTGGATGAAAACATGAGCTCAAGAGGAATTGCAGAAAGACTTGTTTCTATTTTCATCAAGAGGAATGTTAAGTAAATAACATGACTAAAAAAAGAAGCATATTGACAAGTCGATCCATCTATAGTCACAAGAAGGCAAGCCATGAGAGGCAGATCAAGAAAGGGGGAGAGAAATTGTCAGGAGGAGTTATACTATCAAGGGGATATTATTGAATGATTATGTCATTGGTGTCAACTCAGTGAAGAAATGACAAGACATAAAGACTTGAAGTCAAATGAGGAAGGAACTTTGACATGAACACTTTTAATATACGTCATTGTATTACACTTGGAAGTACCAATGAACAAGAAACCCCATAAGAGAGGAAAGGAAACATATACAAGAATCCCCACATTGATATACACAACATCCTACAAAGAATAGATGGGGAGAGAAATTGTTAGGGGGAGTTACCCTTTTCCATTGATGTCAAAGGGGGAGAGAAAGAACAAAAGTAGGAGAGAAATATCAAAAGCATTAAGACATGGGGAGAAATGCATGAATATAGGGGGAACACTGATCATTTGGGGAGTATGAGTGTTTCCATAAATTTCAAAGGGGGAGATCATTGGAAACGTTTTTTTCATCGATGTCAACCCTAGAAGAAGCCTCGAAGCAAGTTCAGAAGCCCCTAAGAGTGATGGGTTTATTTGAAGGAATATTCAAAGTGGTCCCCTTATGGCGTATATTTAAGCATGACACTCATGGAAATATGCCTTTTAGAAGCCTAAACGAAGCCTCAACTATTAATAAAACAAGTTACAATGTATTGTCAAGAAGCCCTGAAGATATGGTCAGAAATCCCCATAGGTGTGGTCATGAAGCCCAAAGTTGATTGAGGAAAAAGAGGGTAAAGAACATTTCAAATGGATTCCAAACATCATTGGATTGATAGTCATCATCATGTCGTTTCCAACAATAGTCATCATCATTAAAGATGAATCCCCGAAAGCAAGTGAAGAAGCCTCGAATCTAAGGACAAGAAGTTACAAGTTGGCCCCAAAATTAATTAAAGGAGAAAAATAGTTACAAATAATAAGTTATAGGTTAGCCCTAAAGTCAAGTAAAGGAGGTACTTGGAAAAGTATAAATACCCATCAAGAGCCTCTCATTTAATCATCAATAAAGTGTGAATTCAAGCAAGAATCTGAGCACAAGTAAAGAAGTGGAGTACTGCGAAGGAGAGAAGTCTCGAAGCTGCAGATGTGTGAAGAGTTTTTTGGAAACCCTATCTCAGCTGACCACCACGGGTCAATACAAAGTTTCCTCTGAGGCCCCCACTGGTTTTCCTAGTATCATCACCTAAGGCCCCACTTGTTTCCTAGTCCAGTCCCACGAGGCTGAGCAGAGGTTATGAAGAAGACTCCATCTTGTTGATGTTGAAGAAGAGGAAGGGTTGATGATCTGAGATCTGATGTACCAGGTTTTTCAGAATAAAAGATATGTTTTCTATATGTTTTTGAGGCTCACATCTTAGAGGTTATGTTATATGCTTGAGTCATATCTTGGAGGTTATGGCATATGCTTTGATGCATATCTTGGATGGTTTGGCACATGCTTAAGGTATGTTTTGGCACATGATTGAAAACTTTGGCACATGGTTTGAGGTATATCTTGGATACTATTGGTACATGATTGAGGTACATATTGGATATTTTGGCACATGTTTAAGGCAAATTTTGGGTATATGCTTTGAGGAACATATTGGATGTCTTGGCACATGGTTTTATGCATATCATGGTGATTTTGAGCACATTATTTGGAGGACACTCTTGGTTATATTGGCATGAGTTTTATGTGGTTGTATCAGTTTTTATGACTATGATATACCATTATCAGTGAAAACAACATAGACATGTTGATTCTCTTATTTATATTTTAAGGGAGGAAGGAAGGGAAAAGGAAAGGGAGTTGTAGCTTCCTTCAGGTTGGAGCCTATAAATTAGGGGGTTGGAGCCTCCTTCCAATTGGAGTTGGAGAATATAAGGAGTTGTAGCTTCCTTTAGGTTGGAGCCTGTAAATAGGGGGTTGGTGCCTCCTTCCAGTTGGTGCTGGAGAATTTTGGAAGTCGGTGCTTCCTATTAATGCAATCTTCTAATATATAAGAAATCATTCCATGGTTTTCTCCCATTTGAGTTTCCACGTAAATTTCTTATGTACTGTGTATTTGTGATTATATGTTTATGGTATCTTGAATTCAATCATAAGTGATAAATTGTTGATATCTTAAATGCTTTCATATTGTGATTAAAAATGGTAAAAAGTTCCTAATACTAATTCACCCCCCTCTCATTATTAGTGAATAATCCAACACATTTCAAAAACAAATCCTTATAAGTCAGTTGAACATCAGAATTCTAGGGTTGGAAAAGAAATGTTTAACTAATGTAATCATGAACAAGACGATTAATAATCAAGAGAGACAAAGGGTAAGGAAAATATTCCCTGAATGTATCCTAATGATGATCCATCTTTAGCTCAACATCTTCATAAGTGATTTAATATTGCCAATGCAATCATCCTGCAATCACATGATTATCTCCATAAGAACATACAACAAAGTATCCATTTATGAAAGATAGGAAGAATTAAAACATCTCAACATGTGTGGGATAATTCCTTTTAAAATTAACTGGAAAATTTTCCATGTAATAATTCTCTAGCCAACATGCAATTCTATCATGATGTTCAAATTTAGTAACATAGAATCGCTAAAGAAAGTTTTTGGGAAAAAAACATACATGATTGAGTTAGGAAAGAAGGTTTTTGGAAATTTACCCTAAATGCACGCCATACTTCATTACCATGTACTTGATGTTTTAACTGACAAGGATTTTTAGAAAGATCATGATACTCGAATGGTGTGTCATTAAAGTGATCAACCCATATAGGTAAAGTATTAACAATACTAATGTGGTCATACATCTATTCATGACAATAAATCCATGTAATAATTCTCTAGACAAAATCCAATTCTATCATGATTTTCAAATTTAGTAATAGAGAATCGTTGAGGAAAGCTTATGGGAAGAAAACATACATGATTTTAGTTAGGAAAGAAGGTTTTGGAAATTTAACCTAAATGCACACCATACTTCATTACCCTGTACTTGATGTTTTAACTAACGAGTATTTTGAGAAAGATCATGATACTCAAATGGTGTGTCATTAAAATGATCAACCCATATAGGTAAAGTATCAACAAGACTAATGTGGTCATACAACTATTCACAACAATAAAAATACTTTTATTCTTTTGTGTTCAAGGCAATGCAAGAATTTGGAAGAAACATGATTTTTCAAGCATCCATAGAAATACCATTTTCCCATTAAAAGGTTAACACAAAGTATTGATGTCATCTTTCTCATTCCCAAATTGTGGATCATTGATAGTTGACTTCTCATTAAAATATGATTTTGGAGATAAGTCTATGAAGGATCAATTTATGACTATCTACACATGAGAAACATAAAAAATATCAGGATAATCATGATAATGATTATTAGAAAATAAGGAATGAAAGGCTTTTCTACAAGGAGTCTCTTCAAAAGGACTATCCTTCTCCCAAATCACTATCAATTATTAATAAATCATTATAAAAATTGATTTATGAATTATACGAGCACCTTAAGCCTTATCAAAATCAAATCTTTCTTTTTCTAAGAAAGATGTAGAATGTCTAATATCATGTGTATCAATAAAGACTTCTTTTGCTTACCTAATATTATTTTCCCCATATTCCTTTTCTGACATTGGAACTTGAATTATTATCTATATCAGCTTCATGTTCAGAAGAAATAAACAACATGGAAGGCATATCATAAAAAAATTTAGAGTAAAAAGGTTTAAGAAGCCTCTTGATGAAACAATAAGTAAAAAGTGCAAGTTTGAGAGTTCCTCTTCATTAAACAAAAGAAAATTGTTGTGTGATACACATGACAACTTATTCCTTCTTTCGAGAAATGGGAAAGTGATATCTTTCTTTTGTCCTCAAGTGAAGATTATGGTTTATCCTTTGATAATAATAAAAATTGAATATGAACACTTTTTTAATCTTGGAGTGTATTATAACACAATTCCAAATTTTGTCCTTCCACAGGAGATTACTGAAAGATTATACTTTCTGCAAAAAATACCACCATGTTTATCAATAGAAAATGAAGATAAATATTTCAATGAGATTAAAAATATTCTATGAATTACATCATTGACTAACTGATCTTGCTGAAGGAAAAGATAAATTCATCAGATTTTATCAACTAAATATAAATCCTAAAGAAATATACATGAATTTTGGTTAGGAAATACCTAGTTGAATCATCTTCTTCCTCTTGAAGATTTCACAGTTCATTACATAAATCACCATAGGAATATTTGTGAAAAACATTAAAACCGATTCCTGTATTGTTTGCAAATGTGGATGGATTTGGTAGGACAAGATTTTAATCAGTTTGCAATCTGTCTTCTGAAATTGAAAAAAGGTAACCTGCATAGACCACGACATTTGTTTGAGATTTTTTTAGGATTATACTATTCAAATTAAATGAAATTAAAAATAAAGAGGCAAAAAGCAAAGAACAAGTTAAAGTAAACTACTCCTACACTACAACATTCTAATAAAACATAAACTAGGTGAAATCATATAGCCAATGTAACCATCGAAGTAACTCCAATCCTACAAAAAGAAACATGACATGTATTAGTACTTGGGATTGAAATAATTCATATCCAAATATGGGAAGAAATAAATCTAATTTCCTATTCACAAAGAGAAGAATATGAAATGGAAACTTCTTCCAAAAGTTTTCTTCTAGCCATGTCTCAATTGGATCATAGAAGACAAATTGGAAGTTATTTAATGTTCGTGAAGATTTAATGGAGAGAATACATGTTTTATTAGGGTTATGATCATAAAGAAGCTTATCAAGATTATGATTTGAATATTGAGAAAGGGACTTAGTGGAGAAATTTTTGTTTAAGGAAATGTCATTGAATTGAAAAGAAACAAGATGGGAATTCGACATAATCATTACCTTGAAACACATTACCTCATTTTTCCTTCTATGTTCAAGTTTGGAATTAATGACATAAGATCCTGACATAACCATTATCTTGTGATGAAGTGCCTCAGTTTCATCTAATACAACATGAGAAAAGATTCCATCCTTTTCCAACTTACAAACCAAATCAATGACATCAGATGAGCTAAACAATTGTGCTTCTGTATCATGAAAAATGTTCATAAAAATACCATTTTCTTCTTCATAATATTGAAATGAGTCAAATTTAATCACAATGTTTCCCTCATTCTCATATAACTCTTTTTTATCACTTTGCATCAAACCAAAATACGACAATATAGTAGTTTTATCATGAAAATAATGAATTCCATTAATTAAATTCCAGTCAGTGAATAGATCTGGATACAAAGAGTAAAACATTTTAGAGTGTAAATAACTAAACGATTCCTTTTTAATAGAAAAATATTCATAAACTGCTTCAAAGGAAAAATTATCATGCAAACTCTGATCTAATGATAAGTAATTTGTAACAATGAGAGGACCTTGTTCAATATTAGAATAAGGAAATGTGAAATCACCATTGGTACAACCATCACTTACACTTTCAGTTTCAAGGCCTTTAAGCATTAAGTATTCTTCCACCATGTCTCTTTCAACAAGAGTTTCGATATATTTTTTTAAGGTAAGAGTTACATCCTTAGACACCTTATCTTGTTCTTGAAACTGTGTATTACAAAATCCTAACATTTGTTGATGCATAACAATTTTAGTATTATTGGTGGACTTAATATAATTAGACCTTGAATCAACATTAATTAATGGACTAATATTTCCAATAGCATGCATATCATGAAATGAATAATATTCATGTTCATCATTATCCTCTTGATCCTGTGTGTTCTAAAGAGAATTAATATAAATAAAGCAATCTAATGCATATTCTCTAGAAGGTTGATCTTTCTCATGAAATCTGAAGCAAATTAACATAAATTTGGAAAATAAATCATTGGCAGGTTCACCTTCATGTCTACAAAGGTTCCACACTTCCAACCACAATTCTTTGAAATTTTAATCTTCATGAGCGTTGATAAACAACTACATGAACTATTTCCATGTGTGAATGGATTTGGATGGCAACATTTCAAATTGGCTCTGGATTCTTCCTCTTAAGGTAACAGTAAAAAATCTGCACATTTCAATTTCAACAAATACATGTAAATGATTGCAAATAAAATTAAATTTAGACAAATGATGAGAAGCATAAATTTAACTTTCTTTGTCAAAGCTCAATTTTTTCAAGAGATTGATTGTCTCTCTAGAAATACTCCCAACAAGCCTAGGGATACTAAAAGCATGTTCCAAAACAGTATTAGGAGCCATTTAAAAATGAATACATTCAAAGAAAAATCTCAAAATGGCTTACTTTCCAGGTTTCCCTCCTTCTAGTGCCAATTGTTAACATGAAGGAAAATTCCTCATGCAACAAGGGATCCTCCCTCGATCAAGGCCCCGATTACGCCTATACTTGTTTGGTATGGTGCATCCACCGGTAAGTGGGCCTAGTTTCCACTAACAATAAATTTTCTCCTTAGATAGGAGACTTAATCATTAAGCTCTGATTCGACTTTATCTAGGTTTGCAGAAAATAAATCTACTCTAATAATCCTATCTCTATTGAGAGACAATACTATTTAAAGTGAATATAGAAAAGATTGATTCTCAAGACTTAGAAGAAATTCATTATCTCAAGAAATCATGAAGCACAATGTTATCCCTTGAGATGTTCCAGGCTGTAAATGGAAGTATGTCGAGGCACCCCAGGGGTTAAGACCCAGAGGTAGTCTTAAAGCCATATCGATTAACAACTGAAAATATACAAAATTTTGGGTAAGTTTTTCTCTCTCTTATAAAAATCTTGGCCCTCAAACAGTACGAGAACCAATACCAAGACATTCAACTCAAAGAGGCATGTTTCCACGAGTGCTTTAGACAATTTGATTTAAGTTTGAGAAGGGGCATATTCAGAAAAAATACAATATAGACACGTGAGACAACTTTAAGGTGAATCTCACAGCCTATGGATATAATAATGTGCTGAGAAAATAAGAATTTAGTAGTTCTAATAGATATATCAGATCATTAAACCATGCATCAAACAATAAACATTTTCATATACTCAAATCCATGGAGGTACCCTTTGCACATCATTACATACATTAAAAAATGACATGAAGTGGTCATACATTCAGAGGAAATCACTTAAATATCATAAGCTAAATAACACACAATAACATTGTACATGTCATGAAACTTGTTGCTTGATATTTTTTTAATGGGGATCTGATACAAGAAGCCATGAAGGGAGAGGGATGGATTTTAAAAGAGCACATACACAAAAAGAAGCACTGACTAAAGCATAACACACAGGATGACTCTCTTACAACCTGCAACCTAGAAAATTGGTTTGTGTCTAATAGATATTTGATCGAACAACTCGGGTATAAGATACTCTTAAATTCCCCAAAGTGTCGACCCTAAAAATGAGCTCTTACTATCAATTTATCACTTCTTTTACTTAAGTGAAAACCACTTGTTCGGACCAATGATGCTTCTTGAAGATCGATTCATCTTGTTAGAATCTTGATACCACCTATGACATTCTAACTGAAAAGTTGACATGCTGGTGTTTGGTGGGATGTGTCTGTAATATCCCCAAGGAAGATCCCTGTTGTAATCATGTTTATGAGTTTTAAATCATGTTTATGAATTGTAATTCATGTTTTGTAGGCTGGTGAGCCAAGTATTGATAAGATGGTAGGCTTATATGGTTATTAGGCCAGAGAGCCTAAGTGTTAAGGCCAGGAGCTTGTTTTTGTTTATGTAATAAGAAGAACATTAATAAAAATATAAACATCCCTGTGTGCAAACTAACCACGAAGAAAGAGTGATGGGGGACTAAGCTTCCATAGAGAGGGTAAGGGAAAAAGGGGCTGGAAGGTTGGAAGAGGGGCTAAGCTTAGGGGCTTGAGTCCTTAGGAATAATAATTTATTATTGTTCCAAAATCTATGTGAAATGTATGTTTTTATCCTAAGTTATTGGAAGGGGGAACATGTGCAAAAGGGAATGCATTCTGATGGAGTGCATGGAACCTCATGGGCAACATGTGGCGGCCCAGGAACATGCAATTTAACCCAAGAATTGAGCCATGATGGGGGTACGTCTCCCATTCGACCATCCATTGTCTGAACCGAGGATATCTGCGTCTGAGTTCTGTAAGCCTCACGCAACTCTAAAACCCAAAGCCTGTGATGTTTTCTTTAGAAGCCGATACACCCTCTACTCGAAATGTTAAGTTTGTGTTCGACCTTTTCATGAATTGATTGTCACGCATCCTGAAAATGGGTGTTACCTGAACCATGTTGTGTCTTAGTGGCTTGTTTCCGTTTCCTGACTCCACACCCAATTTTCTTGATGTTGTTGTTGTTATCTTGAACTTGCAGTAATTGAGTTGAAAATGGATTGAAGAACTAGGTTGTCAGGCCTGTGAGCAAATCTCTCCAGGTGAGGGAGTCTGTTGGGGAGTGGTTTTCTCCCAGGAAGACTCCAACACCAACCAAGGAGCTTTGAGAATTCCTGATCCGGCATGTTTCTGAGGCCCAGAGGAGAGGTGAAGCACCGATGGACTATGCTTGTGAAGGTGTATACTCCCGGGCAGAACATGCATGTGGGGAATGAGAGTTCATGATTAGTGGGCATAAGAAGGTTCCTGGGGAGAATCCGCCTAATTTCTCTGTGCAGTTTTCCTGTAACCTCAGCCTATTCTAGCATTCCCTTACCTTGGGTGGAGCTTAGTCCCAGCTCAGGGGTGACCCACTTTTGAGTGTGATGAGCAGTGAGGTCTAAGGCTGGGAGGTTCGTGGAAAGTCTGCACGTGGTTGGTGGAGTTAATAGAGTTTCAAATATAAGTATATGCATGTGTTTAATTTCAATTAAAATGCATGTCTGTGATGATTGCAATATTATCATGTATTCTGTTGCGATGATATTTACTGTCGATTCCATTAATTCTGTATGTTAGCAGTAATTATATGTTTACTCTGTTAAGCCATTTAACTTCATTTAAAGGCATACTATATAAGTATGAGAATGTTTTTGCATAGTAGCGTTGCCCGACAAAGTGGGTTGATGGCCGGGGACGTTACAATATGGTATCAGAGCCCAAGGTCTCAACGCTGAGCCTAGATGGGTCGAATAAGTGGCCTTTGGACCCAAGGTTTCGAAAGGAAATTGTGTCTGGAGGACTAATTTTGAACCTTAGAATGTTTCTGAGTGCCAACGAGTTACTTGGTTATGTACAAAGCTCAGGAGAGTAGCGGTGAAATAAAACCACAGTTGGCGTGGCATTTGACCATAGAGAGAGAGGGAACTCAACACTTGGGGTGTTGGAGTTGTAGGATCTATTCAGAAAGAAAGGAAAAACCTTTATGACTGTTAGATCCAGAGAAGGTGTCGGGAGGATATCCGAGAAGCCTTTCGGGAGTTCGATTGTCGGAAAAAGAGGGGTGCGTTGAGACACAAACCCCCGAAACCCGAAACTCTGAAGTCCCGAGAAGATCTACAATGTAGATATGGGAAAAAGATCTCATCCGTTTGATCGAGCAAAAGAGAAGAGGGAAATTTCAGGAGTTCAACTGTCGGTAGAAGTGGGATGTGCTGATGCACAAAATCCTGAATCCCAAAATTGTGAAATCCTAAAGAGCTGAAGTAGTGGGTCGGGTTGACGTCACTTGGATGGATGTGGACCCATGGGATGTGTGCCACGTGCCAGTGGGACCCAAAGAAAAAGTAGACACAGTGGGGGCTGAAGGGCGTCACCTGAGGTAATGTGGACCTTCTTAAGTACACCATCTGTCACCATCGTGGTTGGTGACAGTTGTGCTATGAGATTGGTGGCTAGAAAGGTTGAAAGTTCAGAAGTCGGGAGTTGGAGAGGGAAGCGAGTGTGAGAGCCTCTAGGACTGAAATCATGAAACCCTGAAGTTTTAATTAGAGAACCTTGAGATCTAGCGCTTGGTCATGAACCATGTTCATTTGGGTTTGGAATCTGAGAGAAAAAGGACTAAGGCTTGAGTGCACTACATAGTCAAGCAGAGCTCAAAAAATTCATGGAAACTGAACATTTTCTTGAATCAAACTGTTTATGAATGTTGTGGGATTTGTTAAGGAATAATGACCTGACAAATTTAAATTGTCTACATGTTGTGTTTGTAGAAGTTGAGCGAGTGCCAGAATCGGATAGAGTTTCCACTGAGTGCAAAAGAAATGGAGAAGACACAAAATGATTCCAGTTCCTAGGATGAAGCAAAAGGAATGGATGTCCATTTTGGATTTGAAGGATCGTACTTCAATGGACATGGATAAGATATAGATAAGGAAGGAAACATGAGGAAGATCATTGAAGGATTGCAAAAAGATGCCCAAACTCACCGAGCAGATAGCAAAAAAATCAGAAAATCTCAAGAAAAACAAGGAGAATTCAACATAAAGTTGTTAAAGAGTTTGGAGAGAATAGAAAAGAAGTTGCATAAGGAGAGTGACTCGAGCAGAATAGGGAGTCACCATAATTATGAGGGAAGAAGGTCAAGGAGTGTGGGTAGACACCATCATCACTTCCAAGGTCATTCCAAGAGAAAGACACACAATAGTTTAAGCCCATCCCCTACCAAAAAGCACAAGAGATCTGGAGTGGATGAATTGAAGGGAGAGATGAACAAGATTAAGCCGCCTACATTTGATGGAGAACATCAGAAGGAGGAAGACATCGAAACATGGTTGCTTGGTATGAGGAAATACTTCCAACTACATAATTATTCCTCTCATGCGGAAGGAAGAATTGCGATGTATCAACTGGAAGGAAAAGCATCCATGTGGTGGGATCAACTTGTGCAAGTGAAACACATTATAGAGAAAGATATCACTTGGAAGGAATTCAAGAGGTATTTTGAGAAGAAGTGTTTGACTAAGAGATATTATGACAAAAAGATGAATAATTTCTTTGAACTCAAGCTAGGGAACATGACCATTGATGAGTATGAACGTAGGTTTTTGGAATTGTTGAAGTATGTTCCATTCATCAAAGAGGAAACTATCAAGATTCAAAGGTATCTGAGTGGTCTGACACCTTCCATTGGTGACAATATCTAGTATGATGACCCTAAGATCATGGAAGAAACAATAAGAAGAGAAAAATGCTTATATGAGCAATAAAGAGAAAATCCTACCTTTTGGAAGGCTTGGGACGACTAGAGGAAGTTCAAGAAAGAACAGAGGTTTGGGACGACAGCCATCATTTAGAGAGCCGAGAATGGTTGAAGTAGGGGAACAAAGGAAAAGACAGATGCCCATTCAGTGTTGGGGCTGTGAGGGAAACCATAAGTACATAGATTGTCCCCACAAAAATGGCAAAGTGAGAGCTGTCCATAATGTTTAGCAAGCTGAAACAGTGGAGGACATGGGCAGTAGAATGCCAAGGGTCTATGCAGCCCTGGACAACAAGCAAGATAAATTTCAATCGTACGTGATTGAAGTAGAAGGTATGATTAACAACCAACCATTTACAATTTTAATTGATTAAGGGGCTAGCCATAGTTATGTAGATCCTAGAGTGGTGGAAAGTTTTCATTTGTCAAGAAGAAAACATGAAAAGTCTTGGTTAGTGCAGCTGGCTACAGGAACCAAGAGAAAAGTCATTGAGTTAGTTAAGTCTTGTCCAGTGGATATGAAGGGACTGAGCACAAAGGTTGAATTGAATGTTCTACCTTTAGGGTCTTATGAATGTCTAATTGGGATGGATTAGTTGGACCAACACCATGCCATATTGGACTGTCATAACAAGGCATTCACTTTCCTGGATGAGGAAGGGAATCAAAAAACAGTCCAAGGAATTCCCAGAGCTATTGCTATCAGAGAAATCTCAGCAATGCAGCTGAAGAAGTTCTACAGAAAAGGTTGTCAATTATTTGCAGCCCATGTGGAGGAAGCATCTAGGGATGAAGTCTCAAAGATTGGATGTCATGCGGTACTAAAAGAGTTTGAAGATGTATTTCAGGAGGTGCTCGAACTGCCTCCAAGGAGAGATATTGATTTCTATGTAAACTTGATGCCTAGAGCAGCTCCAGTGTCGAAAGCTCCTTACATAATGAGTACGCCAGAGATGAAAGAGTTGCAATTGCAGATTGAAGAACTTATGAAGAAGGGGTTCATATGCCCAAGTGTGTCACCTTGGGGAGCCTTGGTCCTATTCGTGAAGAATAAGGATGGAACATTGAGATTGTGTATCGATTTCAGAAAATTGAACAAAGTGATTGTAAATAACAACTATCATTTTCCGAGGATTGATGACCTCTTCGATCAGTTGAAGGATGCGAATATATTTTCGAAGATAGACCTCAGGTTGGGATATCACCAGGTAAGGATAAAGGATGAAGACATCAACAAGACCACATTTAGAACAAGGTATGGTCATTACGAGTTCACAGTGGTTCCAGTTGGGTTGTCAAATGCACCCGTTGTTTTTATGTGCTTGATGAATGATGTATTCAGGGACTATCTAGACAATTTTGTCATAGTATTCTTAGATGACATTTTGGTGTATTCCAAGTTAGAGGAAGAGAATGAAAAACATATTAGGATGGTGTTGCAGGTGCTAAGAGAGCACTAACTGTATGCCAAGTTGAGCAAGTGCTCATTTTATCATGAGCAGTTCCATTACTTGGGGCATATTATTTCGAAGGATGGGATAGTTGTAGATCCTGAGAAGATTGAGGCCATTACAGAATGGTTAGCACCAAAGAAAGTGACAGAAGTTAGATCCTTCATGGGATTAGCTAGTTATTATAGAAGGTTTATCGCAGGGTTCTCGAGGATAGCTCACCCTATCACTTCCTTGCAAAGGAAGGAGAAGAAGTTTCAGTGGATAGAGGATTGTGAGAAAAGCTTTCAGCAATTGAAGAACCTGTTAACTAGTGCTCCAATCTTGAGGATTGCAGATCCAAACGAAGATTTTGTGGTATGCACTGATGCGTGCAAAGAAGGACTGGGAGGGGTCCTCAGTCAGAATGGATTCATAATTTTTTATGAATCCAGAAAGTTGAAAGAGCACAAAAGGAACTATGCAACTCATGATTTGGAGTTAGCAGCCAGAGTACATGCTCTAAAGAAATGGAGGCATTAGCTCATCGGAAGAAGGTTCGAACTGAGGACAAACCATAACGGTCTGAAGTCTCTATTTGATCAGCCAACCTTGAATGCTAGGCAGAGTAGGTGGTGTTAGCCTATGGCTTACCTCTACCAATCACTAAGTCTAAATTGTCACCTATATTTATATTATTCATTTAGGATATTAGTAATATATCCTCAAGTGATGAATAATGAGTTAGTTAAGATTGCCTAGCCTAGTCATCATGCATGATTTTAGGATCTAGAGCAAATCTCTCTATGAGGTGGCATCACCCATTTTACTATAAATATGTAACATTGGAGTGAATAAGAATGTGTTGGCTATTATGCCTTTTCCGCCATGTTGCTGTTCTTGTCTTTAATTTATTGTGTTTAATTTCTTCAATTGGTATCAGAGCTAATATAGTTCTTAAGGGACTGGTAGTCTTGATATCCATGGTAGTGTTCCATGAGAGGCTCGATAATTTTGTGAAGGGTCAGATGGTGAGAAATTAAAGCTTGAACGCATATGCTCATCTGTCTTTTCTCATAAGTCTGGATGGTTTATAGGTTTATCTGTTTTCTGCAACTACCATTCCAAGATCTCCATGGATGAATCATAGAATGCTCTGCTTATGGCGTTTCAAGGCCACTCAATATCTTCAATGACAAACTTTCTGGATCAAAACTCTGTCTTGTAAGTGCAAATATATACCCATCGAGTTATTTTTTTTCTATGTTCAATTTCAGGAATCTTTTGACCAGTTAGTAACGAGCAGAGATTAACCCACTAAAATCTCCAACTTAAATTCCCTTGTTGATTGGAAAAGAGAATAAGGATATCATCAATATTTAGCTCAAGTGACCTTCTAGGTCTGCAATTCGATCTTTGCTGGCCCAAGTTACTGGATCGAATCCCCTTCCCAAAATCCGTAACAGAATCGATACAGCCCTTGCTAGTTCTTTATATTTTCCTTCGTCTCTGAATTCTACAAAATCCAAAGTTTTTCGCCGTAATTTCTGACTTGTATTGGCTCCAATTGAGTTTCAAGATCATTTATAGCGCGTTTGGCTTCTTTGAGCTGACCAGAACAAGATCTGGTGGGCAGGAATTCGGCCGCTTGAAACTTTTGTAGGTTTTCAGAAGGAGGATCAATCCATATTTCCAGCACGGGTGACCAACTACAGAGAGACCTGGAGGAAGAGGACATGGAGCCATTAAAGAAAATGGAGATGTCAATGACATGTGCTCGCTGGGCTGTCGAGCATTGTGTTCTCTGCTGAGACCATCGATTCTCCATGCAGTAGTAAAAGGAAACAGACAGACTCCTGCCATAGAACCCAAAATAGTGGTTGGATCATCGAGCCTCACTACATACACTTGATTGCTGAATGGATCTCCGAATGAAATGCTGACTCTGTCATCGGTGCCTGTGAATGGAAAGAAGTTGGTCTTGATCTGCACTACGTATGAGAAGCTCCTCCCGACTGTGTCCACCTTTCCTGACTTGAGGGCACCTAGATATATAATAATGGATATGAGGCTCTATCACATGAAGATTTGAGGCTGCCGGATTGTTCAATCTGGAGAAGCCGTCACTTATTTGTTCAATATTTCCACAGCAAGATTGAAGCATTGCCAAGGTGAGAGCACTTGGCTGATTATGTGAAAGAAAAGGATCTCGTGTAGAAGGATTGACAGCAGCAGAGAAGTCCACATCGCTGGAGGAAGAGTTGTTGGGCGCTACTAGAAATTCAGGAGCACATGTGTGCTTGTGTAGGGTGTCTCGGCCTTGGTGATGAGGTGCAGATGAATGAAGTGGCACTTTCCCTGACAAGCCAAAGAAGTTTGAAGGCAAAATCATGTGATGAGAATGAAGATATTTGTATAGAAAGTGGAGATGGAGGTGATCTGATTCTTTGTGATGGCTGTCCAAGGGCCTTCCACATAGATTGTGCTGGAGAGCAACGTATTCCAGTGGGTGATTGGTATTGCTTAAATTGTCAGCATCATTCTAGAACAAGAAGAAAGTTGTCTACTAGAAAAGAGCCAAAACTTTTTGGAAAGGCGACATTACTTGGGTATAAGGAAAAGCCTTCCAATCACTATACACGTGTTGTCAATGCCCCAGAGAAAACAGTTGATGGATGTGTACTATGCAGGCTTCATGATTTTGATAAATGGGCATTTGGGGATCGCACTGTTATGCTCTGTGACCAATGTGAGAAGGAGTTCCACTTTCAGAGGCTACTGCTATATTTTTTGAATGCTTTGATCCTATAACTGACACTGTGACAGGTCAAGACTTAATACCTTCAATTGTTTACAGTAAAAGCATGAAGGCTCAGGAATTTCGAGGGATTATTTTTTTTAGGAAGTGGATTATTTTTTGTTAAAGCTATTGTAAAAGGGCATTTTTATGTTGCCATACGTGTATATGATGGCATAAAGGGAACATTTATTTTGCCTTCGATACATATGTTATAAGTGGGTTTTGGGATCTATCCACTAGTGTGCATTTGAGGCATGTTGCCTTAAATTTGATATCGCAAGATTGTAAAAGATTGCAAATAGACATTACTTTGTGATCAATTTATGGAGAATTTGTAGAATGAGGAGAAAGGAAGCTTAGTTTAAAGCTTCATGTAACATCTCGATTAATAAAAGTTCATTTTTTTTGTGGTGTTGAAGTGTCCTAGATCCACCTGAAATTGAATAAGGGGATCTTAGGTACACCTTGTGCTTGTGTGATGGTGGTTTTCTTATGGGTGCTTTATGTGGTGATTTATGTCTAGTCTTGACATAATTATTGATCATTTAATACAACACACATGAAGTTAACGAAATTCAAGCACCCAGTTAATGAAATTCAAGCACAATGGAGCGCAAGTAATCAAGAAG
>JASDQU010101053.1:329895-359898 GCA_032191745.1 Picea mariana | reverse complement strand
ACCTAATCTTATGCTCAGAAGAATTCATCAGATGGTGGAAGTGCAGCAGATCAGAGAACAGGTCCTGGACAGAGCTTACAATCATCAGCAGAAGATCAAGCAGGCTTTTGACAGAAAAAACAAGAAGAAAGAGTTTGAGCAGGGTGATCTGGTGCTCAAGTGGGATGCACCCAGGTAGGAGAAGGGAAAACATAGTAAATTTGATGCCCTCTGGTTCGGGCCTTTCAATATCCTTGAAGTGTTTTCCAATAACGTTTACAGGTTGCAGGATCTGGAAGGCAATGAAGTTTTTAGTGGCCCAGTCAATGGGCATTTCTTAAAGAAATGTTTTATGTGAGCCGCAGTCGGCTCGTTTTGTTTAGTTTTGTAAATATCGTTTTTGTTTTTGTTTTTGTTTTCATTTTTTGGACTAATAAATGACTCCATAGCCCAACAACAAAGGCACTAAGTCTGCAAAAGAGTTCTTAGAGCATCACAAGGACGACTCTATCCCCCATGGAGCCAAATGTTAGCGATATTTCTTGCATAGGGGGGTAGAACATAAAAGAAGGGGTAAAAACCCACTTGTCCAAAGTTTCGGGCGATAACGCACCCATGGTAAGCAGCAAGCAAGACCGGGCAGTCCAGATTTGCGCGCCCAGATCAACAACGCGTATTGGATTCCGGACCCCCCTTGCCTTCCGATCTTTAAGCAGGGGGGGGCTCCGAAATTGGGGGCGCACCTCTCCAACGGTCCAGATGAGAACACCCAGATCAACGACGATGAAGACCATTCCGAACCCCCCCCACCCTTCTACCTTTAAGCGGAGGGGGGGGGGGTCTGGAATCATAGATGCAGTTTTCGACGGCCACGATCGAGACGCCTAGATCAATGGTGCTCGTGCAGCCCCACTCTTCTCAACTGCCATGTGATTAACCAGTGTGGGCCCTATGCCCATCACTTCATCCTCCCTTCCACCTTTCCCCTACTGCCGTATGTCATCCATTCATATCTCCTCTCTGGTTCGCGTGGACTTCCCTTCTTCTCGTCATCCACCCACCGCCTGCCATGTGTCCCGTTCCTCTCCACGTCAGCCTCTCACCCGAAGGCGAGTTCTTTCCTTCCGTCATCCTCCTCTCATCGCGTCACTCCTTTCACGCCCTTATAACCCGGCGTGAACATTCCTCCACGCTGGCCTCCATACCTGTTCCTCAAGATATTCAATTATTCCAGGTGGCAGCACGAGAAGTCATCCAGATCCCGAAGTGCTAAGTTGGCTGGGCCGTTATCAATCCCAAGAAGCAGTTATTGAAGTGGTTGGTGGTGGTTAGACATCATCTCGGCCATAATGGGGATGTCCTACAATGAATTAAAGGCACGTCGGTTCGTCGATGTAACTGTCAGAAGATTTATCGCGTCTGCCACAAGTTGCATGATTAGTCAAAGACTGTGGCTGCAGAGTGTCAGAATCCATGCAGATGCAAAGCTTTCAATGCATTTTCTTGGTTCCGCTGCTGTTGTAGTTTTGAGTATATGTAGGCATTTTTGCCATTTTTGTATCTATCGATGGTAGAGCTAAGCTCCCGACTGTAAAGTTTCAGCAAATACTCTGGTTTCCTGGTTATGCCTCTGTGTTTGAGACTTCTTGGTTTATGACAAATAGTTCTTCTTTTTACATCTTTGTTTCATATCATGCTGGAGTGTTCACAGTGAAGGATTCATGTGGATTGTTGCAGTTATGATAGGATAAAGGATTTGTTGTGGCATTCTTGTACTCTCGGGTTTTCTGCGTTTGAATGTAAAAGGGTTTTGTGTTTGAATACATTCTTCTCTAGTTTGTGATGAACCTGATGTTTATCATAGACCTCTGCATCCTTCTTGCATAAGTCTTCCACCTGCTCACCCTTTTACTACGACTCACTATTTGAAGTTTATCAAGACCTTACTCGTTCATGCATGCCTGATCTAGTTTCCGAGTTGAGATTGTGCTGTTTTGAGTTTTTCTCCATTTGATCACCCTTTAAACAAATCGTGACATTAAAACTGATGGGCGTTGGGCTCTTCTCCTGCTAGCAATCCAGGAGTGACTTCCGATAGCCAACACTTACTCACAGGGTTTATGCTCTGAGCCACCTTATGATTTCGTTTCGAATCTTCCCCCTTGCCTAGGAAATAATCCTAGCTACCCTGGGATCATACTGCCTAACGAAACCCTTGGCAATGTAATCAAACCCTCACCTGCATTTTCGAAGCCCACACAGTCGCCCTGTGACCAATGCGATTTATGGTTGGAATGATACTACATCGATGTTCCCATACTCCAATCGAAAATTCAATTATTGGAAAATCAAGTTGCAGTATTGACCAGTCAAAGAGACCAGCTCCAAGCAACTGATAGGAAGTAGAAGACAACTGGCTCCATTATTTTCAAGAATGTTGAATCAGCCACAGCCTTTGTCAACTCCAAATTGTCATGATCAAGCTATCTGCTCGCCATACAGGTATAATTTTGAAATCGTTTTAGTTTTGTGAATGACCAGTATTAATATACTGATTTGAATTGGGTCTTCGAATAACTCTGTTTATATTTTGAAATGGCTCTGTCATAATGTGTTCATCCTGTATACATTTCGCTTTGCTAAAAATAAATGAAATTTCATTTTGGATACATGATTTGATCATTCCCAGTTTAGACACTGATAGATTTTTTATCGGATTTGATTGGTCTTTGTATGGATTTGATTTGTTTGTTTGTCTGATTGAGTTAACGAAATTGACGTTTTGCTTTCAATTGAATTTGTTTTGTATCTACTCTGAACAAGAAGTTTTTTACACTCAACTTAGAATACAATCATGTTTGGATTTGATTTCGTTATGGTTCATATGTTGTGATTGACAAATGATTTCAATGAGTTTTGTTGTTACGATCTTTTAATATATGCTCTTTCATGTAATCTTCTAAAAACAGGAATACAACTCTGTTTGGTTTCAATTTGGAAAGAATGACTCTATTTCATATGAAAACAATGCTCTCATTTAAGCCTGTGCAAATGCGCCTGAATCGTGGAATGGTTTTGATTCATAATAACTATGTTAAAACTCCAATTGTTCGATTCACTCGATTAGATTGCTATGTATTGTTAGCCCATGGCTTACCTTTTCCAATCACTAAGTCTAAATTGTCACCAATATTTGAATTATTCATTTAGGATATTAGTAATATATCCTCAAGTGATGACTAATGAGTTAGTTAAGATTGCCTAGCCTAGTCATCATGCATGATTTTAGGATCTAGAGCAAATCTCTCTATGAGGTGGCATCATCCATTGTACTATAAATATGTAACATTGGAGTGAATACAGAAGAGTTGGCTAGTGAGCCTTTTCCGCCATGTTGTTGTTCTTGTCTCTAATTTATTTTGTTTAATTTCTTCAATTGGTATCAGAGCGCTATGATCCATGGAGCTTGAAATAGTGATCCATCATTTTGGTTGAACCGTGAAGGAGTTAGATGCTTGGTGTGAAATCTAGAGTTGTGTTGTGGCATAGTGCGCATTGAGTGAGGAGTCCAGATCATTGGAGAGAGGCATCTTGAGTTTCTGAGCTCCTATAGCTTTTCGATGTATAAATCCATCATAGCCTGCTTGTCATTGCATGTCTTGATGATGTTATAATCGTTCATAAACATGGGCATCCACAGATCGATCTTCTGGCTCAATCATTATGCAAATGTACACGTCCACAGCCCCGCTACAATGCTTGCTCCATAAATTAAACCAATGGATAGACTCTGGAACTAGGATCTATGCCAGTGATATGCCCTCTGCAGCTTAATAGCAACTCAAACAGGAGATACTGATGTCATAGCCGCTAAACGGAGTAACATACACCAGTGATAGAGTGTGCGCAGACTTCTGTAGTTCTGAATAAAATCAGTTAATTCAATTTCTCCATCCAGGAGGAGATGCTGTAAATTTTTCGATTCTTCATCCGTTCCATTAGCAACAACTTTCAGTTTCTCTAACAGAGATGCTGGTGCAAGTCTGGCCAACTCCTTTTCCTGCTTCTCAAGTTCATCAATTTTTCCTGAGCAACAACTAATACGCCATTGGGTTCGTTGTGCGACCTGTCTTCTCGACTGTATGATCCTTTACGCACATGATTCTTGTTGGGAGTCGCCTAGTGTGGAGATCTCGAATCTGCCATCATTAATTCAGATCCTAGCAAAATCAGATCTAATATTCAACAACGGGGATCTACGCCTCTAGAAGGGAATCAAATCTGTAAATTCTGCCACGATTTCAGTCCTCATAGTGAATGTCAGCGGAGTTGGTCGAGTTTGAGAAGTTTCGCGCCTTGCAAGAATGCCTATGATAAGAAGAAGCCAACGATATTGTGCATAGATTCAAAATCTCTATGATGATACATGGATTCAGTATACTATCAGATCGGATCTGATTTCCAGCGCGCGAGAGGGAGAAAATCGCCAAATCTGAAGGAATCACTGTGCGTGTACGAGAGATGATTTGCTGTCTGCTGCCATCGTGAACGAGGGACGCCGATCGTGAAGGACGTTTGTCAAGGAGGAGACTGGAGATGCCAAGATGGAAGCCACAAATATTCAGTTTCAGAGGACACTGTCAGTGTCAGGAGAATAGGGCTGCGTGTTGCAAAAAGGAGCTGTCCTCTTCACATAGAAAAGAACTTGCGAATTGAAGAAGAGATGTCGTCTAAACGTTGTCCGGTTAAAATGGCAGATCACCAAATTGCTGCAAGCATGTTTATTCTGCTGTGACTTTGAATGTCAGCTACAGACGGACTGCTTGTCTTTTCTACAGTTTTCTACTGATATCTATATTTGTTTATAGGTGTGAGTGGAATATGTGATATCCATTGGAAGTTTGAGCAAGTGCGTGTTGTGTTTGAGAAGAGTACTGTAGTTGCGCAGAGTTGTTTTTGATATTGCAAGTAGCATAGATAGCAGATTGCATTTTTAAAAGAAAGGACAGTTCGATGTGGAGGATTAACGGATCTGTGTACTGGTAGCTTCTACACTTTCACGCAAGTCACAATCTGTATTTAGAGAAGAGTCTGTAAGTCAAATTTGTTAATTGTCTTAGTGAAAGATTACATTTGTAAAAGGCATTAGAACCTTGAAAGCTACATCCTTAAGTTGTTGATTCCATGAGAGCGGGATATGGATATCTGTGTATCCCTCTCATTGTATTTGGTATAATAAAATTGCTTCATTTTTTTGTGATTGTGTCCAAGATCTGCCCGAAATTGAATAAGGGGATCTTAGGTACACCTTGTGCTTGTGTGATGGTGGTTTTCTTATGGGTGCTTTATGTGGTGATTTATGTCTAGTCTTGACATAATTATTGATCATTTAATACAACACACATGAAGTTAACAAAATTCAAGCACTCAGTTAATGAAATTCAAGCACAATGGAGCGCAAGTAATCAAGAAGCAGCGAAGATATTAAATTAGCAATCATATCAACAATGCACAAATCAAGCTTGTAATGGAAGGATAATTGGACGTGACCTGGAGTCGAAAACATCATCACATTTGAAGATCAACTCAACTTTCAATCATGATTTATTGTAACTTGCAAATAGTCATTTGGTAAGTTTACTTGTGTTTATAAATCAAGTGAAATTGAATTTTTCATAAGGTGCATTTTCGGCTGAGCCCGACACCCTAGAGTCATTTTTGAGTCGTAATTGACAATGATGATTACTTGAAACTCATATCATTGTAATACTTTGGGATGCATTTTCGGTGGTAATCGACATCCTCAACTTCTTGGCAGAAAGCAAGAAAATTTCAAGTGAGCGAGAACAAGTGAGCGAGAAACAAATTCAAGTAAGAGTGAATAGCAAGCAAGCATGAAGTTCAAATTCAAGTGAGAAAGTTGCAGATAATCCTTCTTCTGTCGAGTCAAAATTGTAATAAGGATCTACCAACACAAGGAGACCTTTTTTAGTGTTTTAAAATGGCTCGAAGTCTCGAATTATTAGAGTTACTGAACACTCTAATAAACACCACTGAAGACAACACAATGACATTGAACAAAGCAACTCTTCAATCAGTGCTCACTTGTTTGCAAGTGACACAAGCTAAAGTTAGACTTCTTCAATCTCTATCCCAGCTATTGAATGATGAGTTGATAGATCTCAAAAATCAACAGCCAGTAAAGTGTTCTGAACTAGTTTTTGTTCAACACAACCCTCTCTACGATGATAATGATGATGATGCTTTTGATCAATGGTCAGTGAAGGAACAACACAGTGATACAACTTCAGAATCAGTTTTAGACGAAGTTGAATCTATTCATGAACCTACAGTTCAAGAGTTTTCTTTTGAGGTTAATGAAGAAAACCTTTCAATGATGCATCAACATGCAGTAAACCCACTTCCACGGATTTCAAAGAAATAGGTTCATAATACTCTTTCCAAGCCCATCATCAGACCTTGGGAAGAAATCATCTACAACAAGAATAGAATAGGACTTGGATATGACAAGGAAGTTACCTTTCATATTCCTGATTATTCCAGACCAATCAAGTTTCAAAGTGCTGGATTCCTTCAAGAAGCTTCAACTTCACCTGTTCAAGTTCATAATCAGAATGATAAGTGCCAACATTGTAATCGAGTTGGTCACAAGGAGAATCAGTGTTTTGATCTCCATCCTTGTCAGCATTGTGGCAAGCATAACCATTCTTCAGATAGATGTTCAACATTGAAGAAACCTACAAGATTGAAGATTCACTATGAGTGGATTGATCCTTGGAAATGGTCATCAACAACCAAGCGATTATATAAGTCTTACTGTCGAATTCAATCTCAAGTAAAGATCAATCTTGTAGCACATAACATTTTTTTACCTCACATAAGTGGTCCCCTTATGGTGTAGCTTTCAAGCATGGCCCTCACGGGATGAGATAACATGTGGTTTTTTTCTGCATGCCCACTTTGTGTTGTACTCAAATGGAACAAGTATGGTACTCTCTTGAGCCTAGAAAGGGGGAGTACAAAGATGTAACTCTCATGCACCTTAAGGGGGGGAGTTCAAAATTCTAGTGAAGATGGTTCATGAAACCACTTGTGGTCTCTCTTTTCAGCTGACAAAGGGGGGAATTGATTATGGAATTGAAGATGGTTGTCAAACAGAAAGTTTCGACAACAAAAAACATCAAGTATGCCAGATAGACATGAAATTTGCGAAATGGGCAACTGCGGTTTGTAGATGACAGACTTAAAAGAATTATGGTTCAATAAGTTTAAGTTGAATCATACATAATTGGGATGTTTGATTTTGATTTTGAGAGCAATGATGTGGACATTTGGTACACATAGATGGTCATTCGACCTAGCAGAGGACAAGAGGATCCTTCTGCATTGCAGTGTGAATCATACACATAATACATTGGGATGCTGTTGGACACCTAAAAGTGTCAAGATTGGTTAGTGGTTATCCAAAAACCATCAGATACATGGTATCAATTGGTTAGTGGTCATCCCAAACCACAGATTCAGAGAGCACTTTCAGTGATACATTGATAGTAGAGTGGTGATACTACATGTTCACCAATTAGCAGAAGGCATCATATTCTTCTAGCTAAAATACTTGGAAAAATGATCAAATTGTCAAGCAATCAGGAAATGTTCAGATATTGCAGTTGTTCACTTCCATATCTCAGCTCTCTTCCAGTTCATTTCAAAAGAACATGTTCAACATCCATATTGACGGTTTTTCAGGCAGTTCTTCATTGAGGCTCAACACAAGAGTTTCAGTATGAAAACATGGAATTGATACCAGTTTATGCTTTATTGCTGGTATTATTGATCGAACTTGTGATTGAGGGGGGGATTTTTAGCCTATGGCTTACCTTTTCCAATCACTAAGTCTAAGTTGTCACCAATATTTGAATTATTCATTTAGGATATTAGTAATATATCCTCAAGTGATGACTAATGAGTTAGTTAAGATTGCCTAACCTAGTCATCATGCATGATTTTAGGATCTAGAGCAAATCTCTCTATGAGGTGGCATCACCCATTGTACTATAAATATGTAACATTGGAGTGAATACAGAAGAGTTGGCTAGTGAGCCTTTTCCGCCATGTTGTTGTTCTTGTCTCTAATTTATTTTGTTTAATTTCTTCATGTATCTTCAGTTAGTATGATCATTCTCATGAGTTGGATTCGTATCATAAATGCTGCTCTGTTTGATTTTAAATTTGCAAAACGAATTAGTCGACCTAGGTTATCTCTATCAAATCCGGATATAATTCGTTTGAATAGAATGATTTTGATCAAAGTCAATCGATCTTGTTTGCCCAATTTGCAATAACAAACGATCGGATAATTCTTACGAATTCTGTTACCAATTAATTGATCCTGTTATGATTTTATTTGAGTTGATTTTCGCACCAGTTTGAGTTAATCCACTCGTGGCATGAATCGTTTGCTATGAAAATATAGTTATAACGATTTGAAAATGATCTTGTTTGGATGCAATCGTATCTCCTGTTGATAAGGCAACATAACAATTGCCTACGATTTGTTTTGATTATATCAGTTTCAAATTGATATCAAACGATTTCACAACTATTGATTATGATTCTGTTCGTTCGATTTTGTGGTAACAAAAGAAACAGCGTATGTGTATCTATATAACCATTTGATTGATCTGGATCCTGTTTGATTTCAAATGGTGTAACAATTTCAAATTGATTGATTCATTTTCAAATAGCTATTGGATGTTAATTGAATTTAATTCTTTAAAAGATTCTCAATTGATTTTAATGCTGATTCTGTGTCTTATTTAGACCAGCTACAAAATCACAAGATTCTGTAGCTAGTCTATAGAATTAGATCTTTATCATTTTATTAATAAAGGACCCTTCTAACTTGTCCATTTTTGACCCTTTTCAGGTAAATTCGAATTGCATAGGAGATGCTGGACAGTCTAGGGGATATTTGTGTGTTTAGTTTTATTGTAGGTTCCTAGTTTAAGTTAAACTTGGGATATCTTCCCAGATTTTATGTAAACAGTTTTGATAACTTCCACAAGGAGGTTTTTACCCTGTGGAAAACCTTTAAATACTTATTATTTTTTTTTGTAATAAGGAGCATCCTCACTTGTGGGAGAACCAGGCTATGGATTTTTAATACAAACTGAGACATAAGTTGATGTTCTGCTACAAATTTCACTTTCATAATATCAATCTTTTGTTTCAAGTTTATGCATATCATTTGTAATTGATTATAGACTACTTTAGCTATCATAGTCTATTGCAGAATGATGTGATTTAATTAATGTGATCCATGTCTGATTTATTTCATTACTTAAAAAAATACAACAATTGCTTTGTTCATTTAATGAATGACAGATTTCTCTTCTTCATCAATTGAATTATTTCGTATAAGTCTTTGCATACAGATTTATCTAACTGTGAAGATTTATAAATCATAAGATTGTTGTAAATTTTTATGTCTTGTTTGTCCTGTAATCATAATTGAAAAGCACTGCATCTATCGTTTACGAGAAGCTCCTGGATAATTCGGTGCAGGTTTCCTCCCTCCGATCAGCTAAGACAATCATTATACACAGGACAAACCTGGAGCCTTTTTCCAGGTCAATTTGTTATTTATTTGTTTGATTAATTCATTAGTATAATATCAGTAGTTTAGTTAGATATATTTGTAGTTTAGATTAGTGATTTAGTTTAGTTAGTTTTTGTTTTATCTCTGTTCATAAAATTATAAAATCAACAAAAAATATTTCTTTGTGTTTTAGGACAGAATATTAATGAGTTTTTCAGGTTTTATTTAAATCTGTAAATTGTAGATATTGTACATTTTGTGAATAAGTTATATTTCTGTTAGTAGTTAGATATTTAATTAGTTAGAGTTAGTATAGTATTACTTAGTAGATTGTATATAATAGTTAGTTTAGTTTATTAGTTTGTTTTATTTCTTTTTAGTTAGATTAGTTTAGTTTATTTAATAATTAGTTTTAGTTAGATTAGTTAGTTTAGAATAGTTTTCTTTTGTTTTCTTAAGACCTTAGATTGGCTAACGGAGCCTCTAAACCCGTCAGGGTGGTTCATCCCAAACGGCTTGGGTTATTAGACAACCCTGGACCGGTTCCACTGTTCCAGTTGACGGACAATCGATTTCGCCCATCAACAAATGGCGCTAGAAGGAGGGCCTGAACTTAATTAATGGCATGAGGCAGTCGAAAGACTCCTCCACCACCTAATCGCTCACCCATAGTGACTAGAAGCCATTCAAACAATAATATTCCCCTTCAAACAAAAACTGCTTCAACCAATGATCCATAGATCACAGTTGAGCCAACAACCCCTAATCCTACAAGTGGTGACATACAAGAGATTGTCCGTCAATCTCTTATAAAAACACATAGTGCCTTAGCCCGTTTGAGGCAACCAAACCATCCGTGGAGCCAACCTTTGGATTTCTCTGATATCAGAGAACAATTAGGTGATACTAACCTCACTGTGAATCCTACAGATCCAATCTTAAATCCTACTACAGGAGGATCTGGGATACCCCCTTCACCACCTCCGTCATCTCCTTCCTCTTCTGGAGGATATTCCTTTGACGAAGGCAATTCCCCTTCTCAACCTTCCACGCCCACTACACCAATGGAAAATCAGAACAACCCTGCTAGACCCTGGCTTGATCAGGATGCCGTAGCTGTACCTGGAGCTCAGCACCCTCTACCTAAACATCCGGAGAAATGGCTTCCCAAGTTTGACCCTGACTCAAAACAGATCGCTGAAGATCATATAAAAAAGTTTATGTTAGCCATAAGACTCTACAATGTCGAACATGAAGATGTTGTCTGTAGGTTTTTCCCGTATACTTTCGAGGGCAATGCATCCACATGGTACTTTTACCAACAACCCCATACCATTGTGTCTTGGGAAAAGTTTGAGTCATGCTTTTTGGAAAAATTCAGAGACAATAAACCTCCGGAAGTCCTAGTCATGGATCTTTCTAGCTTAAAAATGAACCCAAAAGAAAAAGTTAAAGACTTTAATCAAAGATTCTTAACACTTAAAAACTGAATCCCTGCTGATTCCATGCCTGCCAAGAGTCTTATAATATCATATTACACTAAAGCTTTGCATCAAAGTATAGCTATTTGGGTTAAACGATCTAAGAAAGCAACGTTGTTAGAGGCCTTCGAAGAGGCCAGCCAAATTGAAAAAGACATACTTAGTCTTAAAGACTCTACTAGCAACAAAACAGAAACTATCTCTTCTTCCAAAAAGAAGATCGAAATCCTCCCCAGACCCACTCAAAGTAAAACACAACCTGAAAATTCTGATTTGGAAAACTTAACTAAATTTGTTCAAAAACTGTCAAATCAAGTTATAGACTTGAAAAGGTCGATCGAAGAATCTTCCTCAAGCAAAGGTCCTTACAAACCCTCGTTCCAGAATCCTTTTCCCAACAACCGACATAACCCAACCATAGAAGGCCTAAATCTATAAAGTTTTCAATGTGCCCTTCAAACAATTCTAGAAGCCCAAGATAACTTGATGCCTCCTGAGATCCCTGAGGAGGTAGTTGAACAAGAGACAGTCCAAGAGGAAGAGTCTTCTCCAAACATTTTTGGACACTTCTCGGATAGCATCTTTCAAGCTAACTTTGAGACAGTTCATCCTTATAATACCAGGAGTAAGACAACAAACAAACCTTCTACCGAAAATACTACAACTTCGCCTCCAAAGCAATATAAAGAAGCTGAGACTAAAAAGAGTAATGTGAACCCCAACTTAGATTATAATGTTGTTGAAGATCTTAAAAAGTTAAGGGCTAACATTTCTATTTATGAGTTATTGAAGTTTCCATTTCTGCTTAAAAAAATGTTGCAAAATATCTCAAAAAATGGCAAAAATGGTAATTCTAATAGTAACAAGGTTGTGAAAAACAAAGCTCCCCAGAAGACTTCCACTAAAAACAATCCTGATCCTCAAGATAAAGGAAGCCTTCCTGTAAGTAATGTAAATAATGTAATAATGTAGATAAAGTAGCCTTAGAAACTGCGAGTAAAAAGCCACAAACTACTACTCCTAGTACTCGCAAAAATGTACCTCCATTTCTATTAACTTTCGAGATCTTTAATAGAAACATGCACAATTGTATGGTAGACTCAGGGGCGTCATCCAATGTGATGCCTTGGTCTGTTTGCCAGAAGATTAACGCTGAAGTTGAACCCTCGACTTTAAAAATCATACAACTTGATCGGACAAATGTCAAAGTTATAGGCGAACTAAAGAATGTGCTTATTAGATTATCATCTAACCCCAAGGTTCATCAAGTTATTGATATAATTCTTGTGGATATTCCAGAAGTGTATGGTCTATTTTTAAGCAGGGACTGGTCGGAACAACTACATGGTTATTTCGTGACATATTGGTCCCATCTATGGCTTCCAGAGAACGACAAGACTAATAAAATCAAATTAAATCGTGAGCGCTACCTTAATTTCACGGTCACTGATTTGAACGATCCCAACGAACCGTATACGCCTTCTACTGATTCACCTGAAGTACAAGGGATGGACACTTTCTTCGGCAATTTCATGGCTGAGGCTTCACCTATCACCAATCCAGAACAACAGTCCGAGATTGTAGCATATATGCAGCCAACAGCTTCCACGCAATGGTCTTATGGACCCGATGCAAATCAAATTTGTTCTCTTTATTTCGACGGGTCAAAGTCCAAAGAAGGAGTTGGCGCAGGCTGCGTTATTATCGATCCAGCAGGTAACAAAACATTGATAGCATGTAGGTTGGAATTTGACTGTACTAACAATACTGCAGAATATGAGGCTTTACTGCAAGGTCTCAGAAAAGCTTTGGATATGAGCATTCAAAATTTAACCGTCTTTGGCAACTCTGAAATAGTGGTTAGACAGGTAAGAGATTCTATCCACTGTTTTCCCCCGCATCTCAAAAGCTACCAGTCTGAGGTATGGAATTTAATGAACAAATTTTCTGCTTTCAATATAAATTCTATTCCTAGATTGAATAACTCTGAAGCAGATTTATTAGCTAATGTGGCTTCTAAACTTCTTCCTGCAGAAGGCTTGTCCCCAGACGCATTCTCCGTCGAGTTGCTTTTCCGACCATCCGTTCCCGACAACATCATGAACTTGAGAGTATTTGACGACGATCAACAGATTATTAACTTTTTGCACATGGAAGAAACCTTTCAAGGCGCGGTGATAGATGAACACATGCATGATGAAAATTTGCATGATTTCACGGTAATACCAGATCCGAGAACTCTTGAATCTTCATCGGATATGGTAAACTCGATCCCTAAATCTGTAATTAGATTAGATAAGCTTTATGATTTTCAAGATAAATTTAAAAAGACGGTCAACTGTAAAACCAATAGTTCCTCGTTATCTTATGAAAAAGTAAACTTAGGAACTAATGAAAATCCTCAGTGCATTAATCTAGGGTTGGGATGTTCTCAACAAGAAAAAGATGCATTTATTAAATTGTTCAAATAATTTAAAGATGTCTTTGCATGGACGTATGATGACCTCAAAAATTTCGACCCTAACATCATACAGCATGTCATCCCGATGAAGCCCCAAACCTTACCCTTTCAACAAAAACTGAGGAAAATGCACCCCAAGCTTGAACTGACCGTTCAAAAAGAATTGAATAAACTCCTAAATACTAAGATAATTTTTCCTGTTAGGCACACTCAATGGGTTTCTAACCTTGTCCCAGTCCAGAAGAAAAATGGGGAAATCCGACTCTGCGTCAATTTTCGGAACCTTAATAGAGCGTCTGACAAAGACAACTATCCTGTCCCACCCATGGAACAGATCCTTCAACAGGTATCTGGTTCTGAGAGGCTATCCTTATTAGATGGTTTCTTGGGGTACAACCAAGTCCTGATGTCTCTGCCAGACCAACTTAAAACTACCTTCCGTACCCCGTGGGGCACTTATGCTTATCGTAAAATGCCCTTTGGATTGATTAATGTCGGTGCTACTTTTCAGAGAGCAATGGAAATTGCTTTCCGAGGCTTAATCAATCAGTCCGTCATAGTCTACTTAGATGATGTGACTATATTTTCTAAAAACAAAAACGATCATCTAGCTCATTTACGAGCCGTTCTACTGCGATGTCGTAAATACAACATCTCCTTGAATCCAAAAAAATCCATCTTTGCAGTAGAACAGGGTAAACTCTTAGGATTCATTGTGTCTAGTGAAGGGATGATTATTGACCTCGAAATGACTCAAGTCATCGCAAAAATTCCCCCTCCTACATCCAAAAAATCTATGTAGTCTTTCTTAGGCCAGATTAACTTCGTGAGAAGATTTGTCCCCAGTTTCTCCGAAATGGTCAGGCCTTTACAAAATCTGATTAAGAAAGACACCCAATATCACTGAGGACCCCTAGAAAATCAAGCTTTTAATGCGATAAAGAAGGCCATAATAGACACTCCATCTCTCATGAGCTCAAATTTTTCTCAAGACTTTACACTCTACACTTTTGCTTCTGACCACTCCTACGCCGCAGTCCTAACTCAAAAGAACGTCGAAAACAATGAAGTACCCATTGCCTTTATGAGATTTGCTTTCAAAGGTGCTGGACTTAATTACCCAGTAGTAGATCGACAAGCCTATGCTGTTTTCAAAGCAGTTAAGCACTTCTGGTCCTATCTTTTGAAGTGAAGGACGAAAGTCATTGTCCCCTACCCAGCCGTGAGGAATCTGTTAGTGCAGAAGGAACTAGGAGAAAAGAGAGCTAACTGGGTCACCTCCTTGCAGGAGTATGACTTAGAAATCACCCCATCTTAGATAGTGAGAGGCCAAGGGTTATGCAAGTTAGTTGCTAATTTAGCAGTAGGACAACAAGAAGAAAGCGATACGTCAAACCTAGGACAACGCGATCAAAGTCTAATCTGTTGTGCACAAAACCCTGTTAGTCCTTGGTACGACGATATAAGATTCTGTCTTGAACATGGGTCAGCCCCCTGTCACCTAGACCCCGCTAAAAGAAGAGCGCTGAGATTAAAGTCTGCCTCCTTTCATCTGGTTAATGGTATCCTGTTTTGTCAGAATTTTGACGGCGTACTGATGCACTGTATTGAAAAGGACGAAGCAGAAAAAGTCTTGCTAGAGTTGCATGCAGGAGAAGCTGGTGGTCATTTTGGTGGTGACACCACTGCCCATAAGGTTTTAAGAGCTGGTTATTACTGGCCCATGCTTTTTAGAGATGCCCATGCCTTGTGTCGTAAATGTATCATCTGTCAAAAAGCATCAGGGTGGTTACAAAAGCCAACCTTTCCTTTGCAGCCCATTTCAGTAGATTCTCCTTTTCAGTAGTGGGGCCTTGATATCATAGGTCCAATCAACCCTCTGTCCTTGAAACAACACAAGTTTATTGTGACTGCCACAGATTACTTTACCCGATGGTCTAAAGCTGCTGCGTTAAGAACTGTCAACACCAGTCAGGTAATTGCCTTTCTAAATTCGAATATCATCACTCGTTTTGGTATCCCTGATTGTTTAGTGTTTGACAATGCTTCTTACTTTTCCTCTATTGAGATGAGCGAGTTCACTTTGGAAAAAAGAATTAAGCTGAAGTTTTCTGCTAGCTATTACCCCCAGGGCAACAGATTGGTAGAATCAACAAACAAGAACTTGATCAAAATCATCAAGAGAACAGTGGTTGAAAATCACAAAAATTGGCACAATGCACTGCTAAATGCACTATGGGCTGATAGGGTAATGCCAAAAGATGTTGTTGGTAACTCCCCCTTTTTTCTCGTATATGGAAGAGAAGCAATTCTGCCACCTCACATTCTTCTTCCTTCACTTCAGTTGTCACAGAAATTCCAAGAAGAAGATTGCCCCCCTTTAGAAAACCTAATTAACACTTTGATGAAGCTAGAAGAGGTAAGAGCCCAAGCTAAGCGTAAGTTAGATCAACATCAACAATTGGTTAAAATCTGGTTCGATTCTAATTCTGCTTCTGATAGGAATTTTGAAGTAGGCGATCTCATATTGAAGTGGGACAAACCACACGAGGGAAAGGGAGAGCACACAAAATTTCAAAACCTATGGCTTGGATCGTTTTTAATTGCTGAAAAGTTGGGTCCCAGTTCCTTTCGATTGCAAAATCTTGAAGGGAAACCTGACACCTACCCGGTGAATGGCCAAGCCTTGAAAATATACTTTGCTTGATAACTAGCCTTGTATATTATGTACATATTTGGTTTTTGTTTGCTTGTTCATTTTCTTTTTTGTTTTTGATTTGAATTTATCAGTTTGTGTTTTTTTAAATCCACATACCTATACACTGATCTATTCAGACAAAGACAATAGAAAATTCCTTCTCTGAAATAACTACTAAGAAAATTTGTATGAACATCAAATGGCGTATTTCTGAAATATATGTTGGAAAAGTCTGTTGTTCGAAAGAAGATGATTGATTTCAATCTCTTAGTAAAGCTTGTCATGATTATCTATTATCTTTTTACACTGTCCCTATTTAGTAAAGGAATGACTCAGAAGATGTCTCCCTGTATTAGGAAGTTGTTTTTGTAAATAAAACATCTCTGGATCTAAATAAAGGATAGTTCCAAAAAATTCTGCTGAGGTATGAAAAAAACATGTTAAAATATCATAATTTTCAGCGTCACCCTGCTCGACTATATATCTATAAAAAAAACAAAACAAATTATTAATAAGAGCTGTGGGAAGTTCTTGTAAACCCGCAGGGATGCTGAACAGGTCTACTGGCAGCGGGTAAATGCATGCATGGCGCCAAGACAACTTCGCCGGGGTACTGAATAGGCCCGCTGGTAGTGAAGCAATGTAGGGTATATGAAAATTTGTAAATAAGAAACCTCTTTAATGTCCTTTATTCTGATCTAGAACTTCTTGACAGGATATAGATGTCAGAGTGGGTTAAATGGAAACCCTGTCGAGGCTATGGATGCCTGCTGGCAGCAGTGGCTATGCCAACAGTATTGGAGATTTTATCTTTAATATCGTGATTCGCTGGTCTTAAGACTGTTATTAGTTTTCATCTTTTAAAACACTGTTGGAATAGTTGGTAAATGATGATGTTTATACGATTTTCTGGTTGTTATTTGTGAGTTGAAATTATCTTTGCTGTCCTAATCTGAATTTGTTCCTTTTGTCAGAGATAATTGCTTCTACCAGTGTGTTGCCATTGTTGGCGGCCAATTAACATTTTTCTATTGTCTTATAAGCTGCCTACACCAATGTTTTGCAAACATCAATTTTTCGTCACAATTTTCAAATAAATGACAAGTTTATTTTTGTGATGTTTGCACATTTACCTTCGTTTTGTTTTCACGACTGTAAGCATGAAAACTTAGTCTTTCGAAGTCGCACTGAAATCAATATTTGAACTGTCATGATCCTTCTTGTCAATATGCCTACATTTCACTTATCATTATGCAGTTGGCAAAACTTTCGAACTATACTCATTGGACATTCTTGGATTGATTGTGTGACTTGGTTTCATTGAGTTTGTAATGCATTGGCATTTGGATTTGCATGTTATTTGACCTACTTGACCATTGGTTTCATGAAAATACTTGGGTGTTATGGTTAAATCTTTCATATATATCTTTTAATGCGATACCTATGTTCATATTTTCATAACTATTGGCATGTTGATTATATGAAGACCCATTGGCACATTGGTTAAACTCTTGATATGAGCTGTTACAATACATTGGTGCATGGTTAAACATTTGGTATTGGTTTCAAATTGAATGTTGATGGTTTAAAACTTTGGCATAACGTTGATTGTGCGCGTTGGTTTATACACTTACTATTGGTTTCATTGGTCGGCCAAGTGACGTGATTGTTGAACTATGCTATAATGGGTAGAACAGCTATAAGCCAACGGTTGTACTTTGGCAATAACTATTATGCATGGCAGAGATAATATCCACCACCTTTGCACGATGACATTAATGTCTATCCCTTCTCCCTGTTTTACCTCTGTTCACTTGGGTAACCCTTCGTGCACTCTACTCCTGTGTATGCTATGACCCAAACCCTGGCTCATTCACCATGTGCTCGGCTCCATGGCACCGGTGGTGCAAATTGAACCGAACGGCAACCAAGCCTTGCTGTTATTTGACAATGCCCAGAAGGACTTGGAGGATAACGGTTGGCTTACCTTTGTGCAGAGATTTGAGGGTTTTAACTTATTTGTGGCACAACAGTTCGCTCTGACTTTTGATGGTTGTAGAGCCAAGGTGGGTGACATATAGTTGGAAATCGATGAGAAGTTTATCAGTTCTGCTACAGGGTTACCTGCCACGGGCCAGCGTTGGTTAAAAAATTCAAAAGTGGAAGAGGTTCCATGGCCATTACTGTTCGTCTCCCAAAAGGTCACCTCTTGTTTCAGAGGTATGCCCATATCCATGCTTAAACCATGATGGCATGACCTGTTCGTAATAGTCAAACAGTTCGTGACCTGTGCAGGTCGATATGGACTCGTGTTTCTCTACCACCTGCGTTTCTTAATGAATTTTATGGGATACCCGTTGAATATGCCCTTTTACTTCCATCATAGCCTATATAAGATGTCTAAAAGGTTTAAAAGGGAGAAGTTCGACAGTAGCCTGTTCCACCATGGACTTGTTAAATTTATCATTTTTTATCACTTGAGTTTACATGGTGATAGCTGGAGATCTTTCATCGCTCGAAATGGTTTTGATGATACAGACCCTATCCAGGTTGACAAGCCTGTGGTAAATGAAACCAAGGTTGGGACACCCGTTCCCTTCCATGTCCTACTTCCCTCTCCTAAACCCTCGATCGACCCTGATATTGACTTACCAGACGTTGTAGCAGAGAAGGTCGAGGCTATAAAAAAGCTTGCGAGAAAAAGGGCCAAGGCAAACCCTACTGTTATTGCTAAGGGTAAAAATAATGCTCGGCTTATTTTGAGAATGGATAGGAATAAACCTAAACCCACTCCTGAGCAGAAGCCCATAGTCCTTAGTGAGGATTCATATTCTGCCATAGAACGCTTCTTAGCCAGTGAGTACCCTTACTCATAGGGTTTATGCCCCGAGCCACCTTATGATTTCGTTTTGAATCTTCCCCCTTGCCTAAGAAATAATCCTAGCTACCCTGGGATCAAACTGCCTAACGAAACCCTTGGCAATGTAATCAAACCCTCACCTGCATTTTCGAAGCCCACACAGTCACTCTATGACCAATGCGATTTATGGTTGGAACGATACTACATTGACGTTCCCATACTCCAATCGAAAATCCAATTATTGGAAAATCAAGTTGCAGTATTGACCAATCAAAGAGACCAGCTCCAAGCAACTGATAGGAAGCAGAAGACAACTTGCTCCATCATTTTCAAGAATTTTGAATAAGCCACAACCGTTGTCAACTCCAAATTGTCATGATCAAGCTGTCTGCTCGCCATACAGGTATGATTTTGAAATCGTTTTAGTTTTGTGAATGACTAGTATTAATATACTGATTTGAATTGGGTCTTCGAATAGCTCTGTTTATATTTCGAAATGGCTCTGTCATAATGTGTTCATCCTGTATACATTTCGCTTTGCTAAAAATAAATGAAATTTCATTTTGGATACATGATTTGATCATTCCCAGTTTAGACACTGATAGATTTTTTATTGTATTTGATTGGTCTTCGTATGGATTTGATTTGTTCGTTTGTCTGATTGAGTTAACGAAATTGACGTTTTGATTTCAATTGAATTTGTTTTGTATCTACTCTAAACAGGAAGTTTTTTACGCTCAACTTAGAATACGATCATGTTTGGATTTGATTTCGTTATGGTTCGTATGCTGTGATTGACAAATGATTTCAATGAGTTTGGTTGTTACGATCTTTTAATATATGCTCTGTCATGTAATCTTCTAAAAACATGAATACAACTCTGTTCAGTTTCAATTTGGAAAGAATGACTCTGTTTCGTATGAAAAAAATGCTCTCATTTAAGCCTGTGCAAATGCGCCCGAATCGTGGAATGGTTTTGATTCATAATAACTATGTTAAAACTCCAGTTGTTCGATTCGCTTGATTAGATTGATGTGTATCTTCAGTTAGTATGATCATTCTCATGAGTTGGATTCGTATCATAAATGCTTCTCTGTTTGATTTTAAATTTGCAAAACGAATTAGTCGACCTAGGTTATCTCTATCAAATCCGGATATAATTCATTTGAATGGAACGATTTTGATCAAAGTCAATCGATCTTGTTTGCCCAATTTGCAATAACAAACGATCAGATAATTCTTACGAATTTTGTTACCAATTAATTGATCCTGTTATGATTTTATTTGAGTTGATTTTCACACCAGTTTGAGTTAATCCACTCGTGGCATGAATCGTTTTCTATGACAATACAGTTATAACGATTTGAAAATGAACTTGTTTGGATGCGATCGTATCTCCTGTTGATAAGGCAGCATAACAATTGCCTACGATTTGTTTTTGATTATATCGGTTTCAAATTGATATCAAACGATTTCACAACTGTTGATTATGATTCTGTTCGTTCGATTTTGTGGTAACAAAAGAAACAGAGTACGTGTATCTCTGTAACCATTTGATTGATCTTGATCCTGTTTGATTTCGAATGGTGTAACAATTTCAAATTGATTGATTCGTTTTCAAATATCTATTGGATGTTAATTGAATTTAATTCTTTAAAAGATTCTCAATTGATTTTAATGCTGTTTTTGTGTCTTATTTAGACCAGCTACAGAATCGCAAGATTCTGTAGCTAGTCTATAGAATTAGATCTTTATCATTTTATTAATAAAGGACCCTTCTAACTTGTCCATTTTGACCCTTTTCAGGTAAATTCGAATTGCATGGGAGATGCTGGACAGTCTAGGGGATATTTGTGTGTTTAGTCTTATTGTAGGTTCCTAGTTTAAGTTAAACTTGGGATATCTTCCCAGATTTTATGTAAACAATTTTGATAACTTCCACAGGGAGGTTTTTACCCTATGGAAAACCTTTAAATACTTATTATTTTTTTTTGTAATAAGGAGCATCCTCACTTGTGGGAGAACCAGGCTATGGATTTTTAATACAAACTGAGACAAAAGTTGATGTTCTGCTACAACTTTCGCTTTCATAATATCAATCTTTTGTTTCAAGTTTATGCATATCATTTGTAATTGATTATAGACTACTTTAGCTATCATAGTCTATTGCCGAATGATGTGATTTAATTAATGTGATCCATGTCTGATTTCTTTCATTACTTTAAAAAATACAGCAATTGCTTTGTTCAGTTAATGAATGACATATTTCTCTTCTTCATCAATTGAATTATTTCGTATAAGTCTTTGCATACAGGTTTATCTAACTGTGAAGATTTATAAATCATAAGATTGTTGTAAATTTTTATGTCTTGTTTGTCCTATAATCATAATTGAAGAGC
This sequence comes from Picea mariana, assembly GCA_032191745.1. Taxonomy (NCBI): domain Eukaryota; kingdom Viridiplantae; phylum Streptophyta; class Pinopsida; order Pinales; family Pinaceae; genus Picea; species Picea mariana. The sequence continues at coordinate 338,401 of JASDQU010101053.1, read as the reverse complement.
ACTGTAGCGATCATTTACGAGAAGCTCCTATATAATTCGGTGCGGGTTTCCTCCCTCCGATCAGCTAAGACAATCATTATACACAGGACAAACCTGGAGCCTTTTTCCAGGTCAGTTTGTTATTTATTTGTTTGATTAATTCGTTAGTATAATATCAGTAGTTTAGTTAGATATATTTGTAGTTTAGATTAGTGATTTAGTTTAGTTAGTTTTTGTTTTATCTATGTTCATAAAATTATAAAATCAACAAAAAATATTTCTTTCTGTAGAGTGGAGAACAACAAGTCATCCAGTGACTCAACACCCTCAGAAAATGTCTCTCACATCCTTGGAACCTTGAATGATGGACATATAGGATTTTTTTGAGTAGTATTAGTCATTATGCCACTCATATGGGCTGGAAGCCCACATGTTGGGTAGAGCACCCAAAGCTCTTGTGCACAAAGAATGGAGGATGTTGCCTTTGGAGGCATCTTGACATCACTTGGGAATGATATTTCACTCCTCTTTCACTTGGATGTGGCCTTTGGAGGCCTATGATGTCATGACATAGCCTTGATGTCACCTTTTGGGGATAGAGTTTGATGGATTTTGAGGTTCCAAAGGTGGTTTTACATGGTTTGGGATGAGGAGAAACCTTGCTTCACACCCTTTCAGATTGGAGCATGCCAAATGTCCTTTGGAGGCCTAACGTCTCACTTCTTGAGCCTTGACGTCATCACATTTGAGCATTACATCACCCTTCTAGGGCTTGATGTCACCCTTTTAGGGTTTTATTTGATGTATATTCATATTTGGCATTATGAAGAGGCAAATTAAGGGGACGAAACCACTTATTTTATGTCATTGGAAAATTGTGTGGACAAATTATATTAGGGTGGCCTCATATAAAAAGGCCACCCTCACATTTCATTTTATCATCACATTTTCCTCATATTTGTGAGTGTTATACTTCTGAAATTTTTATCCCTAAAGGGCTACTAGTCTTCTTCTATCTAGTGTGCCATGCTTGGAGAGGATCACTTGTGAATGGTTTGCTGATTTTGGAGTAAGTTTTCTGCAATTAGGATTTTGTCTCATGATATCTTGGCTAAAGTAAGTAATTTTCTGCAATTTATCTTTATGCTATTATGTTTCATGGTGATTTTTTCTATTTTATGCTAGAAGTCTTGCTTGGTGAAACCCTAAGAGAGGAGCGTAAGTGCTTCCTTCTCTCACAAGGTTATTTTTTCCAAAAATTGGTGAAGTATTCTTGCTAGGTTTAGTATCGTAAATCCCTAAATTGGTAGCACTTTAGGATTTTATCCCTAGAAGTTTTATCTTTGATCTAGTTGAAGCATTAAGAAGGGGGAAACAATTGTTAGAGCCCAAACATGCTTGCACTCTAGTAATACTTCTCTTCAACATTTAAACCCTAAGGCTAAACTGTGCTTGCACCTTAGAGCTTAAACCCCACCTCTTAGTTTCTACTAGTTCAACCTTCAAGCCTTGTTGCATTTGTTGTTATAAAGACTCCATAGCCCTAAGGCACTGATCTCTAAGAATTTTTGTGGTGAAAGTGTTCTCTAAAATCTATCTCTTACTCTCTTAAGCTATCTAATAACTTTACTAACCCTAACTTAAGAAAAATTTCTAATAAAATTTCTTTTGTTACAAAAGTTTGCTGCAACCATTTGATAACACTTTTATTTTCTGCATACACTCTTGCAATGGTGGCCTAACTTTTTCAGAAATTGCCTTTAACTATTAGATATTATTCTAGTGGATGTATGCTAAGTTTTCACGGTCAATTGTTGCATTTCTAAGCTTTATTTCTTATTGTTGTTATATATATTTTACTGTTGTTGCATCATTACTTACTACTGCAAAAATTATAACATCCATTGCAAGTTACTTTTTCTAGTGTCTTAAAGAGACATTTATTGCATGTTTGAAATTGGAAGTCATTACATATATGTTGTATAGTGTTTTTGTTCTGGTCAGGTATTCAAACAACTTCATACCTCTTCTACTACCTTGACCTAGACCTTATCTTTTGGTGATCAAGAGAGGGGGTGGTAGACTTGGCTACTATACTTGCTACTTTGATCCCTTGAGGTCATTGGGGAATCCTCCTTTGTGGTGGACCTCTTCCATCACTAAAATGAGGGAATTTCTTACTAAGCTAATAGTGGTAGGATATTCCATTGTTACATACACAAACAACTTCATACCTCTTCTACTACATTGACCTAGACCTTATCTGTCGATGATCAAGAGAGGGGGTAGTAGGCTTGGCTACTATACTTGCTACTTTGATCCCTTGAGGTCACCAGGGAATCCTCCCTTATGGTGGAACTCTTCCATCACTAAAACAAGGGAAGTTATTACTAAGGTGACAATAATAGGTTCTTCCATTGTTACGCAAGATTTGGGTTACTTGTGGTGGGATTTGCACAAGTACAAATCCTAAAGTAACATTTTGGCATCGTTGGTAGGGAGGATTGAGTTAATCTCCTCAATGCCATATCTTTGGTAAAATTTATCCCGAATCCCTTATCTTATGAGTTTACTTGGCAACTCCATTGAGGGTAGTTACCTCACCTTCCTTTGATGATCCAAGGGGGATCATTTGGTAACTCGACTAACATATTCCTACGTGTCATTCTTCTCTCAAATTTGTGATATTATATACTATCGAGTGATGGAACTATGGAACACTAGGAATTTCATGAAATATATCCTTCTATTGGATTCGAGAACATTCCTAGATACCCAAATGAAATTGATTTTGATGCGAGATGGTTGGAAGACTATCCAAAATTCTTGGGTTTTGTCATCATTCATATTGTAAAGTTCCTTAAGTATCTATGGGAAACAAAAATGCCTCATGAGGACATACAAATACAGTTATTTATATATTTCCTTCCCTTTGAAGTACTAAGTTGGTTCAAGGATTGTTGCAAGCCAAAGGGTATATCTTTTCTCATAGATCTCATTAGCAAATTTATTGAGTATTGGCACCCAAATTTTTAGACATATGAAGATGTTATTCAAGATCTCACAATAGTTCTTGAAGATGAATGGTTCACCATTGAGATTGTAGAAGACCTCAGGAGAGCACACCATGCTCAAGAAGAAAACTCTATCAGGGGTTCTCATCTTCATGAAAAAAAAATACATTGATAGTTTCTCCGCTTGTTGAGGATGAAGAGCCAGAACAAGATGAAGACTTCTCCCAGAGGTTGAAGGAAAGCATCAAATAAGATAAGAAGTTTTTCAAGGAACTAGTTGATCAATGACAATATGTACATCTATTGATTTAACTTTGCGCACAAAGACAAGAAAAGCATGACCTCACAATTGAGCGGTATGTGCAATGTTTTGAAGTCTCAACAAAGGAAGAGCTTTATAAGGCATAATTCCGAGTAAAAAAACAATGTGCCAGAATCGAGAGAAGTATGATCAATCTTGGGTTTTTTCCAAGATATTGGAATTGAATGTGGAGGGAGAAGAATGGGATTATTCAGAAGATGAAAACCTTGATGAAGTTTCCCCTCCAAACAAAGAAGTGAGTGATGAATAATTTCTTATCAAAGAGCCTCCATATCTTGAGCATGCCTTGGCTGAAGATGATTGAACATCTCCAATGAAATAACCCAAGGAATAATATTGTGAAGAGGGTTACCAACCCATTGAGGAGGAGAAAGAATTACCTCATGAATCCATTGCAAACAATGAAGACATAATTGAAGAATAAATATGAGAACCTGAAGAGGTGAATCACGGGGAAAATCATCAAACACATGAACATGGATTGCCTTGTGAATAAGACGAAGAAGAATACTTTGATGAAACACACCATGTTGAAGACCTAATCCATGAAGAGGCTCCTCATGAAGACAAAGCCTCGGTATTTGCTCCTCTATTTGATGAAGTCATCCAAGCTTCCATTCCTCCTACACATTAATAAAATAATGTGGTAAGTTATACTACTTTCCAAGACTTTGATGCTGCTTTATTCTATGATTTAGAAAGTGAAGAAGTGCTAGAGGAACCCTTGGACACATTAGACCCTTCATGCTATAATGAAAGTGATGATGTGATTAACAATATTAATGATTTTATGCATGTTGGGAGACATAAATGGGATGTCATTCATCCCGATCTTAACGAAGATCCCATTTAGAAAATTGAAGGCCCTTTTAAATTATTTCCCTCAGAACAACCATATGTTATTGCAACTAATCTAGATGTTTGACAACATGAAGATGAATTTATTACATATTTGTTCCAACCACCCAGAGATGACTTAATGCAACATTCATATGATGATTTATGGTCATATCATGGGGGTTTTGATACATATCCTTTTGAGCACTTGGATTTATTATACAAATAAGATGTACAACCACCATTGTTCTCTAACTTTAATGAAGATGAGACCATAATTTATCTAGAGAAGGATTTTTATGATGAGAGTTTATAACCTTCTCCTTCTTCTCCTGCTATAGATAGGGTTGGGATTTTTCCTCATGAAAATCATTTTCCTATGAGGTGGAGTTGTTTTCAACCTATGGTTTGTTGTAGCCCTTTCTAGTTTCACTCATAAGATCAACAAACCTTGAGTTGAGAGAATTTTTTTTTCTCTAGGTCTGGCTTGATTTCTTACCCTGATCTCTCTTCTCCCATAGACAACCTTGGAGTTTTAATTCGAATCCTTCTCATCCCATATCGATCCTCGAGTGTTGTCTTAGTAGCCGAGGATGAATATTTTCCTTTTCCTGATTCTTTCAGCCTTGTCTTGGGATGGATAGGGCAAGGTTGTGGTGATGCCTCCTTGTATGATTTTGTCCCTTCCTCCCTCCTCCATGAGTTAGATTTTATGATTGGATATGATATAATGCATTCTCTAACTCATGTTATTTTTTTGCTTGAATTATATTTATTTTGGTTCATGATGAAGCATAGGGGTAGATATTCAGATGCAATGCTAGGATGGTTTCACTGGTAATATGATTATACCTAACATTCCAACAAACATAGATTAGTGTAGGTTATGGAATTTGCATCTTGCATTTCATCTGTGTATATATGTTTCATCATGCATTTCATGCTAGTATAGTATTTCATTTTCATATATACATGTTGCATTCTCATTTTGAATACATGTTAGGAAATTGCATTATTTTTGCTTTATTATTTTGTAGCTAAGGGAATTTCTCCTTTTCAACATGGTTTAGATTATCACTAACAATTGGTGGACCACATCCACTAACATATACTTCTAAAGTTCTTTGTTGGTTAAAGTGGGCGCAAGATTGTAGGTCTTGGATGAACATAGATGTTGAGGTTCTCATGTGCTCTATGGTGAGAACATGTTCCCATGTTGGAGCCAGATGTTACCCCCCATGCCTATGGGTAACTAGAGGATATCATGTCTTGAGGCCCACAATGGAGAACATGATATACACCATGATGATGATGGTTAACATGTCCACAGATGGTAGCTCAACAACCCCCCTCATTTTCCTCCCAGTTTGATCAACCAAGGCTCATCAAATTCAAGCAACCCAGAGTATGGGAGATGGTAGGCTATTGTCACCATGATGTATATTAATACTTATTTCATGCAAAGTGTTGTACTTAATTTTTTGGGCATGTGGATGAGGATATTTGGTTGAATTTGGATAATAGATCACTGGTTTGGGAAATTGTGTCAGTTGCCTTGTTTCACCTTGGTGGTTAGCTTTTGTTCCCTAGTTCCGTGTTGTCACCGCCCAGGGAAAAGGGGTAATACTAGGAATCCCTCCCAAGGGTAATGTTTCTCTTATTATCATACTTGACACTTTCCACCCTGAATACTCTCATATTTTACTAAACTTTGACTATGGTCCATTCTTTCATGAGAAGAGGGGTTGAAGGCCCAGATGTTGTTTCACAGGTGCTATAAAAGAATAAGAAAATGATGCTAGAGAAGAAAGTGAACATATCAAAGAAGGACCACCAAAATCCGGTCCAACTTGAGCTCCACTCATTTAGTGCTCGCCTCAGTCCCAAAAATGTAATGCTAAAGATTGTAAACCTATAAAAGGGGACCCACAAATTTGCAAATTATAAATGAAATCATGGACTAGAAAAAGGAAAAACAATGTTTGGAAAAAGGTGGAACACAAATATTGGGTAACTTAAGAGAAAGAGGACCCTCCATAAAGGCACTCATAGAAATGGATTTATGACACCATAAGCCATAAAGTGAGCCCTAAACCATATTATTTTGACACTTACTCTTGGTGGGTTTTTAATTTCCCTTGTCACTCTCAGGACCTATTCCTCTACCTAGGTTATTTTATTTCTCATTTAGGTGGCACACCTAATTGGGTTAGATGAACCCTCCCATACTTAAACATGGTAACTCACATGGGGTCTTGGGATGGTGTGATGCTTGAAGGGTATATTGAGGTGAATTATCTTACATGTATTATATATTAAGTTGCAACTTAGTTTGTATTATTTAAGGACTAATGTTTCTTGTGAAATTTGGCTAACCATGTTTTATACTTTGTCTTGTTTTGGATGCCCCTGACATGGTTCTTGAAAAACGCCTCAAGCTTGTACCCAAGATGTTGTGCCTTTGTTGTAGGAATTTGACACATGTGATGGAGAGTAGTGAGTCATCCAGTGACTCAATACCCTAAAAAAGTTTCTCTGACATCCTTGGAACCTTGGAAAATGGGCAAATATGCTTGGTTTTAGTAGTATTGGTCATTATGCCACTCATCTGAGATGAAATCCCATAGGCTAGGAAGAGTACCAAAATATCTTATGCGCAAATAATGGAGGAAGTTGCCTTTGGAGGCATCTTGACACCACTTGGGGACACGATTGCACTCCTATTGCACTTGGATGTGGCCTTTGGAGGCATATGAGATCATCCTCTAGCCTTTACGTCACCTTTTGGGGCTAGGGTTTGATGGATTTTGTTATTCTAGAGGTGGTTTGACATGGTTTTGGATGTGGAGACACCTTGTTTCAAACCCTTGCACATTGGAGCATACCACATGGCCTTTATAGGCCCAATGCATCACTCCTTGATCCTTGATGTCATCACATTTGAGCATTATGTCACCCTCCTAGGGCTTGACGCCACTCTTTTAGGGTTTTATTTGAAGTATATTTAATTTTTTGCATTATGTAGAGGAAACTTAAGGGGATGACCCCACTTATTTTATGTCATTGGGAAATTATGTGGACAAATTGTATTAGGGTGGCCTCATATAAAAAGTGTTGGAAGATTGGTTGTTGTCATTGATGTCAACCCTAGTCATGGGTTTTGGACCGCAATATTGATAAAGTTATTTGGACATGAAGGACAATGCACATGCATATACAACACCCATGAATGGATAGTATACATCACGATGTTTCCGGTGGTATGTGGCACTTCATGTGGATCCTCATGGTTGAGGAGAAATGAATTTTTGAAGATGACAAAGTGAATTGAAGAAGGAAGTACATGTAGGCCCTGAAAATAATTAAAGAAAAGAATTACAAAATAAGAAAGTGTCAGGTCGGCCCTAATGTTAAAAGGAAGTGACATAAATGGTATAAATAAACATCATTATACATTCATTTGATACAAGTCGAATTTCAGAGGGAAGAAGAAGTAAAAGAAGGTCGGATTTCAAGGGAGGATGAAGTATTTTGGTGATGTGTTCTAAGTATCATCAATTGGTTTCAAAGTGGGTTACCTTCAGTACAGTTTAACCACTGGAAGGAATATCCTATGTAGAAATGGAAGACAACATTTCAAATGGGATTCCACCATTTGATGGAAGTAATTTTGAATACTAGAAAAATAGAATGGAAACTTACTTGGAATCTCTTGGGGAAGATGTTTGGTTCTCAGTTGCTTCAGGATATAATGCTTTGAAGAAACCAAAGACTGCAGCTCAGAAGGAAGCAAAAAGGAACAACAAATGGACAATAGATACCATCCTGGATGGATTGACAGATTCAGTGAAATCCAAGGTGGGATCGTGTGCATCAGAAAAAGAGATTTGGGACAAGATACAAGACCTTTATGCAAGGGAAGAAGCAGAAGAAGAAGACGAAGAAGTTGAAGAAGATTACAACATCTCATATTTCAAAGAAAAAAATAGAGGTTAGTTCTTTTGCTTTAATTGTGAAGGAGTAGGACATGTTGAATTTGAATGTCCTCATCCAAGGATTGAAAGAGATGACAATGAAGAAGAAAAAAATCATAAAGTAGAAATTATTCAACAAGAAGATGAGAATCTTAAAAAATTGAAGCATGTTGAGATTGAAAATAGCAAGCTCAAAGACACACGTAGAAAACTAAGAAGTGAATTGGTTAGTTGTGAAAAGACAATTGTAATCTTGAAGAAACAATTAGAATACTTTGAGAAACTAAGAGAAGAAACCATTTCCTTGAAAACTCTACTCGAAGAAGAAAGAAGAATAGGAGAAGTAAGGAATGTCCAAATGAAGAAGAAAGAAGAAGATT
>JASDQU010101053.1:308099-318616 GCA_032191745.1 Picea mariana | reverse complement strand
GCTAACTTGTTTGCAAGTGACGCAAGCTAAAGTTAGACTTCTTCAATCTCTATCCCAGCTATTGAATGATGAGTTGATAGATCTCAAAAATCAACAGCCAGTGAAGTGTTCTGAACTAGTTTTTGTTCAACACAACCCTCTCTACGATGATAATGATGATGATGATGATGATGATTATGATGATGATGATGATGATGATGATGATGCTTTTGATCAATGGTCAGTGAAGGAAAAAAACAGTGATACAACTTCAAAATCAGTTTCAGACGAAGTTGAATCTATTCATGAACCTACAGTTCAAGAGTTTTCTTTTGAGGTTAATGAAGAAAACCTTTCAATGATGCATCAACATGCAGTAAACCAACTTCCACGGATTTCAAAGAAACAGGTTCAGAATAATCTTTCCAAGCCCATCATCAGACCTTGGGAAGAAATCATCAGCAACAAGAATAGAACAGGACTTGGATATGACAAGGAAGTTACCTTTCATATTCCTGATTATTCCAGACCAATCAAGTTCCAAAGTGCTGGATTCCTTCAAGAAGCTTCAACTTCACCTGTTCAAGTTCAGAATCATAATGATAAGTGCCTACATTGTAATCGAGTTGGTCACAAGGAGAATCAGTGTTTTGATCTCCATCTTTGCCAGCATTGTGGCAAGCATAACCATTCTTCAGATAGATGTTCAACACTGAAGAAACCTGCAAGATTGAAGATTCACTATGAGTGGATTGATCCTTGGAAATGGTCATCAACAACCAAGCGATTATATAAGTCTTACCGTAGAATTCAATCTCAAGTAAAGATCAATCTTGTAGCACATAACATTTTTGTACCTCACATAAGTGGTCCCCTTATGGCGTAGATTTCGAGMATGGCCCTCACGGGATGAGATAACATGTGGTTTTTTCTGCATGCTCACTTTGTGTTGTACTTAAATGGAACAAGTATGGTACTCTCTTGAGCATAGAAGGGGGGAGTACAATGATGTAACTCTCATGCACCTTAAGGGGGGGAGTTCGAAATTTTAGTGAAGATGGTTCATGAAACCACTTATGGTCTCTCCTTTCAGCTGACAAAGGGGGGAATTGATGATGGAATTGAAGATGGTTGTCAGACAGAAAGTTTCGACAACAACACACATCAAGTATGCCAGATGGGCATGAAATTTTCCAAATGGGCAACTGCGGTCTGTAGATGACAGACTTTGGCAGAATTATGGTTCAATAAGTTTAAGTTGAATCATATAGATTTTGATTTTGAGAGCAATGATGTGAACATTTGGTTCACATAGATGGTCATTCGACCTAGTAGAGGACAAGAGGATCCTTCTTCATTGCAGCTTGGCATTTGATTGAGTTGTCAGGCATTTTTCAGGGATGTGTCAGACTAGAAGTTGACTCACTTCTCTTGGTTCGCTCTCATCAGATTAGAGTTTACATTATGTAAACAATTTGCATGCATCCTAGCTCACATGATTACATAGTGATATTTTCCAAAGATAACAGGCTTTGACAGGATTATGGTTCAATGACTTGCAATTGAATCATACACATGATACATTGGGATGCTATTGGACACCTAAAAGTGTCCATATTGGTTAGTGGTTATCCAAAAACCATCAGATACATGGTATCAATTGGTCAGTGGTTATCCCAAACCACAGATTCAGAGAGCATTTCAATGATACACTGATAGTTGAGTGGTGATACTACATGTTCACCAATTAGCAGAAGACATCAGATTCTTCTAGCTAAAATAATTGGCAAAATGATCAAATTGTCAAGCAATCAGGGAATGTTAAGATATTGCAGCTGTTCACTTCCATATCTCAGCTCTCTTCTAGTTCATTTCAAATGAACATGCTCAGCATCCAGATTGGCGGTTTTTCAGGCAGTTCTTCATTGAGGCTCAACACAAGAGTTTCAGTATGAAGACATGGAATTGATACCAGTTTATGCTTTATTGCTGGTATTATTGATCGGACTTGTGATTGAGGGGGGGATTGTTAGCCTATGGCTTACCTTTACCAATCACTAAGTCTAAATTGTCACCTATATTTGTATTATTCGTTTAGGATATTAGTAATATATCCTCAAGTGATGACTAATGAGTTAGTTAAGATTGCCTAGCCTAGTCATCATGCATGATTTTAGGATCTAGAGCAAATCTCTCTATGAGGTGGCATCACCCATTTTACTATAAATATGTAACATTGGAGTGAATAAGAATGTGTTGGCTATTATGCCTTTTCCGCCATGTTGCTTTTCTTGTCCTTAATTTATTGTGTTTAATTTCTTCAGATGGCTGGAGTTTCTGTGTGAGTACGATTTTGATATCAAGCATATCAAAGGGAAGGAGAATAAAGTGGTTGATTCACTCAGCAGGACAGTACACAAATTACATGCTACAACCATTAGCATGTACTGAAATGATATTAAAAGCATAATTTTAGAGGCAGAAAATACATATTTGTAGTACAAGGATTTGGTAGCAAAGCTACAGCAAGGTAAGATGCCACAGAAAGTGGAGAATTATAAGTTGGAAACTGAAGAAACACTTTTGTACAAAAACAGAATTTATGTACCTAATGTCCAGGACTTGAAACATATGATTTTGTATGAAATGCACAATGTGCCTTATGTTGGGCACCCTGGATATCAGAAAACTGTGGCAGTAGTCAAGAGCCATTATTTTTGGCCAGGTATGAAGAAAGAGATTGTTGAATACATCACTAGATGTATGGAGTGCCAGAAGGTTAAAGCTGAGCATAGGCACTCGGAAGGGTTGTTGCAACCCTTACCCATTCCTGAGTGGAAGTGGGAAGTAGTGACAATGGATTTCATCACAGGATTGCCCAGAACAGGAAAGAAACAAGATTCAATCATGGTGGTGGTGGACAAGCTTACAAAAGTTGCCCATTTTATTCCACTAAAGACTACTCACAAGGCAACGAATGTTGTTGATATTTTTATGAGGGAAGTATCACGATTGCACGGTATTCCCAAGACAATTGTGTCTGACAGAGACCCAAAATTTACCTCAAGTTTGTAGAAAGGGCTATTCAAGGGGTTCAGAACAAATCTGAACTTTAGAAAAACTTATCATCCTGAGTCTGATGGGAAGACAGAGAGGGTGAACAGAGTAATAGAAGAAACGCTAAGGATGTATGTGATGGACAAACCATCGAAATGGGAAGACTACCTGCATTTGGTAGAATTTGCCTACAATAATGGGTATCAAGCATCATTGAAGATGAGCCCATTTGAATCACTTTATGGTAGAAAGTGCAATACTCCAATAAGCTGGGATAATCCAGCTAACAGGGGAGTAGTTGGGTCAGAGTTGCTCAAGGAAATGGAAGAAAAAATTCTAAAAATTAAGAAGAATTTAAAGGCTGCCCAAGCTAGGCAGAAAAGTTATGTTGATAAGAACATAATCCACAGAGAGTTTAAAGTGGGCGAGTTTAAAGTGGGTGATCATGTTTTCCTGAAAGTAAAATCCAATAGAAGTTCCCTGAAGCTAGGAAACTGTGCCAAGTTGGCAACCAGATTTTGTGGGCCATTTGAAATCCAAGAAAGGATTGGGCCAGTTGCATATATGCTTTCATTACCTGCATCCATGAATGTACATAATGTGTTTCATGTTTCATTGCTTAAGAAATATATACCTGATGCTAATCATGTAATTGATTGGAGTGTGATTCAGGTGGAACAAGAAGGTGTCCTGCAAGTGCATCATGTGTGCATATTGGACTGGAAAAACAAACAGCTCTGGAATTGATCCATAAGGCTTGTAAAGTTCCAGTGGACCTGGTAAGGTCCTGAGCACACGACTTGGGAACATGAAGATGCTATGTGGGCAGAATATCCACATCTTTTTGAAGATTTTGGAAATCTTGTTGATGTTGTGTAAAAGTTGCACTGAGGACAGTGCAAAATAAGGGGAGGGGATTGTAATATCCCCAAGGACGAGCCTTGTTGTAATCATGTTTATGAATTGTAAATCATTTTTTGTAGGTTGGTGAGCCAAGTATTGATAAGATGGTAGGCTTATGTGGTTATTAGGCCAGAGAGCCTAAGTGTTAAGGCCAGGAGCCTAGTTTTGTATATGTAATATGCAAAACATTAATAAAAATATAAACATCGATGCATGCAGATTGACCACGAAGAAAGAGTGATGGGGGACTAAGCTTCCACAAAGAGGGTAAGGGAAAAAGGGGTTGGAAGGTTGGAAGAGGGGCTAAGCTTAGGGGTTTGAGTCCTTAGGAATAATAATTAATTATTATTCCAAAAGCTATGTGAAATGTATGTTTTTATCTTAAGTTCCTGGAAGGGGAACATGTGAAAAAGGGAATGCATGTTGATGGAGCACATGCAGCCTCATGGGCGACATGTGTCAGCCTAGGCACATGCAATTTAACCCAAGAATTAAGCCATGATGGGGGTTCGTCCCCCATTTGGTTGTCCACTGTCTGAACCGAAGATATTTTCATCTGAGTTATGTAAGCCTCACACAGCTCTGAAATGCAAAGCCTATGATGTTTTCTTGAGAAGCTGATACACCCTCTTCCCGAACTGTTAAGTTTGTGTTCGAACTCTACGTGAATTGCTTGTCACGCATCCTGCAAATGGGTGTTACTTGAACCGTGTTTTTTCTTAGTGGCATGTTGTCATTTCTCGGTTCCACACCCAATTTTCCTGATGTTGTTGCTGTTATGTTGAACTTGCGGTAATTGAGTTGAAAACGGATTGAAGAACCGAGTTGTTAGGCCTGTGAGCAACTCTCTCTAGGTGAGGGAGTCTAATGGGGAGTGGTTTTCTCCCAGGGAGAGTCCAACACCATCCATAGAGCTATGAGAATTTCTGATCTGGCCTATTGTTGAGGCCCAGAGGGGAGGTGAATCATCGATGGATTGTGCTTGTGAAGGTGTATACTCCCGAGTGGAACAGGCATGTGAGGAATTAGAGTCCATGAGTAGTGGGTGTAAGAAGGCTCCTGGGGAGAATCCTCCCAATTGATCTGTGCAGTTTTCATATAACCTCAACCTAGTCTAGCATTCCCTTACCTTGGGTGGAGCTTAGTCCCAGCTCGAGGGTGACCCACTATTGAGTGTGATGAGCAGTGAGGTGTAAGGCTAGGAGGTTCGTGAAAATTCTACACGTGGTTGGTGGAGTTACTACAGTTTCAAAGATAAGTATATGCATGAGTTTAATTTCAATTAAAATGCATGTCTGTGATGCTTGCAATATTATCATGTATACCGTTGCGATGATATTTACTGTTGATTCCATTAATTCTGTATGTTAGCAGTAATTATATGTTTACTTTGTTAATCCATTTAACTTCATTTAAATGCATATTATATAAGTATGAGAATGTTTCCGCGTAGTAGCATTGCCTGACAAAGTGGGTTGATGGTCAGGGACGTTACAATGTCCTTTTCATTTGATTGAGCCTTAAGATGGGTACTTTTGGTTGGCTCTATGAGTTCTTCCTCTGTAGTGGTGGGCCCGTTCAGCCATGGAATAATTTGGGCTTTTGATTAGTTGAAAGGACTACCCACACCTTCTTCTTGGACCTCTCTTCTTGTTGGTGCAAGCTATCAATGACCAGAGCTTGAAATATCTTACCTCAAGTTGTTGCCTTAGGCTGGTCAATTGATAAAACTACACATTAGGGTAGACTCCCGAATACCCTTATGATTTCTCGGTTGGGCTAATAATACCTGAGAAGGACATTCTTCCCATAGCGACGCATAGAACAACATTTCCCCACATATGTAGCTAGGATGGTTGATAATCCCCTCTTGTGAAAGAGGTTTGCACATGTGGATCATCGACTACTATATTGTGCATCAAGATAGCTATATCAATGGAAACTAGACTAATTGCAGATTGGTTTTTCCTTGGTATTCCTACTCTTTCTTATAGGAACTTGACATGTGTCTTATGAGATAGCTGATGGAGTGACATGATTGGTTACACCTAGCCCAATCTATTAAGATCCGGGACATGAGTGAATGAGCATGTCAAGGAAAATTATTGCTATCCTATGATTCCTATAGGCAGAGACATGATTATGGGTGAAGGATGGGAAACGTGATGCTATATATCCTGTTATATGTCACGTCCTTTCCAACATATTTGGCAGGCTGCCAACGAATCTTTCCACTCACCCAAAACATTCTCTTTCATGCCTTTATTTTCATACACACATCTTTTTCCGTATGGTTTAGAGCATTTAAGATTTGAAAAATGCATGAAATTTGGATGATGTCACGATGATGTCAACATTCATATGTGGACACGTGGCAGTTTGGAATCTATCCAGGTAGGCACTAAAGTGTCTTCATGGGCTCAACATATGTATGGCTGAATCTAAAATGGCAACCAAAAACTCCAGTGGGCCTCCTTACCATAGATGGAAATCTATGATAGGCTTGAAATACACATAGTTGACCTATCAAGCCTTTCTCAGCTTCCTCAGTGTCCAGGTGGCACTGAGTGAACAATCAGATAAGTGATGAGTTGGCGAATGTGCAATAATGGCGGGACCAGAATACCACTGTCGTGACCCTATGGGAGTGGCTTTCCTTTATGTACCTTACCATAAAACACATTTTACTCTTTGACACGTAGCAGCCTAAAACTATTGTCACGCCCCTAGGATGTGTTAAATTCTAGACGCTTTTTTGATGCAACATGTGTCCATCGTGTATTAGGCTCATATGCAACCATCAGATGATTAGTCCCACACCTCTGCCCATGCTTTCTCTTTAAACCTTGTTGGGCTCCAAATATGTCATATTTTCTACCATGTAAAACCTCCATTCATAAGCTATATTACCGCACTCTTGATACATTCTATAGCCATTATTCTACCACTTACCACTAATTACATCCATTCTACCTTGTGGTTAATTATTATTGTTTTCTTGTCTTTTTAAGTCATTACAGACGTTTTTGACATGATTTTATTGATGATGGTTTGATCCTATGTTTCTATGTACAAGAAACATGTCCCTATTCCAGTACCTACATTGTCCCTGTTCTGGTACCTGTACTGTTCCTATACCTGCATTGTCCCTGTTCTGGTACCTGTATTGTTTTTGTTCCAGTACCATCACAGTCATCTGGTACCTACGCTCATCTGGTACTCACACTCCAATTCATATGGTACTAGAAGGTTCTACATTCACCTGGTACATGTGCTCATCCGGTACCAGTGTTTATTTGTCACTTGTGCTCATTCGGTACTAGCATCCTATAGGCATTCGGTACCAGATATAGTTCGAAAATTTGGAATGCTTCTAGAGGAAAATCGGAGACATGGGTTTTGTCTAGAACGATGTCGACATGTATACACATGTATCATAATTCACCCATCTCGCATGTGTGGACCTCCATATCAGGGGGAATGATTCTGCCAAAATTAGTAAAAATCTCAAACTGCCAAATTGTGCCTCAATTTTCGTGCAGATGGTATCAAATCTAGAAATTCTACGAAATGGGTTTTTTATAGAATGTGGAAAATTGAGTTTAATGGCAGAACTATTTCAAAATTCAATTTTTTTTTGGAAGATATGGATGGATCTCTAACTCGAATCTGCCCAAATTGATGAAAAACCCAGATTTTTTGAGATTTATCCTAAAATTGTAAAAATTGTTTTATGAGTTTGGGAATTAGGTTTTATCCATTCCTCCATAGATTTAATGTATAAATAAGAGCCTTATAGGGTTGATAAGGGTAGTCATTATTGTCATGAATTTTTTTCTAAGAGGGAGATTTTTTTTGTGAGAAAGCTTTAAGGAGTTGACTGCCGTGTAAATACAAAGCTCCATGATTAAATGAAAAGATGATTGTTGCTGATCTATTGTTCATCTCCTTGACTTGATCTAATCGTCCTCAGATATCACTGACCATTTGATAAGGGACCCTCAATATGGGTAAGTGTTTCCATGTTTTAATTTGTTCAGTAAAATATAATTTAATTAATTTCATTTCTAGAATTCTTATGCATGGTTTTAGTTTCGAATTGTAATGAAACCTAGTTTATGAATGTGTTTACTAGATACATTTAAATTATTAAACACCCAAGATCAATTCCTCATTTGAGTGTAATACAAGGGCAATACCATTTCAATTTTGCAAATATATATGTTATTCATTTCCAGTCATAAAACCACTGATATGTTTCACATGTGATCTATTTTGGGACAACAATATTCATTATTCTTGGAACAATGGTATTCATCAGTTTCCAATGTGTTTACAAAATAGTGAAAAACAAAATAAAATGCAAACTATGTTCTGTTCCTGCACTAGTGTTCTTCATCAACAACATATATGAGGTGGTTCATAGAGTTATTTTGGTCACTGAATAGATAGGAAAACTTTGTTTCTCTATATAATATTCTATTTTCTCCTTCAAAGACTGATACAATGGCATAGGTCATGTCCATATGTATCGTACCTCTTAGCTTTCTGGCCCAAGCTCTAGATAGTAGCATGTCGTTGTTTGCAAGTACATCAACTACCACCACATCCATCATAATACTCTTTACATGAATTTGGGCCAAAGTAACCACCATGTCTTTGATCAATCCATCACTTTTCACCTTCCTGGCATTGAAAGAGTAAAGATCATTATAAGGCCTGGTTATTTCTAGCCCCCACTTCTCCATTACTACCTTTGGCATAAGATTATGATATGCTCTAGAGTCAAGCATATAGTTATGTAGCATCTTGTCATGGATGTTTAGGGTCACATAGAAAGGTGCAATTGACTCCTCTTTTTCATCTATGTCAGGACCAAACACTATAGTAGGAGACTTGTGTTGTAAATTCACAATGTCAGGTGTACCTACTGGGCTCTTTCCCTATATGATTTTTTCAATCTGCTTGTGGTATGATGGATTTTTAGCCAATTCAGCCAATGGGACTGGTATCTTGATTTTGGAAAGCTCTTTATCAATATTGAAGGGTGAAACCGATTCCTTAAGTTCCTTTACCTCATTTTCTTCCTTTGAAGTTTCACCAACTTCTTTAGTCTTTATAGTATTTTTTTAGTTCTTTGACTTTATCCATAGAAAGAATTGGGCTAATATTCTTAGGCTTTGACTGGATGTCCTGGTTAACAAATATCTGTCTAGTTCTGAGGTCATACTTCTTGTGTATCTTAGCCTACAGTGCATCAATAAAAATCTTGTACCGAGTAGAGGGCAATACTTCTTCAATGGATCCATTTTTGAAGGTTTGATTTTTTATGCTGAGAGATTCTTCATAATCATTTTGAGTTAGGTGCATCATATTATTCCCCTCTTGCAATAGATGTATTTCCTTTGGGTTATCAATTTATCCTTCATATGTTTCTTCTTCTACCAGGTTATTCTAATCATTAATTCAGTCAAGAGGCTGAATAGGTTGCTTATCGTTTCTTCTTTCTCTCCTCATGAGTTGAGAATTAAAAGGCCTCCTAAACTGATTAGGGTTCCTCCCCCATCCTGCTTGAGGGACGTTTTTAGCATTACCATTATCCATTTCAAATCTAGACACTTTGTTTGTTAGATTTTTTATTAGTCTAGACATTTCGTCCATTCCAACCTCATGAGAATCTTTGGATGGATTAGAAGGATCATAGTATTCTTTAATTTTTTTCTTGTTTGTTTGATCATATTTTTTCTTCATCTTGCATGATGCAATCATATTTCCCTCAATATCTATTTCATCATCCTCCATTATCAACAAACTGGGGTCTCTTCTTTCTCTTAATGCCATGGAAAAATATGAATCAAAGGCCCAACATATGTGACCTTGGCTACATGTTGCAAAGGATTTATTTCTCTCAGAATATTGTAGTAAATATTATTAAACCTTCTGTTAAAATAAACAACATACTCATTTAATTTCTTGAGGGAGTCGAATTCAGTCAGGTAATACAAGGTGTCCCTCTTCTCCCCCCACTGCTTCATGAATGCGGACTTAAGAGCCTACCACCTGTCTATAGAGGCCATGGTGTCACAAACCCACTACCTAAATTGGATTTTTCTGGTCTTTTGCCAAGCCAGAACCCCTAATTATCCATGGAGGCCCAGCGTAAGCTTGCTCTTTATCTCTCCTTCTCTGTTCCCATGTGATCGCGGTTCATGTTTACGGTTCAATTTGAACGCAGTGCCTATTTGTATTTCGTGCCTCGGCGCTACAGTAATGTCTAAACGTTTGACTCTGCAACCGTCGAACCCTGAAAGGGCTAGCGACCAGCCAATGGAGACGTATCCCTATAGGGTCAACAAATGACCAATAGGAACAAATCTTGAGAGGGGTAGAGAACCGCTAGTGAGAACATGCCCCGTCGTGCAGTTAAGTGGAATACAGGTGGCAAAGAGGGAAACTCGACATGGTAGTCGACATGACAGGAGGGGGGCCCCACTTCACACGCCAGACTATTCCGGAGCCCCCCCCATTAAAGGCAGAATGGCAAGGGGGGTCCGGAATCCACTTGAGCGTCGTTGATC
>JASDQU010101053.1:274714-294764 GCA_032191745.1 Picea mariana | reverse complement strand
TTTCTTCACACATGATCGGGGNAGAATAGATCATGAACCCAAATGGACTACATCACAAAGAAGCCCACTTACTCCAAGGTATCAAAATTTCTTTCTTGGTCATTTTTATACTTGCAAAAATTTTGGACATAAGGAAATTAATTGCAGAATCAATGAAAGGAACAAACATGCAAGAAACATGAATGGGGTAAATAGAAGATATGGAAATAATCATGGATTTGTCAACAGAATTTATAATTCATTTTACCCATTGATGGACTAAAATATTGTATGCTACAAATGCAATTATCTTGTCCACAAAGCACGACATTGCATATATATGAATGAAGATGTCCCTATGCCAACCACAATATGGAGAAGGAAAGAGATTCCAAACAATGAAGATTGTCGCATAGCATTGACCGCTGAAGAATGTAAAGAAGAAGATGAATGGTACATAGATAGTGGATGTTCTTCACACATTACCAGGGATCAAGACAAATTCATCAACTTGAAGAGAAAGGGTGGCAATGTTTCATTTGGAGATGACTCATATGCCAAAATACTTGGAGAAGGTGTAGTAGAGATTGGAAGAAAAAAATGTAAAAGAAAAGAATGTTCTATTGGTTGAAGACTTGAATCATAATCTACTCAGTGTTAGTAAAATGTGTGATCAAGGATACACTCTTACATTTGATTCCCGAAAATGTAAAATCAGAGAAAATAACTCAGGAATATTGGTAGCAACTGCAATAAGAAGATCGAACAACATATACATCCTAGACATGAAGAAGAGAGAGAAGACATAAGCCACACAAAAGGATTCTAAGCAAGAAAATGTCCCAAATACCAAAAATAAGAATGAAGTATTATTGAGTGCCACATGTTCAGGGGGAGCAACCCCAAAGAAGAGAGTTACATTTTTCCATTAAACTCAAGGGGAGCATCCCTAACCTTTTCCATTGATGTCAAAGGGGGAGAGAAATTGGGATCATGATCATAGGGGGAGCATGAGTGTTTCCATCAATGACAAAGGGGGAGATTATTGGAAGATTTATTGTTGTCATTGATGTCAACCCTAGTCATGGGTTTTGGAACGCAAGATTGATAAAGGTATTTGGACATGAAGGACAATGCACATGCATATAAAAAACCCATGAATGGATAGTATAAATCATGTTGTTTTTGGTTGTATGTGGCATGTCACGTGGATCCTCATGGTTGAGGAGAAAATAATTTTTGAAGATGACAAAGTGAATTGAAGAAGGAAGTACATGTAGACCCTAAAAATAATTAAAGAAAATAATTACAAATTAGGTCGCCCCTAATGTTAAAAGGAAGTGACATAAATGGTATAAATAAACATCATTATACATTCATTTAATACAAGTCAAATTTCATAGGTAATAAGAAGATAAGAAGGTCGGATTTCAAGAGAGGACGAAGTTTTTTGGTGATGTGTTCTAAGGTATGTTATTTTCAGGTCATCTTACCATTTTTTCTATAAGTTTTTTTATAGAATGATTCAGATGGTGAAATATATATGGTATTGATAAGACATATCAAGGTACCTCTGGTAAAAATTTCAGCTCTTTATTTTCTATAATTATGGAGATACACTTTATGGAAGATAGGGTTTGTGACCAGTCCTGCAGCTAGTCAATAAATAGGTGTTCCGGGTAAAACAGTCATAAATTTTTCATACAGAATCCAAATGAAGTGAGACCACTTCCATTGGAAAGAGTACGGACTTTATTTTCTTGTGTGAGATTTTAGAATTGGATGTTTAATATTGAGCACAGGGCATGCTGTACAAGTTGGGTCTTCTGAACATATCAGAATTGAATAAAGTCTACCATTCTTTCTATAACCTCTTTTTGGGGAGGATTCAAGGAGTGAAAATTGGAGGAGTTTTAGAGAATACATTGAGTAATATTATCTATAGGATTAGAGTACTCCAAGAATTGAATAATTGCATAAATTGAAGAAGTCTCGGGAAACATTATCAGGTTCTATGTGTTGATTGGTTGATGGTGATGATTTAATGTAAAGTTTTATTATCTCTCATATATTCTTGGGTGGAAGGAAGGGGAAAGGATGGATAGTTCAACTCTCTCTTGATATTGAAGATTGTATCTTCCTCTTGGAGGTTTATCCCTCCCTCTACATTTGAAAGCTGCAACTACCTTTGGAAGTCATTACTTCCCCTGAAAAATAAACTATTGAATATTTATCATATATTGTGCATGGTGTATTATGGTGTATTGGTGTAGCTCTTATACTATTGTTCATTACTCATTGGATATAGTTTAATGGTTTAAGTATAAGTTGAAAAAGGTTTTAAATTTTACTTGATACTGATTCACCCCCCTCTCAGTATCAACAATTGGTATCAGAGTGGGTTACCTTCAGTACAATTTAACCACTGGAAGGAATATCCTATGCAGAAATGGAAGACAACATTCCAAATGGGATTCCACCATTTGATGGAAGCAATTTTGAATACTGGAAAAATAGAATGAAAACTTACATGAAATCTCTTGGGGTAGATGTTTGGTTCTCAGTTGCTTCAGAATATAATGCTTTGAAGAAACCAAAGACTGCAACTCAGAAGGAAGCAAATAGGAACAACAAATTGACAATAGATACCATCCTGGATGGATTGAAAGATTCAGTGAAATCCAAGGTGGGATCATGTGCATCAGAAAAAGATATTTGGGACAAGCTACAAAACCTTTATGCAAGGGAAGAAGCAGAAGAAGAAGAAGAAGTTGAAGAAGATTACAACATCTCAGATTTCAAAGAAGAAAATAGAGGTTAGTTCTTTTTCTTTAATTGTGAAGGAGTAGGACATGTTGAATTTGAATGTCCTAATCCAAGGATTGAAAGAGATGACAATGAAAAAGAAGAAAATCATAAAGTAGAAATGATTCAACAAGAAGATGAGAATCTTACAAAAATCAAGCATGTTGAGATTGAAAATAGCAAGCTCAAAGACACACGTAGAAAACTAAGAAGTGAATTGGTTAGTTGTGAAAAGACAGTTGTAATATTGAAGAAACAATTAGAAGACTTTGAAAAACTAAGAGAAGAAACCATTTCCTTGAAAACTCTACTCGAAGAAGAAAGAAGAATAGGAGAAGTAAGGAATGTCCAAATGAAGAAGAAAAAAGAAGATTGTGAGAAACTTTAACAAGAAGTTGTCTCATTGAGGAAGAGCTTAAGAAACTCTCAAGTGCCAAAAGACTTAACACATCTTGCATGAATGGGTGAAACTTCATACAAAGAAGATGAAAATACCAAAAAGAAGGTTGAATAAAGAGCTACACAGATAGTTGATGAGAAGTGGACCAGGATACCAAAAAGAAGGAATGATTACAAAAGAGATGAATATCCAAGAAGACCTCCTACCTTCAGGAATCAAAGAAGATTCAATAAATATGAAGGAAACTACAGAAGAATAGATCATGAACCCAGATGGACTACATCACAAAGAAGCCCACTTACTCCAAGTTATCAAAATTTCTTTCTTGGTCACCGTTATGCATGCAAAAGTTTTGGACATAAGGCAATTAATTGCAGAATCAATGAAAGGAACAAATACGCAAGAAACATGAATGATGTAAACAAAAGATATGGAAATAATCGTGGATTTGTCAACAGAAGTTATAATTTGTTTTACCTATTGATGGAAAAAAATATTGTATGCTACAAATGCAATTATCTTGGTCACAAAGCACGAGATTGCAAATATATGAATGAAGATGTCCCTATGCCAACCACAGTATGGAGAAGGAAAGAGATTCCAAAAAATGAAGACTTTCGAATAGCATTGACCGCTGAAGAATGTAAAGAAGAAGATGAATGGTACATAGACAATGGATGTTCTTCACACATGACCAGGGATCAAGAAAAATTCGTCAGCTTGAAGAGAAAGGTTGGCAATGTTGCATTTGGAGATGACTCATTTGCCAAAATACTTGGAGAAGGTGTAGTAGAGCTTGGAAGAAAAAATGTAAAAACAAAGAATTTTCTATTGGTTGAAGACTTGAATCATAATCTACTCAGTGTTAGTAAAATTTGTGATCAAGGATACACTCTTACGTTTGATTCCCGAAAATGTAAAATCAGAGAAAATAACTCAGGAAGATTGGTTGCAACTGCAACAAGAAGACCGAATAACATATACATACTAGACATGAAGAAGAGAGAGAAGACAAAAGCCACACAAAAGTATTGTAAGGAAGAAAATTTCCCAAAGACCAAAAATAAGGATGAAGTATTATTGAGTGCCACATGTTCAGGGGGAGCAACCCCAAAGAAGAAAGTTACATTTTTCCATTAAACTCAAGGGGAGTAGCCCTAAACTTTGCCATTGATGTCAAAGGGGGAGAGAATATGGGATCATGATGATAGGGGGAGCATGAGTGTTTCCATCAATGACAAGGGGGGAGATTGTTGGAAGATTGGTTGTTTCCATTGATGTCAACCCTAGTCATGGGTTTTGGACCGCAAGATTGATAAAGGTATTTGGACATGAAGGAAAATGCACATGCATATACAACACCCATGAATGGATAATATACATCATGATGTTTTCTATGGTATGTGGGATGTCACGTGGATCCTCATGGTTGAGGAGAAATGAATTTTTTAAGATGACAAAGTGAATTGAAGAAGGAAGTACATGTAGGCCCTGGAAATAATTAAAGAAAAAAATTACAAATTAGGTCAGCTCTAATGTTAAAAGGAAGTGACATAAATGGTATAAATAAACATAATTATACATTCATTTGATACAAGTCAAATTTCAGAGGTAATAAGAAGATAAGAAGGTCGGATTTCAAGGGAGGATGAAGTCTTTTGGTGATGTGTTCTAAGGTATGTTATTTTCAGGTCATCTTACCATTTTTTCTATAACGTTTTTTCTAGAATGATTCAGATGGTGAAATATATATGGTATTGAGAAGACATATCAAGGTACCTCTGGTGAAAATTTTAGCTCTTTATTCGCTATAATGATGGAGATACACTCCATGGAAGACATGGTTTGTGACCAGTCCTGAAGCTAGTCAATAAACATGTTTTCTGGGTAAAATAGTCATAACGTTTTCATACATAATCCAAATGTAGTGGGACCAGTTCCATTGGAAAGAGTACAGACTGTAGTTTCTTGTGTGATAGTTTCAGAATCAGATGTTAAATATTGAGCACGAGGCATGCTATACAAGTTGGGTCTTCTGAACAGACCAGAATTGAATAAAGTCTACCATTCTTTCTATAACCTCTTTTTGAGGAGGATTCAAGGAGTGAAAATTGGAGGAGTTTCAGAGAATACATTGAGTAATATTATCTACAGGATCAGAGTACTCCAAGAATTGAAGAATTGCATAAATTGAAGAAGTCTTAGGAAGCATTATCAGGTTCTATGTGATGATTGGTTGATGGTGATAATTTAATGTAAAGTTTTATTATCTCTCATATATTCTTGGGTGGAAGGAAGGGGAAAGGATGGAGAGTTCAAATCTCTCTTGATATTGGAGGATTGTATCTTCCTCTTGGAGGTTTATCCCTCCCTCTACATTTGGAAGTTGTAGCTACCTTTGGAAGTCATTACTTCCCCTGAAAAATAAACTATTGATTATTTCTCATATATTGTGCATGGTGTATTATGGTGTATTGGTGTAATTATTATACTATTGTTCATTGCTCATTCGATATAGTTGAATGGTTTAAGTATAAGTTGAAAAATGTTTTAAATTGTACTTTATACTGATTCACCCCCCTCTCAGTATCAACATGTATTTGTATTTGTATGTCTATGAAATGTATTGTTTGTGTCTTGTTTTCATTGTCTATGAAATAAATAAGTTTTTGACTGCATTTGTATGTATTGCTTTCATTGTTTGTGAATACATAAATATGTTTTTGATTGTATTTGTATATGTATGTATGCCTATGAAAGTATTATTTTGAGTGTTGTATTTGTATGTTGTTTTCATTGTTTATGAATATTATTTGATTATATATATATATTATATATTTTGTTTGTGAATATATGAATATGGTTTGATTGTATATATAGGTATAGTGTTTGTGAATACATCAATATGTTTTTTATTGTATTTGTACTTGTATTGTTTGTGTCATTTTCATTGTTTATGAATATATAAATATGCTTTTGATTGTAATTGTATGTATTGTTTCATTGTTTGTGAATATATGAATATGCTCTTGATTGTTTTTGTGTGTATTTGTATGTTGTTTTCATTTTTTATGAATATGTTATATATATAATCAAATCATATTCATAAACAATGAAAACACACATACACACACACACACACACACACACACACACATATATATGGTTTGATTGTATATATAGGTATAGTGTTTGCAAATACATGAATATGTTTTTTTTAATTGTATTTGTACTTGTATGTGTATGAAATGTATTGTTTGTGTGTTGATGTTTTCGATTGTATTTGTATGTATTGTTTTCATTGTTTGTAAATATATGAATATGCTTTTGATTGTATTTGTATATGTATGCCTATGAATGGGTTATTTTGAGTGTTGTATTTATATGTTGTTTTCATTGTTTATGAATATATAAATATTCTTTTGATTGTAATTGTATGTATTGTTTTCATTTTTTGTGAATATATGAATATGCTCTTGATTGTATTTGTGTGTATTTGTATTTGTATTTCTATGAAATGTATTGTTTGCGTGTTGATATTTTTTACTGTATTTGTACGTATTGCTTTCATTGTTTATAAATATATGAATATGCTTTTGATTGTATTTGTATGTTGTTTTCATTGCTTATGAATATGATTTGATTATATATATATATATATATATATATATATATATATATATATATATATATATATATATATATATATTGTTTGTGAATATATGAATATGGTTTGATTGTATATAGATATAGTGTTTATGAATACATGAATATGTTTTTGATTGTATTTTGTAACAATCGTCTTGTTCATCACGACGAAAACCTCTTATAACAAGTGGGAATTTTTATTTTTATTTTTTTTAAAGTGTGTGCACGCGTGTACAAGGGAAACAACACAATCAAATTTGCGTCACCACCCGATGACTAACAAGACGTGACAACGATGAACACCACAAGATGACATAAGATGCACATCACATTTTTGCAAGCATGGATCAACAATCAATCATCAATAAAAATACTGACTTCCCATCCATCCTACCCTACAATGGTTAGGACCTCCAAGACACATAAGCAACGCTCAAGCCCAGGTTCCCATCAATTTTAACCATTTAAGGTCTCAGGGCTGGTGACTGTTCTGAGGAACATGCAGGTGTCTACATCCCGCCCGACACAAGCAGACCATGCAACTTCACATCTATACCATCCTAACCTCGTAATACAACATCTATCACCTCACTACTGGTATGTTGTCCATACAAAATTTACGAAAACTTACCATAAGACAATATTATTATTGCCTTTTAAAATTTCCATAATGCTTGCCATTTAAGATAACTACAAAGTCACATTACAACAAAACCTTCCATAAAATATTATTACTACTACATTTTAATATTGCACTTTATATTTGCATTTTATAATTGCACTTTATATTTGCCATTTAATAACAACAAGGTCGCATTACAACAAAACTTTCCATAAAACATTATTACTACTGCATTTTAATATAGCATTTTATATTTGCATTTTATAATTGCCATTTAAAATAACAACCAGGTCACATTATAGCAAAAATTTCCATAAAACATTATTACTATTGCATTTTAATATTGCATCTTATAATTGCATTTTATATTTTCCATTTAAAATAACAACTAGGTCGCATTACAGCAGCATCATTTCCGTAAAACATAATCAACATTGTTTGGTTTATAATTGGTTTGCAAACAGATAACAATAAAATACCTCTGTATTATTCATCACTAACCTTACACTGCCTTATGTTGCGATAACATTAATCTAAAACCGAGTTATCATTCCATTTATAATATAATGAAATCCACGGAATATCGATAACTACGATAACATAATATAATGCAATAAAATAAAGGCAACAGAATATAATGCAGAAACATAATAAAGGCAACAAAATATCAGGTATCTTACCTCTTGTATGCCACCAGCAAATAAATTTTAATAACCTTTCATTTTATAATATTATTAGATGACAGTCATTTAACCATAACATTACACTTGGTAACCATGGAATCCAATTGAGAGAATACATTTATTGCATGGCTAAAATATTGAAAGGTGTAAAGTTCATTAATAATCCATCCAAGCAAACCAAACCACAATGAAATGTAGATTTCATTCATTCAGTTTCCCCATCTAGCAACCAGTCCAAGGGTTAAAATAGAGCAGTGTTGGTGGAAACTAATGTTGCATGGTCAACAGAGTTGCAGGCTTGTGATGAAGCCAAACCTAGCATTTTTAATTATACTCTAAAACTGTAGTATAAATAATTACAATGGTTCAGTAATATGATTCAAGGATGGAGAAACCCAAATTTTCACGCCATCAACCAGCACGCTATCACCCAACACGCTATCAACCTGTGATAGCAGTCCCAACGCAGTTCCATTTGACGGATGTTGAGTGGGAAGGGGATGCCGACCCACCAAAATTTTGGGTAAGAAATAAAGGAGGATGCTAGCAAAAACGACGCGTGCAGAGGTGGTCTCAGGCAATCAGGTTATAGTTTGCAGACAAGAAGGGTTTAAATAGCCCGTCCTGACATGACCATGAAACTTATTGGCCAAAATGCAGGCCTCAGCGAATAATGCTGTCATGATTTAAGTGGCTGGGTCACGAAAATGGAAAAAAGAAAAATCATTGTGAAGGAAACGTGGCTTCGTTGTACATCTCCAAGATAAATCTTGTAGTTAACATGATTTAGAATCGTGGACCAGTCAAGGGAGCACGGCTCTGCGCTAATATGCGCTTGCATAATGTGCCCAGGGTTAAGAGAAAAGTAAGACCAGGTTAAAAATAAAGCAAAGTGAAGGGGCCAAGGTTCAAATGCCAACCAGAGCTGATTCTAAAACTGCACAATAAATTAAAGAAGACGGGAGCAATTTTTGTTTCCGGGAAACCCAAGTTTGTAGTGGGTAGTAGCTTTCAAAGAGTAAATTTATTTTTTATTCTTCGCATATTCAAGGATTTAATTGATCGGAGACTGAAAGTGGCCAGTTATAGCCCCTCCGGGAAGTCATTCGATAGACGTCTCTATTTAGAGCCCCAAATTTCTCCTGGAGTAAATTAAATTGTGGAAAAAGTGTACGCGGGTTTGTTGGTTGGCTCGATTTTGTCTGTATGTGCGTTTGACGTTTCTTACATGACCCTTAAATTGTCGTGAAGTCCATTAAATTATGTACAGAGAGTCTATGCAGATTTCCTACCTCGTTCCACTCTAATTTGTTTACGCGATGGACGTTTCTTGGGCAGAGTTCGAAAAATTTGGGAAGGAAGGTTAACCAGGGCGGAAGTGCTCAGCACGGGAAGGCATGTGGCTTAATTTACAACTGTCTCAAATGCTAATACGGAAGTAGTAATCTACATTTTATCATCACCTTATTGAATGCAGAGTGAAGAAATACATCTTGCATAATTTACATTCTTTAAAATAATCCTTTTATCACAACCGAAAGCCATAACAGAAGCATTCTCTACATTTGTTACATAAATCCAACCACTGAGGAAGATTTTTACAACCATTACATAATATCAATAGCTGAAGCAACATTTATTTCATCCATTATCTATCTAATAGCAGAGGTAACATACATTTTTCATCCATTACACCACGGTATTCGTCGAAGCATATAATCATTCAATTCCACAAATTCCTAATCAAATTCCTACATCCTCCTATCATGCAAAATGAAAAACATACCGTTGCCTTAACTCCCACCTCGGATGATGACCACGCGCTCCATGCCGCTCCTACTTACCGATCGTCGAGACTACACTGGTACCTCCCAGCCAATCGTTAGGGGTACTCTGCTTCCCCCTTATCCCCCCGAGCCGCAAAGGGGACACACACAATCCAGATGGTACGTCTAACTTCCCAGCTTGCCTCGCAAGGTTGAGCTACCACTCCAATCCGAGCTGGAAAATCCCAACTCCTCACAAGTAATCAGTCAAGTCACAATCCAACATCGTAACGTTACGCTATCTGCCGATCCCTTTCTTCCTCATCTCCCTTTTCTTTTATAGAGTTTTGAGACCCACCAACTTTCCTAATTCACATTTTAAATTAAGTTTCAATAAAATATTCTAAATATTCTCCATCGCACAAGTGTCGTCCATCCCCCTCTTTTCTCCATTAATTATTTTCTTTAAATTTATTAATTGCCTCAATTCCCTCACCCACCTAGAGTCGCTCCTAAATTTACTCCTAGGTGTTCCTAGATCCTCTTACATGTTTTAAATACTTTCCTAATAAAGGATGTTACTAAATTAGCTCAGATTAGCAGGTTCTTAATTGCAGATTCCTTACTATGTTGACCGTACTTTTTACCATAAGTTCCCATCTTTCCTTTATTAAGTTTCCTCCATTACTTGGTTTCATAATTCTTATTATTCTCTTCTTTCCCCTTTTTATTAAAGCCCAAAATGGAAGTTGTGTTATTAAATCTTTCCCTTTTATTATTAATTTAATATCTTTGTACTTCCACAAGTTAATGAATAATTTATTCTTTGAAATTTTTAAATCCACTATTTTTAATTAAATTCTTACTCTCTTCATTTACCCTAAGAATTTTATGAAGACTAAACTATTGCTTAAGTGGGTTTTTGTTTAAATTTTTATTTTTATTTTTAGGGTCCTTTTTCTTAAGGTTAGACTAAAATTTTACCCTGAGAAGTTTTAGACTTAGGACTTAGATTCTGAACTAGGTGACATTTAATTAGGGAAGTAGCTTAAGAATTTCTTAATGTGTTAAATGTCTTAGGGCCATCTAGGTTTGTTCCTTCATCAACATCAACGCGAAGTGCCCTTCAGAATGCACCACGTGCTCCAAGGGTGTCACTCGCCAACTTATGTTTCTTTTGCGTGACGTGCCCTCCAGGATGCACCACATGCTCCAAGGGTGCCACTTGCCAACTTGTGTTTCTTTCGCGTGACGTGCCCTTCAGAATGCACCACGTGCTCCAAGGGTGCCACTTTCCAACTTGTGTTTCTTTCGCGCGACGTGCCCTTCAGGATGCACCACGTGCTCCAAGGGTGCCACTCACCAACTTGACTGATTGGTAGACATCTATAACCTCTGGAGTCAACACTCCGCCAAGTGAACTTGTGGGAGACTAAGGGATCTAAGGAATAAGGCCCCCGCCTTATTGTGCACCCCTTAGAATCATCGTGAGCGACTGTCGCAGTCTGCCTTCACAGCATCGTGGATCCTCTTGAACTAGGTAATCGTTAACCTACAGTTCGAGCCACGGTGGGAGTGCTAGTAGGCTGTGGCACGGCTGTTGTCCACACCTCTCCCTCAACTTCTCTGGAAATCGTGTGTGTGGCCCCTTTACTCCATATGTGAGTTTGTTCGGCAAGCTATCGCTAGCCTGCATCATTAATAATCATGTGAGAACATGTCACATCATATCATCAAATCATTGAACTATCACAGTAAATAAATCAACCCAAATAGCACACTCCCTGACTCAATCCGGAGTCCAAGGGGTTCCATCGATGCCCCTGCATCCTCAAGGTCCAAAACCCTGCACACTCAATAAAACTGAGTCAATAGCACTTGTCTATATCAAGCAGTAAAACATCATGTCATCTATCACATCACATCATAATCCAGGATAAACATTTTCTTATCATAAAAGTCCAAATCACTTGCGAGCAAGTGTCCTCAAAGAATAAGTTTTCTCAGTGCGCCAGAGCGGGATGTTACATATTTGTACTTGTATGTTTATGAAATGTATTGTTTGTGTCATTTTCATTGTTTATGAATATATAATTATGCTTTTGATTGTAATTGTATGTATTGATTTCATTGTTTGTGAATATATGAATTTTCTTTTGATTGTAATTGTATGTATTGTTTTCATTGTTTTTGACTATATGAATATGCTCTTGACTGTATTTGTGTCTATTTGTATTTGTATGTATTTCTTTCATTCTTTGTGAATACATGAATATGTTTTTTATTGTATTTGTATATGTATGCCTATGAATGTATTATTTTTTGAATATATGAATATGCTTTTGATTGTAATTTTGTGTATTGATTTCATTGTTTGTGAATATATGACTATGCTCTTAACTGTATTTGTGTGTATTTGAATTTGTATATCTATGCCTATGAATGTATTATTTTGTGAATATATAATTATTCTTTTGATTGTAATTGTATGTATTAATTTCATTGTTTGTGAATATATGAATATGCTCTTGACTATATTTGTGTGTATTTGTATTTGTATATGTACGCCTATGACTGTTTTATTTTGTGAATATATAATTATTCTCTTGATTATAATTGTATGTATCGATTTCATTGTTTGTGAATATATGAATATGCTCTTGGCTATATTTGTGTGTTATGTTTTTTATTGTATTCGTAGATGTATTGCTTTCATTGTTTGTGAATACATGAATATGCTTTTGATTGTATTTGTATATGTATGCTTATGAATGTGTTATTTTGTGAATATATGAATATGCTTTTGATTGTAATTGTATGTATTTCTTTCATTGTTTGTGAATACATGAATATGATTTTGATTGTATTTGTATGCATTGTTTTCATTGTTTGTGAATACATGAATATGCTTTTGATTGTATTTGTATATGTATTGATTTCATTGTTTGTGAATACATGAATATGCTTTTGATTGTATTTGTATATGTATGCCTATGAATGTATTGATTTCATTGTTTGTGAATATATGAATATGCTCTTGATTGTATTTGTGTGTATTTGTATTTGTATATGGATGCATGTGAATATATAAATATGCTTTTGATTGCAATTGTATGTATTGATTTCATTGTTTGTGAATATATGAATATGCTCTTGACTGTATTTGTGTGTATTTGTATTTGAATATGTATGCCTATAAATACATTATTTTGAGAATATATAATTATGCTCTTGATTCTAATTGTATGTATTGATTTCATTGTTTGTGAATATATGAATATGCTATTGATTGTATTTGTATTTGTATATGTATGCCTATGAATGCATTATTTTCTGAATATATATTTATCCTTTTGATTGTAATTGTATGTAATGATTTCATTGTTTGTGAATATATGAATATGCTCTTGACTGTATTTGTGTGTGATGTTTTTTATTGTATTTGTATGTATTGCTTTCATTGTTTGTGTATACATGAATATGCTTTTGATTGTATTTGTATATGTATGCCTATGAATGTATTATTTTGCGAATATATGAATATATATTTTTATTGTAATTGTATGTATTGATTTCATTGTTTGTGAAGACATGAATATGCTTTTGATTGTATTTGTATGTATTACTTTCATTGTTTGTGAATACATGAATATGCTTTTGATTGTATTTGTATATGTATGCCTATGAATGTATTATTTTGTGAATATGAAAATGTTTTTTTATTGTAATTGTATGTATCGATTTCATTGTTTGTGAATACATGAATATGTATTTGACTGTATAATTATGTTTTTTATTGTATTTGTATGTATTGTTTTCATTGTTTGTGAATACATGAATATGATTTTGATTGTATTTAAATATCTATGCTTATGAATGTATTATTTTATGAATATATGAATATGCTTTTGATTGTAATTGTATGTATTGATTTAATTGTTTGTGAATATATGAATATGTTATTGACTGTATTTGTGTGTTTTTATTTGTATATCTCTGCCTATGACTATATTATTTTGTGAATATATAATTATGCTTTTGATTGTAATTGTATGTATTGATTTCATTGTTTGTGAATATATGAATATGCTCTTAACTGTATTTGTGTGTGATGTTTTTGATTGTATGTATTGTTTTCATTGTTTGTGAATACATGAATTTGCTTTTGATTTATTTGTATATGTATGCCTATGAATGTATTATTTTGTGAATATATGAATATGCCTTTGATTGTAATTGTATGTATTGATTTCATTGTTTGTGAATATATGAATATGCACTTGACTGTATTTGTGTGTATTTGTATTTGTATGTCTATGAAATGTATTGTTTGTGTGAATATGTAATTATGCTTTTGATTGTAATTGTATGTATTGATTTCCCTGTTTGTGAATATGTGAATATGCTCTTGACTATATTTGTGTGTATTTGTATTTGTATGTCAATGAAATGTATTGTTTGTGTGATGTTTTTGATTGTATTTGTATGTATTGCTTTCATTGTTTGTGAATACATGAATATGATTTTGATTGTAATTGTATATGTATGCCTATGAATGTATTATTTTTTGAATATATGAATATGGTTTGATTGTATATATATCTATAGTGTTTATGAATACATGAATATGCTTTTGATTGTATTTGTACTTATGCTTTTGATTGTAATTGTATGTATTGATTTCATTGTTTGTGATTGTATTTGTGTGTATTTGTATTTGTATGTCTATGAAATGTATTGTTTGTGTGTTGTTTTAATAAATATTTTTTTGACTGTATTTGTATGTAGTGTTTTCATTGTTTGTGAATATATGAATATGCTTTTGATTGTATTTGTATATGTATGTCTATGTTTGTATTATTTTGATTGTTGTATTTGTATGTTGTTTTCATTGTTTATGAATGTCGTATTTTTTTTTTTATCTTTTATATATTCTATAAGTTGTAATTATTTATAAATGGAGTATTTTTCTTATCTTTTATATATATTATTGTTTGTATATGTTTGTAAGTTGTGTATTTTATATTTGATTTTTTTTTTTTAATTTTATGTTTGAATTTTGATGCAGGAGCATCATTGGAAAGAACGTGGAGCAGGACCTCTCAGCATCTGGGAATCTGTATGGAATCTCAACATTGGCAGTTAGGGTAGAAATTTTGAAGAACGCTTTAACTCAATGTCGAAAAAATATTTTGAGGGACGCCTAAACGATCGCGAGCTAAGTGGGAGTTTCCACTCCTGCTCTGGACTGTGACTGCACTAGGATAGCCATCATGATAGGTTTTGATGTAGACAAGTAGTCAGGGGGAACCCTAAGAACCCTCTGAGATAAATAGAGGATTTGTACACCCAAATGAGGCTAGCTGCAAGTTAGTAGGAGATTTATGAGTTTTCAGTTTTTGGTTTGATTACAATTATAATCATTTTTCACTTATCAATATAATAGAGGAAAATTGACCCAATGCATGGTGTGGACATTGTTTTGAAATTCTATTTTGTTGTGATTTCATGAATGAATGAATGAATTTCTTTATGAATAGATGGAGTTGTGAATGTTAGGATAAGTTTCAATTGTTTCTCTTTTTCTGAAGTCCTGCAAGGTGTGCACATAGAACGTAAGGAGTGTGTTACCGGGATCTATTTCGATTATGAAGCTTAGAAGAGATAGCACAAAACTTTCCCTTTGCAAGGAGTGCAAATATATTGGTGCAAGGTGTGCACAATCATACACAAGAATTCAAACCTTGCGTAAAGATCTGGTGCAAGAAGTGCACAGATCTAAGATTCAACTAAGTGTCGAAGGGACTTTGCAAGAAGTCGAAGAACCATAAAATGAGAATGCCAAGAGGGTGAGAGGAATTTCTCTTCAAGAAATCCTTCAGATCTGAGTTATCAAAATCCCTGAAATGTAAGGAGTGCGCGGGAAGTCGAAGTCTTCATAAGACCAAGATCAGGAGGAATAACACTTTCCATAAGCTGTGGACGATATCCAAGGAACAGAATCATAGGAAGGATAAAGGTTGAAGCCTTTGAATCTTTCAAAAATATTCTAAGTCTGAACAAAGTGCAAGCTCAAAGGAAAAGATCTGGACCACCTGATCAACATCCAGACAACGAGGAGCAAGCGTAGAGGAGGAAAGATCTCAGTCATTCGGTCTAAGCGCAAAGGAATCATAGTCACCCGACCAAAGTAAAGTGCACTAACGATAAGATTGAAAGCACACACGAGGAGTGGGGTTAAAAAATCCTGAAATCATCGGAGTCATTGATCCAAGGAAGATTATGGAGCGTAGATCTAGTTTTTTTAGGATTTCTCAACTTAGGAA
This sequence comes from Picea mariana, assembly GCA_032191745.1. Classification (NCBI taxonomy): domain Eukaryota; kingdom Viridiplantae; phylum Streptophyta; class Pinopsida; order Pinales; family Pinaceae; genus Picea; species Picea mariana. Next base: position 278,535 of record JASDQU010101053.1, on the reverse strand, counting down.
ATCAGAAGTAAGAGTTCTGGGAAATCACAAAATCTGAGTTCGTGATTTAGTCTAAGCCATCAGATCAAGGAGAGATCTAGACTGTTGATTCATTTTGGGGGAAGGATATATCAAGAGTTCAGATATCAGGAGAAGGGAGGTGAGCGGTCCTCAAACTTCATGAAACACGAAACCCTGATATGTGAAAAGGCGATCAAGACCATTGGATCGCGGGGATTGTGGACTATTGATCAAGTAAGAAAAACTCACAAGTTCAAGTTTCGAGAGGATGAGAAAGAGGGCTTCGTGAAACGTGAAATCACGAAGTGCTCGAACGATTGGCCCATGGTCAAAGCGAAGGGTCACATCGGTGAAGGAGAATAGAGGGGCTATCAAACATTAGTCTCCTGTCGAGATTTCAGAGGTCGGGGGAGTTGGGGTGACTCACATGCAGAGACCGGATACACAAAATCACAAAACACCTTTTGAGTTAGGTTAGTGTTCATAGCCATGGTCGCAAGAAGGAAGGGGCTTAGACAGGGAAGAGCTAGCACCCAATTGGCATGGAAGTTGGACAATGCTCAAGAGGGAACCTGTGGGTCTCATATGACCTGCACATTTGGAAAAAGGACCTGTGTAAGTTGATGTAGGAGCATCGTAAGAAGCCAGCCAAGCAAGCAACGTAAAAGGAGAAAGACAGCTGGAAGACCTCCAACGCACATTTTTGAAATGTTTTTGAAGAATTAATGTAATGGTTAAAGGGAAGCATACTTTCATATTGTAAACAGATCATGAGCAATTCTCTCTCATCTATAGAAGGTAGAGGCATTTATGCATAGTTAATGAGAGTAGGTAGGTCTGAATTATAGATTAGACAGTTTAGAGATCAGGAGGGAAAAATGGATATAGACACCCTCATATTTGTATCATTTGATCATTAGAACATTAACAAAGAGATTGAACAGAGAGCTGTAGATAAGAACCCATGTACAAAAGCTTTGAATTAATATATGAAGCTTTGAATCAGACTCATGGTGTTATGATGTTTTCTGTGTATACATGTTGAATGGTATGTTGATAGTTGTTTTATTCTGTCTGTTATACATTTACATTGATACTGAGTTGAATGTATGATTTAATTATGAGAGAAGAAAGAGAATGAGTTTCAATTGTTTCTCTTCCTGAGAGAGAATTTCCTGCAAGGAGTGCAATGAAACATCCGTAAGGAGTGCGTTGACAAAGGTTCAGAGTTTATCTCTGGAAGCTCAGGAGGGACACCATTTTTCTCATTCCAGTAGAAGTGCAAGTGAAGAACAGGAGCCGTGCAAGGTGTGTGCAGGCTAGCTGAGTCCTTAGGAGTTATTAACTAAGGTGGAAGAGAGAAATATTGTTGTCGCAGAAGGTGCACAGAGTCGAGAGTTCAAATATGCAGAAGCATCTGAAGGTCTTCCACAAGAAGTGCGAGCAGAGGCCCTTTTTTGAGGCTTGAATTTACCAGAGAAAGCTCAGAAGGGGTAGCACCTTTGAAGTGTTCCAAGGAATATTTGCGCAGAAGGTTAAATTCTGGTGAAGGAACATTGCTTCGTTCCATAGATATTCTTGAGGGGAGAATCAAATGGTCAAAATTCTCTATGGAGAACTCACGAAATAGCGAAGACCGTAGGATCCAGGAGAGTTGCGGGGAATATAAGCATTGGACGAATCCATCCTTCGAGAGGTAGGATCCCATGTGGACCATTGATCACGACTGTTGGACCATGGAGATCATTTCTTCATTTTGGGGGTTGTAAGTCTGAAGTGTGGATGAAGCCCTTGGTCGCTCGAACTCCCGAAGCGCGAATTGGATTATCATATGTAAAGGTGAGGAGCAGAACTTTCGGTGTTTCAAAATTTTCGAGTTCAGCATTTCAGGGGCCCTGATGATAAGGAGTCGGGCCTAGTAGAGTAGAAAACCCGAAGTCGTGATTTGTGACAGAACTTGATGTGAATTTTGGGATTTCAGTAATTTGGGATTTAGAATACCGAAAGTCCTAATGATAAGGAGCCTGGGGCCTTTGTATTGAAAAAACCAGAGTTGCAAAAACTGGAAAATACTTGAAGTGACATTTTGTCATTTCGGGGATCATGGTTTCGCTATGCCTGTTGACAAGGATTTGGGACACTTCACATCAAAAATCCTAAATTTGTGAAAACACAAAATATCTGTGAAGGCGTGTTTTCAGCATTTCAGTGTTTTGGGGTTCAAAGATTCGGGAGTGTAGTGACAAGTGTTTTTGGATTGAGAGTTTCGAACTCTCGATACCCGAAAGCTCTAAATAATGTTAGTCATTGATTCCATAGAAGGCATTGCTTCAGAATTCAGGGTTTCGAAGTGATAAGGGAATGGCAGTCGAAGACTGATTCAAGTTCTGAGAGTTGGGAAAGGTGACAAGTGGCAGAAATCCAAGTCAGAGATCAAGGATGACTGAGAGGATAGGTGACAATTTTTCATCAATAGTCAGAGTCAGACTCCGTTGACTATTTCGAGGTTCGGAGATTGGAGAGTCAAGAAACCTCACATCAGGATTCACGAAATCACGAAGTCTGAAACCCTGAAAAAAGTGAAAAACTCGTTGAGGAGACAGAAAAAAATTGATGAACGTGTCGAGATTCATACATTCGGCACTTTAGGAGATAAGAGATCGGGGTTCCTTGTTCTGTAATTCTTGAAGTCGTGAAATGTGATATAGAAGTAGAGGAGGATGTGGCCAAAGACTTCAGTGTTTTGGCATTTTGAGTTTCGGCAGGTGGAAGGGCCAAGAACCTCAACAATAGGGATCACAAAATCGCAAAACCCGAAGTCCTTTATGGATTGAACAAAGGGGTTGATTTACCCTCGGTGTGGTTGTAGTGAAGATCCTAAGTGGATCTCAGCCTGAGGGAAAGGGGTCTGTGCCAGTTGTGGTATCAGAGGGCAGAACAATTTCTTTTCTTTCTGTAGCAGGGGAAAGAAGGAACATTTTCAGCCATGCTATCGAGAAGAAGAGACAGGCCAATGCATGATCTAGCAATAGAAAGAGAAATGTGCGAACTACGTGCTAGGCTTGATGCCATGGAGACAACACAGAGGCACACAGTTAATGCTGGGGATATCAGTGAAGCTGAAAGTGAAAATGAAACTGGACATGAAGGAGAAGAAGTGGAAGTTGAAGACACTATGGATGAATGCCTATTCAGGGGTATTGTAAGGATAGGTGCCAGGGCAAAAATGGAGATTCCCATGTATGAAGGGAACCTAGATGTTGAAGAGATTCTAGACTGGATTAGGGCTCTGGATAAGTACTTCAACTATGAGGATGTCGAGGAAGACAAGAAGGTTAAGCATGTTGTCACAAGACTTAAAGGGCATGCAACATTATGGTGGGATGAACTGCAGGCTGACAGACACTGCAAAGGCAAGCAGAAAATCAAGAGCTAGGATAGAATGGTTGTGAAGATGAAAGAAAAATTCATACCCAAGGATTATCAAATCACTTTGTTTCGAAGGATGCAGAACTTGAGACAGAAGCTGATGACAGTGAAAGAGTACACTGAAGAATTCTACAAGATCAACATCAGGGCAGGTCATCGGGAGAGTGATGATGAAAAGGTTTCCAGGTACATGAATGGTCTGTGATATGATATTCAAGATGAGATGAGCATGATGATCATTAGGAATGTAGAGGCCAAGGCAGAATTCAAGGTCAAAGAGGCCAAGGCAGAATTCAAGCTAGAGGCAAAGCAATTGCCCAAGACATAACTCATAAATATAAAGAAGAAGGGAAGAAACATCAAACCCAAACTGAGAGAGGGGGAAGCTCACA
>JASDQU010101053.1:233168-260821 GCA_032191745.1 Picea mariana | reverse complement strand
TCTCCTAGACTTCTGTTGACCACTTTTGTTTGTCCATCCATCTGAGGATGATAAGCCAAACTAAACATCAAATTAGTCCCCAACTTCTTCCATAGTGTCCTCCAAAAATGCCCTATGAATTTCATGTCTCTATCTGAAACTATGCTCTTTGGCAATCCATGAAGTCGAATGACCTCTCTGAAAAAAAGATTTGCAATGTGAGTCGCATCGCTGGTTTTCTGGCATGGGATAAAGTGTGCCATCTTAGAAAACCTATCCACTACCACAAAGATTGAATCAACACCTCTTTGCGTCCTTGGCAATCCCAATACCAAATCCATGCTAATCGCTTCCCATGGCCTTTCTAGTATGGGAAATGGTTGATAAAAACCCACATTCTGCTTCCTCCCCTTTGAATGCTGGAAAATTCGACATCTGTCAATGAATCTCTTGACATATGCTCACATTCCTGGCCAAAAATATGACACATTCATCTTTGCGAATGTCTTGTCATGGCCAAAATGTCCTGCCAATCCTCCACTGTGCTTCTCCTTTAATAAGTTCTCCCTCATGGAGCATTTCGAAATACATAATTGATTGCCTCTGAACAACAATCCCTCCTGGATCATGTAGTCTATCCAAGGGCTTTTGTCTCTGAGAACTGGATTCTCAGCTGCTTCATACGCTTCTGCAAAATATGCATCACCTGCGTACGTGTCCTTGAGATCATCAAAACCTAAGGTCTTGACTTGGAACTCTTGCAACAGTAAACACTTCCTGCTCAAAGCATCAGCCACTCTGTTAGCAGTACCAGAAATATGCTTAATCACAAATGTGAAATTCTGCATATACTCTACCCATTTTACATGTTTCTGATTTAACTTCTCCTGTTGAGTCACAAACTGTAATGCGTGGTTATCACTATATAAAACAAATTCCTTCGGGATCAAGTAATGCCTCCACTTCTTCAATGCTTGTATGATGGCATAGAATTCTTTATCATACATGGAGTATTTGACCTTTGCCTCATTCAGTTTCTCACTAAAATATGCAATCGGCCTATCTTCCTGACTCAAGACCACTCCTATGGAAAACCCACTTGCATCACATTTCACCTGAAATGTCTTTTGGAAATCTGGTAACACCAACACTGGTTGTTCCGTGATCTTTCACTTCAACATATTGAAGCTCCTTTCAGTCTCTGTTGTCCAGTGAAAATACTTATGCCTCTTCTTCACTATATCCATCATCACTGTGCTAATTCCACTGAAATTCCTGATGAATTTCCGGTAGAAACTAGCCAAACCATGGAAACTTCTCACCTCGAATACATTCCTCGATGATGGCCAATTTTTGATCACTTATACCTTATCTAGATCCATCCTCAACTCATTCGCTGAAATAACAAACCCCAAATAGATGAGTTATGTCTTCATGAATGAGGACCTTTTCATATTAATCAACAACTTTTCCTATTTTAGCTTCTTCATCACTGTAGTCAAATGCTTCAAGTGCTCGGCCACTGATTTACTGTAAATTAGTATGTCATCCAGATATAAAATGACAAACTTCCCGATGAAATCCCTCAGAACTTTGTTCATCAACCTCATAAAGGTACTTGGTGCATTTTTTAAGCCAAATGACATAACAAGCCATTCATATAGTCCTTCATTGGTTTCGAAGGCTGTCTTCCACTCATCGCCTTCTCTCATGTGAATCTGGTGATATCCACTTTTCAAATCAATCTTTGAAAAGTACTTTTCCCCACTCAGGCAATCCATCAAATCATCCATTCTCGACAATGGAAACCTGTACCTGATGGTTATCTTGTTGATTTCCCTTGAGTCGGTACACATCCTCCATCCTCCATCTTTCTTCGGATCGAGTATTGTTGGAACAAAACACAGACTCAAGCTTTCCCTGACTAACCCTTTGTCCAATAACTCCTGGACCTGTTTCTTAACCTCTTCATTTTCTTGTGACATCAACCTGTACGCGGCTTTGTTCAGAAAACTAGCTCCTGGTATGAGGTCTATATGATGAATCACACTCCTCATCGGTGGCAAGGAACGAGGTAATTCATCCACTATGATGTCAATGAATTCTTCCAGCAGTCCCTGAATCTCCTATGGTAGATCATCCACTCTTGTGCTAGTCAAAACAATCCTTGGTTTTCTGACCACAAAGAATTGTGGATCTTCCTTCTTCTTAACCTCTGTAAGAAGTTCCTTCCCACTCATGAGAAGTAATGTGTTGCTTACTTCCAGCTTCACCTCCTTATCCTTTATTGGAAGCAACATATGGGTTCTCCCATTCTTCTCCAAGGTATATGTGTTCATTCTCCCATCATGAATCACATTTTTGTCATATTTCCATGGTCTACCCAGCAATAAATGACATACATCCATATGAATGACATCACATAAGATCTTATCATTATATCCTCCTATCTTGAATTCAACCAAGCATTGTTTAGTAACAGTTACCTGGTGTCCTTTTTGTAGCCATGAAACTATGTATGGGCTTGGATGATAAGTCGTCTTCAGCTCCAGCTTTTCTACCATCTCGGTTGAAACGAGATTATCTGTGCTACCACTGTCCACGATAACCTTGCATACCCTATCCTTGGTCTTGCAAGCTGTTCTAAAAAGTCTGGTCCTTTGGACTGAACTTTCCACCTCTTTCTCAAGTGTCAAAAGGACTTTTCGCATCATGAGCGATCTTTCACCTTCTGCATCTTCGGACTCAACATCCTGCCTCTATGCTTCAGTGATGTGAGCTTCTCCACTATCCTTATTCTTCTCTGGACACTCATAAGACTTGTGCCCATTCTTTCCACATGTGAAGCATGTGATCAGTCCACCTCTTCCTCTTCCTCTACCTCTGGTATGAGGAAAAGTGTTGTTATCAGCATATCCTCCACTCTGCTCTGTATGCTGCCCTCTCTGTTCAACGTATGGCCCCCTCTATGAGGTTCCACCTCTTTCAGCTTTACTCTAAGGTCTCTTCCATTCCTCCTTGGGCTTCTGGTATTTTCCCTGGGCAATTGACTTGCCTCTGGGCTGGCTTCTGATTTGGCCCCTCTGACTCTGTTTTCGGCTCAGCTTTTCCTCAGCTTTTAGAGCCATATGATAAGCATCCTCCACCTTCATGATGGTAACCATGCTCATCTCATCCTGGATATCATATCTTAGGCCATTCATATACCTGGAAACTTTCTCATCATCGCTCTCCCGATGACCTGCCCTGATGTTCAGTCGATAGAATTCCTCCGTGTATTCTTTCACTGTCATCAGCTTCTGTCTCAGGTTCTGCATCCTCCTAAACAGAGTAATTTGATAATCTCTTGGGATGAAATTTGCTTTCATCTTCGCAATCATTCGATCCCAGCTATTGATTTTCTGCTTTCCCTTGCAGTGTCTGTCAGCTTGTAGCTCGTCCCACCACAATGTTGCATGTCCTTTCAAGCGTGTGATAGCATGCCTGACCTTCTTATCCTCTTCGACCTATTCATAGTCGAAGTAGGTGTCAAGAGCTCTAATCCAATCTAGTAGCTCTTCCGCATACAGATTTCCCTCGTAAACTGGAATATCCATCTTCGCTCTTGCACCCATCCTAGAAATAGCTTTGATCAAATGTTCGTTTGATGCGTCTTTGGCTGCAACTTCCTCTTCATGTTCAGCCTCAATCTCACTCTTGGAATCACTGAGATTCCCTGCACTGGCTGTGCGTCTTTGCGCTGTCTCCATGTCTTCAATTCTTGCTCGGAGATCACGTATTTGTCTCTCCATTTATGGATTGACTACCTTCCTGCCTCTTCTTCTATGTACATCCCTATCCTCTGGATCGGGTGACTGTATTTCTCTCCTCGACGGCATGGTGAAGTCTCTTCTCTGCTACAGAAAGAAAAGAAATATTCGAGCTCTGATACCACTCTGACGCAGCCACACCCGTAGGTATGCCCGCTCACAGGATCTTCTTTGCTCTCGGCCCGAAGAATGTCAAGGTCCTTCTATTTCCCTATCGAGAAATATGCTCCCACAGATCTTCTCACATAATCCCCCTCTCTTTACTTATCAGGGAATCAGACTTCATGACTCGCGATGTCAAAATTCGATCACTGGGCTCTCGAATCCCCGGGACCCGATGGTCAGTCAACGCTGACTTTTCTCTTATCGAAACTTTCCTTATCACGATTTCACCACTCACGATATCGAACCACTTGGTTTACTGACTCCCAAACCCTGATGAGCCAAAACTCCGATGCGCTCGCGGGTTGAATTTTCAACGGTCCCATTACTTCTATCGGGATATCGAACTTCGCGGGATCACGAATCCTGATGTCAAAATGTTCATGACTTTACTTTCTCCGAACTCTGATATAATGTGCCACATGTCCTCCACTAACTCCGACGGTCCCACACTGTTTACGTCACCATCGGGATATCGCGGACCGTGATATCGCAATTCTCGTTGCAACAATTTGGAGCTTCGACTCACGAAACCCTGATCCATGATGTACGTGTTGATCTAATGACCCTAGTGGTCCCGATCAATGGCTCCGCCTCTCCTGAGCTTGGAACCTCTTGGGAATACATCGTAGTATCTTCCCTGCACCTTTCCAAGATCCTACGGCTTACAGTGATTCGAGCATCCTCCTCAGAGAATTCCAACCGTTCGTTTCTTCCTGACAAATTCTGCAATATTGAAACAACTACTTCCTCCACAAGGCTTGTTCACCTGCGTGCAAACCTACGACACCTCTTGCCAACTTTCAAGACACAATTACACTACACTGTCCTTCGACAAACTCAATGGCCTGTCCTTCCTGAACTTTTCCCACTTCTTTAAGTTCTCAAAAGGAACTCCTTGCTCGCACTCCTTGCAACAACCCTTCATTCACGACTAAGTGTTGAAGTCTTCGATTCTACGCACTCCTGCAGCAGCAGTCTTTCAGCTCTTCATTCAGGTTCACAACCCTGAGTCTTTTACCTGACTTGTGCACTCCTTGTATGGTTTCTGTKCCCAACTACACCTTCTGGGACRAATGAGAACAAAATCTATCTCTATTTGAACCCCTCTGTCAACGCACTCCTTGCGGACAAATTTGACTGCACTCCTTGCAGGAATCTCTGGCTCAAATAGAGAAATAATTGAAAATCATTCCCTCACCCTCTCAGACTTCAATTCAACCATGAAATCATATACATAGCACATAAAATAAAATGTATGACATGAAGTAAACATCCATGAGCATATCAATCATCAAATACACAGAGAACAACACAAAACATGAGTTTGAATCAGAACTCTTCTATTGATTCAAATGTCTGTACATGGGTGTTCTTTTCATAGCTCTCTGCATGCTCTTCTCTCCTAAATGCTTCATCTATTTCCTGAATTATGTTACAATGTACAATGAGGGTGTATATATCCCATTTCCCTCTTGCGCTCTAAAGCTATCAAATCTAGAATTAAATTCCTATCTACCTGCATTAACTATACTAAATGTCGTTTATCTACTAAAGGACAAGAGCTATCCGCTCAAGGTCCATTTACAATATACAAGTGCGCCATCTCTTAAATGGCTCAGTAAGATCTATGCAACAACTTCCAAGGTTATTTCAAAATTTGTGCTGGCTTGTCCAGCTGTCTTCCGTTTCCACGTTGGCTCGCTTGATGAGTCAGCGATGCTCCTGCATCAGTATGAAGCAGCTGAGAATCCAATTCTCAGAGACAAAAGCCAATGGATGGATTATATGATCCAGGAAGGATTACTGTTCAAAGGAAATCAACTGTCTATTCCGAAATGCTCCATGAGGGAGAATTTGCTGAAGGAAAAACACAGTGGAGGATTGGCAGGGCACTTTGGTCACGACAAGACGTTCGCAAAGTTGAATGAGTCATATTTTTGGCCAGGAATGCGAGCGAATGTCAAGATATTTGTAGACAGGTGCAGGATTTGCTAGCATTCGAAGGGAAGGAAGCAGAATGCAGGGTTTTATCAACCATTTCCCATACCAGAGAGGTCGTGGGATGCGATTAGCATGGATTTTGTATTGGGGTTGCCAAGAACACAAAGAGGTGTTGATTCAATCTTTGTGGTGGTGGATATATTTTCCAAAATGGAACACTTCATTCTATGTCATAAGACCAGTGACGCAACACACATTGCGAACCTATTTTTCAAAGAGGTCATTCGACTCCATGGGTTGCCAAGAAGCATATTTTCGGATCAAGATACAAAATTCATAGGGTATTTTTGGAGGACCTTATGGAAGAAGTTGGGAGCTAACTTTTCATTTAGTTCAACTTATCATCCTCAGACGGATGGACAGACAAAAGTGGTGAACAAAAATCTAGGAGACTTACTGAGAAGCCTGGTGATAGAACACCATAGCCAGTGGGACCACATATTACCACAGGCAGAATTTTCATATAACGACTCAGTTAATAGGAGCACAGAATAGAGTCCATTTTAGATTGTCTATGACATGCAGCCGAGAGGAATTTTTGAGTTAAGGGATTTAGAACAGACTGCTACTAGAAGCGCTAGGGTAGAAGAATTCACAGAGGCGATGAAGGAACTTCACAGCCAGGTGAAGGAGCAATGGCAGAGTTCAAGACAGGAATACAAGCGTAGAGAAGATCAGCACCAGAGACAACTTTAGTTTGAGGTTAGTGACTTGATTCTAGAACATTTGAAGAAAGAAAGGTTCCCGAGAGGAACATACAATAAGCTGAAAATGAAGAAAATCGGGCCATGTAGGGTCTTGAAGAAATTTGGGATGAATTCTTACGAGATTGAATTACCCGATGGGATCGGAATTTCTTCGATATTCAATATCTCGGATTTGTACCCATATAGAGATGAGGAAGTAGGAGCTGGGATTGAGCAGCTAGTGATCCAATGGACAAAGTAGATGCCAGTTATAGGGAAGCCACAGATGGAGTGCATACTGGACAAGAGAGTGAACAAGATGACCAGGCGAAAGCAATACCTTGAGTATCTGGTCAAATGGAAGAACCATCCAGTTGAATATGCCAGCTGGGAGACCGAGGCATAAATATAGAAGAATGGATAGACCATTCAGGAGCTCATGGACAGGAGCCCATGAAAGTTTTCAAGCGAGGGAGTATGATGCAGGAGCATCTCCCACATCAAGCGAGCTAGCGCGGAGACAATCGGACAGTTGGACGAGTGCCAACACAAATTTTGAAAATCACCTTGGAAGTTGTTGCGCGATCTAAAATGAGTCATTAAGAGAAGGCACACTTGTAAAATGTAAACGAAACTTGAGTGGATTGCTCTCGTCCTTAGTAGATGGAGGCATTTATAGTAGTTAATGCAGGTAGATAGAATTTAATTTCTAGATTAGATAGTTTTAGAGCGCAAGAGGGAAACGAGATATAGAAACCCTCATTGTGCATTGTAAGTTAGTTAGAAGCATTGGAGCATAGAATAGAAGCAGAGAGCTATGTAAGAACACCCATGTACAAATATTCGAATTAATAGAAAGAGTTTGATTCAGATTCATGGTTTTGTGTTTGTTCTTTGTGTATTGATGTTGAATGATATGCTCATGAATGTTTGCTTCCTATTATACATTTGCTTTATATGTTGTGTATATGATTTCATGTCTCAGTTCGAAGTCTGAAAGGACAATGGAATGATTTTAAATTGTTTCTCTATCTGAGTAAGAATTCCTGCAAGGAGTGCAGTTGAAGTGTCCGCAAGGAGTGCGTCGACAAGAATTCAGGGTTGCGTCTATGAAGCTCAAATAGTTTTACTTTTGTTCTCATTCTCTCAAAAGGGAAATTGGGCACGCAATCCATGCAAAGAGTGTGCAGGCTGAAGGAAGCTCCAGGGTTGTGAACCTAAGAGAACTGTTCAGAGACTGCTGCTGCAGGTGTGCGTAGGGTCGAAATAATTCAACACTTAGGAAGTGCTTGAAAGTTTTCCGCAAGGAGTGCGTGCAAGAGTCTTTTCTAAGACTCAGAGTTATAAGAAAGCTCAGGAAGGATAATGCCTTCGGAGTTGTTCAAGGACAACATAGGGAAGCTGTGACTGTAAGTTTGTAAGAAGTGTCAAAAGTTCGCACGCAGGTGGATGAGTTCCGCGGAGGAACACTTGGTCATTTGCAGAAATCGCCAAGCAAAGACGAACGGTTGGTATTCTCCGAAGAGAATTCCCGAATCCCGTGAACCGTTAGATCTCATAGAGGTGAAAGGGAGATACAACGGAGTATTCTCAAGAGGTTCAAAGCTCAGGAGGGGTAGGACCGTAGATCTGAGTCACAAGGACCGTCAGATCTACTTATGAATCTCATATCGAGGTTTCACGGGTTGGAACTCCGTAAACATAGCAACAAGAATCGCGAAATCATGAAACGTGATATCCCGATAGGTACGATAATAGTGTGGGGCCACAAGAGTTAGTGAGGTGGATAGGTGGCACGCTATTTCAGGGTTTCACAGTGAGAAGTCCTGAAACATACGCATTAGAATTTGCGATATTGCGAACTCTGAAATGCTAATGGAGTGAAGGCGTTGAAAAGTCAAACTCGCGCGTGAGTCAGAGTTTCAGAATATTGGGATTCGGGAGTCAAAGAAGTGAGGTGTTTGACATCGCGAGGGGTGAAATCGCGATAGGGAAAACCCTGATAGGAAAAAGTCAGTGTTGACCAGTTGTTGGGTTTCGGGGATTTGAGAGACCTACGCCTGACCATTGGATTCACGAAGTCGCGAATTTCGATCCCTCGATTGTAAAAAGGGGATCCCATGAGGATTGATGTGGGTGAAGATTTCCCAACAGGGAAATAGAAAGGATCGGTTAGTGTTCTTCGGGCCGAAAGGAAGGAAAGATCCTGTGAGCGTGCGGACCTTCTGACCTGCGGGTGTGGGAAGCGTGCGTGTGCATCAGTTACCCATGACAAGACACATAGATCTAATAATGAGACTGAGAAACCACATAATCACTCAGAAAGAGGAGGAAGTTCCCAAAGAAGATAGGGTGGTGGAAGAAATTCTTCTAGAGGAAGAGGACGAAGAGGAGGAGGAGAAGTAAGGTGTTATGCCCGTGGATAGATAGGACACATGTCTTGGGAATGTCTCGAGAAAATGAAAGAAGGAGGAGGTGAAGCTCACATTTCAGAAACACAGAGAAGAGATGTTGAAGCAGAAGGAGAAGAGGATGGAAGATCCCTGATGTTGAGGAAGGTTCTCTTGAAACCAAAGGCATAAGTTGAAAATCTAGTGCAGAGGAACAATCTCTTCAGAACATCTTGCAAGACTAAAGACAGAGTATGCAATGTGATAATTGACAATTTGAGCACTGATAACTTAGTATCCAAAGATATAGTGGAGAAATTGGAGCCGGAGACAACTGCACATCCAAATCCATACAAAGTCTCATGGTTGCAGAAAGGACACCAGGTAATGGTTACTAAACAATGCTTGGTTGAATTTAATATAGGAGGATATAGAGATGAAATTCTATGTGATGTAATTCCCATGGATGTATGCCATATTTTGTTGGGAAGACCATGACAGTGTGACAGGAATTTCATTCATTATGGGAGGAGGAATACATACACCTTGGAGAAGAATGGTAGAACACACATTTTGTTTCCAATAGAGGAGAAGAAAGTGAAAGAGGAATCCAACACGAGCATACTTCTCATGAGTGGGAAGGAAATCCTGAAAGAATTCAAGAAAGAATAGGAGATGAAGTTTGTTGTGGTGAGGAAACCTAGAGTTATCCCTACAAGTACATCGATGGATTATTTTCCTGAAGAAGATCAGGAATTGCTGGATAATTTTGTTGACATAGTGGTGGATGAGCTACCTAACTCATTGCCACTCATTAGAAGTATCAGCCACCATATTGACTTGATATCAGGAGAAATTCTGCCAAACAAAGCAACATACAGATTGACACCTCAAGAGAATGAGGAAGTGAAGAACCAAATCTAGGAATTGTTAGACAAGGGTTTGGTCAGAGAGAGCTTGAGTCCATGCGCAGTACCAATGATGTTGAGTCCAAAGAAGGATGGAGGATGGAGAATGTGTACAGACTCAAGAAGCATTAACAAGATCACCATCAAGTATAGATTTCCTTTATGAAGAATGGATGATTTAATCGACTGTTTAAGTGGAACAAATTTCTTTTCTAAAATAGATTTGAAAAGTGGATATCACCAAATTAGAATGAGAGAAGGTGATGAGTGGAAGACATCCTTTAAGACAAATGAAATTTTGCATGAGTGGATTTTTATTCCATTTGGCTTAACAAACACTCTGAGTACTTTTATGAGGTTGATGAATGAAATACTGAAAGATTTCATTGGCAAGTTTGTGGTTGTATATCTGGATGATATACTGATCTTTAGCAGGACTCAAGAGGATCATTTGAGGCACCTAACACTAGTGATGAAGAGACTACATCAGGAGACGTTAATGATAAATATGAAGAAGTCCTATTTTATGAAGACAAAACTAATTTACTTGGGTTTTGTGATCTCTTCAAATGAACTAAAGATGGATCCAGAGAAGGCGAAAGCAATCAAAGAATGGTCGTCACCGAAGAGTATGTTTGAGGTAAGGAGTTTCCATGGATTAGAAAGCTCATATAGGAAGTTCTTCAGATACTTCAATGGAATTTGTGCACCAATGATGGATATAGTGAAGAAGAATCACAAGTATTTTAAATGGAAAGAGGAAGCCAAGAGGAGCTTCAATATACCAAAGGAGAAAATAATAGAATGACCAATTCTGGTCTTGCCGAATTTTGAAAAGACATTTCAGGTGATATGTGATGCAAGTGGAGTTGCAATTGTAGTTTTGAACCAGGATAATAAACATGTTGCCTATTTTAGTGAGAATATGAATGAAACCATAAGAAAATACTCCACGTATGATAAGGAGTTTTATGCCATAATTCAAGCCTTGAAGAAATGGAGACATTACCTTGTCCCATAGGAATTTGTCTTGTATAGTGATAACCAGGCTTTACAATTCATAACCAGACATGAAAAATTGAATTAGAGACATGCAAAATGGGTTGATTTTATGTAGAATTTTACTTTTGTCATCAAACATATTACTTGGAATGCTAACAAGGTTGTTGATGCATTAAGCAGGAGATGTTTGATTCTGCAAGAATTTCAGGTGGGGACCTTGGGGTTTGAACACCTTAAGGACATGTATTATGATGAGACAGATTTAAAGGAAGCATATGAAGCATGTGAAAATCTTGTTTTGCGAGACAAAAGCCACTGGACAGAGTATATGATTCAAGAGGGATTGTTATTCAAGGGAAATCAATTGTGCATACCAAAATGCTCAATGAGGGATAACCTTTTGAAGGAAAAGAATAGTGGAGGATTGGCTAGACATTTTGGCCATGATAAAACATTTGCATGGTTGATAAGTTCATACTATTGGCCAAGTATGACAACAAAGGTGTTAAATTTTGTGAACAGATGTAGAATCTGCCAACATGCCAAAGGAAAAGACAGAACACTAGATTGTATCAACCATTGCCAATACCAGAGAGGCCTTGGGATGCAATAAGCATGGATTTTGTGTTGGGACTGCCAAGAATGAAAAAATGATTTGATTCCATATTTCTGGTGATGGATAGATTTTCAAAGATGGCCTACCCAGAAGAATTGTCTCAGACATAGACACAAAATTTGTTGGTCACTTTTGGAGAACACTATGGAATAAGTTGGGGATAGATTTGTCCTTCATATCAGCTTACCACACTCACACAGATGGGCAGATTGAGGTGGTAAATAGAAGTTTTGGAAACTTATTGAGGAGTATAGTTATTGAGAACCATTACCAGTGGGATCAGATTTTGCCACAACCAGAATTTGCATACAATGATTCACCAAACAGGAGCACTGGAAAGAGCCCATTCCAAATATTGTATGGAATTCAACCCAAGGGAGTATCTGAGTTGAGAGACTTGGAACAGAGTGAGATCAAGAGTGTTGGAGAAGAAAATTTTTCTACAGAAATGGAGAGGCTCCATAGCTAGATTGATGCAGGAGCATCGCCTTTACATCAAGCGAGCCAGCGCGGAGACAATCGGACAACTGGACAAGACAACACACATTTTGATAACACCTTGAAGTTGATGTGCGACCTTAAATGAGTCATTGAGATGAAGGTGCACTTATATATTGTAAATGGACCTTGAGCGGATTGCTCTTTTCCTTAGTAGGTAGGAGGCATTTAACATAGTTAATGTAAAGTAGATAGAAGTTAATTCTAGATTAGATAGTTGTAGAGAGCAAGAGGGAAACGGGATATAGATACCCTCATTGTGTGTTGTAACATTATCAATCCAGAAAGAGCAAGAGCATGCAAAGAACTGTGTAAGAACACCCATGTACAAATATTTGAATTAATAGAAGAAATCTTTGATTCAAATTCATGGTTTTGTGTTTGTTCTCTTTGTATTAATGTTGAATGATATGCTCATGAATGTTTGCTTCCTGTTATACATTTTCTTTATATGCTGTGTTTATGATTTCATGTTTGAGTTTGAAGTCTGAGAGGACAATGGAATGAGTTTCAATTGTTTCTCTATCTGAGTAAGAATTCCTGCAAGGAGTGCATTTGAAGTGTCCGCAAGGGGTGCGTCGACAAGAATTCAGGGTTTCATCTCTGAAGCTCAGATAGTTTTACTTTTGTTCTCATTTCCTCAAAGTGAAGTTGAACATAGGAGCCGTGCAAGGAGTGCGTAGGCCGAGTGAAGTCTCAGGGTTGTGGACCTGAGTGAACATCGAAGGACTACTACTGTATGTGTGCGCAGAGTCGAGGAACTTCAACACTTAGATGTGGTTGAAGGTTTGCCGCAAGGAGTGCATCCAAGAGGTTTTCTAAAGGAATTGAAAGTCATGGGAAAGATCAGGAAGGGTAAGGCATTCAAATTCAATTAAGGGAAGCATAGGGAAGTTGCGACTAGAGTTTTGAAAGAAGCGTCGCAAGTTTGCACGCAGGTAGACAAGTTTCGCGGAGGAGCACTTAGTTATTTCATATATTTCGCCAAGAAGGGGACGGACGGTCGGTATTCTCTAAGGAGAATTCACGACATCCCATGGGTCGTCAGATCTCACAAAGGTGCAGAGGAGATAGGACGTCATATCCTCTAGAGGATAAAAGCTCAGGAGGGGCAGGGCCGTTGATTCTAGCCACAAGGGTCGTTGGATCTACACTTACCTCGTATATCTAGGTTTCGTAGGTTGAAACTCCGAAGTATTGCAACGAAAGTCATGAAATCATGATACATGATATCCTGACAGCTGCCAGAGCAGTGTGGGACCCCAGGAGTCAGAGCTGTGGACAGGTGGCACGAGTTATTGGGGTTTCATAGAGAGAAGTTTTGAAACCATTACATCAGGATTCACGATCCCATGAAGTCTGAAATCCCGATAGAGGTGACAGGACGTTGAAAGGTCAACCTTACGCGTGTGTCAGAGTTTCGGTGCATCAGGACTCGAGAGTTGGAGAACCGAGTTTCTCGACACCGCGAGTGCCGAAATCACGATAGGAGAAGTTCTGATAGAGTAAAGAAAAGGGTCAGCGTTGACTTATATCAGGTATCGGGGATTCATGGAACCAATGCTCGACCATTGACCTCGTGATACCATGAAGTCCGATCTCCCGATTTTTATAAGGGAATCGTGTGAGAGTTCTATGGGTGTATATTTACTGATAGGGAAATAGAAGAACATTGTAGTGCTTCGGGCTGTGGTAAAGGAGAAGATCCTGTGAGCTAACATGGACCTTCCAACCTGCAGGTTGTGAGGAGGCGTTGGCATCAAGTGGTATCAGAGCACAGAAATATTCTTTGCTTTCTGTAGCAAAGAAAGAAGAGAATTCACCATGCCATCGAGGAGAGATAGATAATCACCCAATCCAGAGGATAGGGAAGTGCAGCGGAGAAGAGGCAGGAAGATGACTAATCCAGTCATGGAGAGACAAATGCATGATCTCCGAGAAAGACTTGAAGACATGGAAACAACGCAAAGGCATACAGCTAGTGTTGGGGATCTTAGTGATTCTGAAAGTGAGATTGAGGTTGAACATGAAGAAGAAGTTGCAAACAAAGATGCATCAAATGAGCATTTGATTAGAGCTATTGCCAGGATGGGTGCAAGAGAAAAGATGGACATTCCAGCTTATGAGGGAAACTTGGATGCAAAGGAGCTTCTAGATTGGATTAGAGCCCTCAACACATACTTCGACTATGAAGATGTCGAAGAGGACAAGAATGTCAGGCATGCTATCACACACTTGAAAGGACATGCCGCATTGTGGTGGGATGAACTACAAGCTGACAGACGTTTTAAGGGCAAGCAGAAGATCAAGAACTGGGACAGGATGATCATGAAGATGAAGGCAAAATTCATCCCCAAGGATTATCAAATTACTCTATTCAGGAGAATGCAGAACCTGAGACAGAAGCTGATGACAGTAAAAGAATAAACTGAGGAATTCTATAAACTGAACATCAGGGCAGGTCATCGGGAGAGTGATGATGAGAAGGTTTCCAGATATATGAATGGCCTGAGATATGATATCCAGGACGAGATGAGCATGGTAACCATATGAATGGTGGAAGATGCTTACCAGATGGCTTTGAAAGCTGAGGAGAAGCTGAGCCAAAAATAGAGTCAGAGGGGCCGAGGCAGAAGCCATCCCAGAGGCAAAGTAGTTACCCAAGACAAATACCAGAAGCCCAGAGAGGAATGGAAGAAACCTCAAACATGAACAGAGAGAGGTGGAACCTCACAGCGAGGGCAGCCATATGTTGAACAGAGAGGACAACATAATGAGCAGAGAGGAGGCTATGCTGACAACAACACTTTTCCTCATACTAGAGGTAGAGGAAGAGGAAGAGGTGGAGTAATCACATGCTTCACATGAGAAAAGAATGGGCACAAGTCTTACAAGTGTCCATAGAAAAAGAAGGACATTGGAGAAGCTCACATCGCCGAAGCGCAGAGGCAGGATGTTGAAGAAGAAGACGTTGAAGGCAAAAGATCGCTCATGATGCGGAAAGTCCTTTTGACACCCGAGAAAGAGGTGGAGAGTTCAGTCCAAAGGACCAGACTTTTCAGGACTGCTTGCAAGACCAAGGATAGGGTATGCAAGGTCATTATAGACAATGGTAGCATGGATAATCTCATATCTACATAAATGGTGGAGAAGCTGGAGCTGGAGACGACTGATCATCCAAGCCCATACAAAGTTTCGTGGCTACAAAAAGGACACCAGGTAACTGTCACTAAACAATGTTTAGTTGAATTCAAGATAGGAGGATATAATGATAAGATATTATGTGATGTCATTCCTATGGATGTTTGTCATTTGTTGCTGGGTAGACCATGGAAGTATGACAGGAATGTGATTCATGATGGAAGAATGAACACATACACCCTGGAGAAGAATGGGAGGACACACATGTTGCTTCCGATTAAGGATAAGGAGGTAAAGCTGAAAGTAAGAAACACTGTACTTCTCATGAGTGGGAAGGAAGTTCTTATAGAGGTGAAGAAGAAGGAGGATCCACAGTTTATTGTGTTCAGAAAACTGAATATTGTTCTAACTAGCACGAGGGTGGATGATTTACTAGTAGAAGTTCAGGAACCGCTGGAAGAGTTCACTGACATCATAGTGGACAAATTACCTCGTTCGTTGCCACTGATCAGGAGTGCAAGTCATCATATTTATCTCATACCAGGAGCCAGTTTACCAAACAAAGCCGCATACAGATTGACGCCGCAAGAGAATGAAGAGGTTAAAAGGCAAGTCCAGGATTTATTGGACAAAGGTTTGGTCAGGGAAAGCTTGAGTCCATGTGTTTTTCCAACAGTACTTAGTCCGAAGAAAGACGAAGGTTGGAGGATGTGTACTGAATCGAGGGCGATTAACAAGATAACCATCAGGTATAGATTTCCATTGCCGAGGATGGATGATCTAATGGATTGCTTGAGTGGAGAAAAATATTTTTCAAAGATTGATTTGAAAAGCGGATATCACTAGATTAACATGAGAGAAGGTGATGAATGGAAGACAACATTCAAGACAAACGAGGGTTTGTATGAATGGCTTGTTATGCCATTTGGCTTAACGAATGTGCCAAGTACCTTCATGATTTTGATGAATGAAGTTTTGAGGGAGTTCATCGGAAAATTTATCATTGTGTATTTGGATGACATACTGATCTACAGTAAGATAGTGGCAGAGCATCTGAAGCATTTGGCTACAGTGATGCAGAAACTACAGCAGGAGAAGCTGTTGGTAAATATGAAGAAGTCCTCATTCATGAAGACAGAGCTCATTTACCTGGGATTTGTTATTTTGGAAAATGAGTTGAGGATGGATCCAGATAAGGTGGAGGTGATCAAGAATTGTCCATCACCGAAAAATATTTTCAAGGTGAGAAGTTTTCACGGATTGGCTAGTTTCTACCAAAAATTCATCAAGAATTTCAGTGGAATTAGCGCAACAATGATGGATACAGTGAAGAAAAGACATAAATATTTTCACTGGACAGTAGAGGCTGAAAAGAGATTCAATCTATTGAAGAGGAAGATCATGGAAAAACCAGTTTTGGTGTTGCTGGATTTCCAGAAGACATTTTAGGTGAAATGCGATGCCAGTGGGTTTTCAATAGGGGCAGTCTTAAGTCAAGAAGACAGGCCGATAGCATACTTCAGCGAGAAGCTAAATGAAGCGAAATTGAAGTACTCCACTTATGATAAGGAGTTTTATGCTATCATTCAGGCATTGAAGAAATGGAGGCATTACTTGATCCCGAGAGAGTTTGTATTATACAGTGACAATCATGCACTGCAGTTTGTGAATCAACAGGAGAAGTTGAATTAGAAACATGTCAAATGGGTTGAGTATATGCAGAATTTCACATTTGTGATTAAACATATTTCTGGTACTGCTAACAAAGTGGCTAATGCTTTGAGCAGTAAGTGTTTGCTGTTGCAGGAGTTCCGAGTCAAAACGTTGGGTTTTGATGATCTCAGGAACATGTACGTAGATGATCCATATTTTGGAGAGGCGTATGAAGCATCTGAGAATCCAGTTCTCAGAGATAGGAGCCAATGGATGGACTACATGATCTAGGAAGGATTATTGTTCAGAGGCAATCAACTGTGTATTCCCAAATGCTCCATGAGGGAGAATCTGCTGAAGGAGAAACACAGTGGAGGATTGGCTGGACATTTCGGTCATGACAAAACGTTCGCAAAGTTGAATGAGTTGTATTTTTGGTCGGGAATGCGAGTGGATGTCAAGAGATTTGTAAACAGATGCAGGATTTGCCAGCATTTGAAGGGGAGAAAGCAGAATGCAGGGTTTTATCAACCATTACCCATACCAGAGAGGTTGTGGGATGCGATCAGCATGGATTTTGTATTGGGGTTGCCAAGAACACAAAGAGGTTGTGATTCAATCTTTGTGGTGGTGGATAGATTTTCCAAAATTTCACACTTCATTCCATGTCAGAAGACCAGTGATGCAACTCACATCACGAACCTATTTTTCAAAGAGGTCATTCGACTTCATGGGTTTCCGAGAAGCATTGTTTCGGATTGAGACACAAAATTCA
This sequence comes from Picea mariana, assembly GCA_032191745.1. Taxonomy (NCBI): domain Eukaryota; kingdom Viridiplantae; phylum Streptophyta; class Pinopsida; order Pinales; family Pinaceae; genus Picea; species Picea mariana. The sequence goes on along the minus strand of JASDQU010101053.1, from coordinate 243,198 downwards.
TAGGGCATTTTTGGAGGAACTTATGGAAGAAGCTGGGAACTAACTTGTTGTTTAGTTCAGTGTATCAACCTCAGATGGATGGATAGACAAAGGTGGTGAACATAAGTCTGGGAGACTTGTTGAGAATATTGGTAACAGAACACCACAGCCAGTGCGACAACATATTACCACAGGCAGAATTCGCTTATAATGACTCAGTGAATCAGAGCACAGGGAAAATTCCATTTCAGGTTGTATATGGCATGCAGCCGAGAGGAATTTATGAACTGAGAGATTCAGAAAAGACTGCAACTAGGATTGCTAGTGCAGAAGAATTCACGGAGGCGATGAAATAACTTCACAGCCAGGTGAAGCAGCAACTACTGAAATCAAGTCAGGAGTATAAATGTAGAGTCGATCAGCATAGAAGACAACTTCAATTTGAGGTTGGTGATCTGGTACTGGCACATTTGAGGAAGGAAAGGTTCCTGAGAGGAACATATAATAAGCTGAAGATGAAGAAAATTGGGCCATGTAGGGTCTTGAAGAAATTTGGGGTAAATGCTTACGAGATTGAATTACCCGATGGGATCAGCATTTCTACGATATTCAATATCTTAGATTTGTACCCATACAGAGCTGGAGAAACAGAGACTAGAGCTGAGCAACCAGTGATCCAATGGACAAAGCAGATGTCAGTTGCAGATAAGCCACAGATGGAATGCATACTGGACAAAAGAGTGAGTAAAAGGACCAGGCGAAAGCAATATTTTGAGTATCTGGTCAAATGGAAAAACCATCCAGTTGAAGATGCTAGCTGGGAGAGCGAGGAAGAGAAACAAAAGCATGGACAAACTGTGCAGGAGCTCATGGACAAGAGCCCATGAAATTTTTCAAGCCGAGGAGTATGATGCACAAAAGCATGGACAGACCGTGCAGGAGCTCATGGACAGGATCCCATGAAAGTTTTCAAGCCGAGGAGTATGATGTAGGAGCATCTCCTTTACATCAAGTGAGCCAATGCAGAGACAATCAGATAGTTGGACAAGCCAACACACATTTTGATAACACCTTGAAGTTGATGCGCGATCTTAAATGAGTCATTAATATTAAGGCACACTTATATATTGTAAATGGACCTTGAGCGGATTGCTCTCATCCTTAGTAGGTAGGAGGCATTTAAGATAGTTAATGTAAAGTAGATGGAAGTTAATTCTAGATTAGACAGTTGTAGAGCACAAGAGGGAAACGGGATATAGACACCCTCACTGTGTGTTGTAACATTATCAATCCAGGAAGAGAAAGAGCATGCAGAGAACTGTGTAAGAACACCCATGTACATATATTTTAATTAATAGAAGAAAGCTTTGATTCAAATTCATGGTTTTGTGTTTGTTCTCTGTGTACTGATGTTGAATGATATGCTCATGAATGTTTGCTTCCTGTTATACATTTGCTTTATATGTTGTGTATATGATTTCATGTTTGAGTTTGAAGTCTAAGAGGAAAATGGAATGACTTTCAATTGTTTCTCTATCTGAGTAAGAATTCCTGCAAGGAGTGTAGTTGAAGTGTCTGCAAGGGGTGCRTCGACAAGAATTCAGGGTTGCGTCTCTGAAGCTTAGATAGTTYTACTTTTGTTCTCATTTCCTCAAAGTGCAGTTGAACACAGGAGTCGTGCAAGGAGTGCGCAGGCTGAGTGAAGTCTCGGGGTTGTGGACCTGAGTGAACATCGAAGGACTACTGCTGTAAGTGTGCGCAGAGTCGAGGGACTTCAACACTTAGACATGGTTGAAGGTTTTTCGCAAGAAGTGCGTGCAAGAGGTATTCTGAAGGACTTGAAAGTCATGGGAAATCTCAGGAAGGGTAAGGCCTTCAAATTCAATTAAGGGAAGCGTAGGGAAGCTGCGACTAGAGTTCTGAAAGAAGCGTCGCAAGTTTGCACACAGGTAGACAAGTTTCGCGGAGGAGCACTTAGTTATTTCACAGATTTCACCAAGAAGGGGACGGACGGTCGGTATTCTCTAAGGAGAATTCGCGACATCCCATGGGTCGTTAGATCTCACAAAGGTGCAGGGGAGATACAACGTCATATCCTTTAGAGGCTAAAAGCTTAGGAGAGGCAGGGTTGTTGATACTAGGGTCGTTGGATCTACACGTACCTTGTATATCAGGGTTTCACGGTTTGAAACTCTGAAGTATTGCAATGGAAGTCGCAAAATCACAATACGYGATATCCCGACGGCTACCAGAGTAGTGTGGGACCCCAGGAGTCAGAGTGGTGGACAGGTGGCACGAGTTAGCGGGGTTTCGCAGTGAGAAGTTCTGAAACCATTACATCAATATTCGTGATCCTGCGAAGTCCGAAATCTCGATAGAGGTGACGGGACGTTGAAAGGTCAACCTCGCGTGTGTGTCAGAGTTTTGGCGCACTGGGACTCGAAAGTTGGAGAACCGAGTTGCTCGACACCGCAAGTGCTGAAATCACGATAGGAGAAGTTCCGACATGGTAAAGAAAAGGGTCAGCGTTGACTTATATCAGGTATCGGGGATTCGTGGAACCAACGCTCGACCATTGACCTCACGATACTGTGAATTCCGATCTCCCGATTGTAATAAGGGAATCGTGTGAGAGTTCTGTGGGTGTATATTTCTCGATAGGGAAATAGAAGAACATTGGATTTCTTCGGGCCATGGTAAAGGAGAAGATCCTGTGAGATGACGTGGACCTTCCAACCTGCAGGTTCTGAGGAGGTGTTGGCATCACAGATCAAAGGACAGTTGCAGAGTTCTAATGAGGAGTAAAAACGCAGAGCTAATCAACATCACAAAAGAACTTCAATTTGAAGTAGGAGATTAGGTTCTAGAACATCTCAGGAAATAAAGGGTCCCTAGGGGAACATATAACAAGTTAAATATGAAGAAGATAGGGCCATGTAATATCTTGAGGAAGTTTGATGCAAATGCCTATGAGATTGAGCTGCTAGATGATGTGTTCATATCACCCATATTCAATGTTTTAGACATGTATCCTTACAAGAAACATGACACAGAGGGATCAAAAGATCAAGAGAATATTCAGAGGGAGAAGAAAATGCCTATAGCAGAAAAACCACAGATGGATAAGATTGTTGATCAGAGGATCGGTAAAAAGACCAGGAGGAAGACCTATTTTGAATATCTGGTTAAGTGGAAGGGACACCCATTAGAATATGTTAGTTTGGAAAATGAAGTTGTTATTCAGAATCATGGAAAGTTAGTGCAGAAGCTCATGGATAGGAGTCCATGAATTTTTGTCAAGGGGAGTATGAACTGTGCAGAATCTCAATGTTGGCAGTTAGAGTAGATATTTTGAAGCATTTTTTAACTTAGCGGCGAAAAAATATTTTGAGGCACGCCTAAATGATCGCGAGTGAAGTGGGAGTTTCCACTCTTGCTCTGGACTGTGACTCCATTAGGATATCCATCAGGATAGGTTTTGATGTAGAAAAGTAGTCAAGAGGAACCCTAAGAACCCTCTGAGATAAATAGAGGATTTGTACGCCCAAATGAAGCTAGCTACAAGTTAGTAGGAGATTTCTGAGTTTTCAGTTTTTGGTTTGATTATAGTTGTAGCCATTTTTCACTTATGAATATAACAGAGAAAAATTGACCCAATGCTTGGTGTGGAAATTGTTTTTCAATTCTCTATTGTTGTGATTTCATGAATGAATGAATGAATTTCTTTATGAATATATGGAACTGTGAATGTTAGGATAAGTTTCAATTGTCTCTCTTATGTTGAAATGGTGTAAGTTGTGCACACAGAATGCAAGGAGTGCATTAATGGGATCTGTTTCGATTCTGAAGCTCATAAGAGATAGCACGAAACTTTCCCTTTGCAAGGACTGTGAAGATACTGGTGCAAGGCATGCACAATCGTCCAGAAGAATTCGAACCTTGTGTAAAGATATGGTGGAAGGAGTGCACAGATATGAGATTCGACTAAGTGTCAAAGGGACTTTGCAAGAAGTCGAAGAACTAGAAAAGGAGAATGTCAGGAGGGTGAGAGGAATTTATCTTCGAGAAATCCTCCGGATCTGAGTTATCAAAATCCTTGAAATGTAAGGAGTGCACGGGAAGTCAAAGTCTTCACAAGACCAAGCTCAATAGGAATAACGCTTTCCATAAGTTTTGGAAGAGATCCAAGGAACGAACTCGTAGGAAGGATAAAGGTCGAAGCCTTTGAATCTTTCAAAAATATTCTAAGTCTGAAGAAAGCACAAGCTTGGAGAGAAAGATCTGGACCGCCCGATCAACGTCTGGACAATGAGCAATAAGTGCAGAGGAGTAAATATCGCAGTCGTTCGGTATGAGCGCAAAGGAATCGTAGTCGCCCGACCAAAGTAAAGTGAACTAACGATAAGCTTGAAAGTACACAGGAGGGAGAGTTTACAAAATCCATAAATCATCGGAGACTTCGATCGAAGAGAGATCATGGACCATAGATATGGTTTTTTGGGGAGTTAAAAACTTGGGAAATTGGAAGTAAGAGTTCTGGGAACCCGCAAAATCTGAGTTCGCGATTTAATTTGAGTCGTCGGATCAAGGAGAGATCTAGATCATTGATTCATTTTGGCGGAAGGAGATATCGGGAGTTTGGATATCGGGAGAAGGGAGGTGAGTGGTCCTCCAACTTCACGAAACGCGAAACCATGATACGCGAAAAGGATATCAGGACCATTGGATCATGGGGATTGTGGACCATTGATCAAGAAAGAAAAACTCGCAAGTTCGGGTTTCGTGAGGACGAGAAAGCGGGCTTCATGAAATGTGAAATCATGAAGTGCTAGAAATATTGGCCCAAGGTCATAGCGAAGGGTCACATCATTGAAGGAGAATAGAGGGGCTAGCATGCGCTAGGCTCCTGTCAGGATTTCAGAGGTCAGGGGAGTCGGGGTGATTCACATGAAAAGACCCGATACATGAAATCGTGAAACGACTTTTGAGTTAGGTGAGGGGTCATAGTCATGGTCTCAAGAAGGAAGGGGCTTAGCCAGGGAAGAGCTAGCACCCAGTTGGTGTGGAAATTGGACAATGCTTAGGAGGGAACTCATGGGTCTCATACGACCTGCGCATTTAGAGAAATGACATGTGTAAGTGGGTTTGGGCCTAGTAGATACCCAAAGAGTTGATCTAACTCAGTTTCTTGATCGATCCTAGACCAGGAGGTCGCGCAGCCCTTAGGAGAGAAGGGGGTCTGCATCGATTTTTTTTTTAATCTTTTAAATTTTTTTTTTGGTGATATATTTTTTTATTTAATGAAAAACAAATTATAATAAATATAAATAAATAAAATTTCAACAAACTTTTATAAATCATTAATAATCATCATTTTAAATATACTTTCAAAAAAATAAAAACATAAATTTAATTATGAAATATAACATAACATTAATTTCCATAACATGAGATTATTTTCCATAACCTAATAAAAACTTATATTTAATTATGAAATATAACATACCTTTAATTTCCATAACCTAATAAAAATATATATTTAATTATGAAATATAACAACATTAATTTCCATAACCTAATAAAAATATATATTTAATTATGAAATATAACAACATTAATTTCCATAACCTAATAATTAATAAATTAAAATTTCAATTTAAAATTATTCATCATAAATTTTATAATATTTTTTTAATTTCATAAACTTAAGTTGATAATCCAAATCATAATTTGTTACATCCAATATAGAATGCCAATGACGCCCTCTACGACATATGTGATATACATAAAGGTTACATGCCGCCTGGTTTCATAATTTGTTACATCCAATATAGAATGCAAATGACGCCCTCTACAACATATGCGATATACATAAAGGTTGCATGCCGCCCGGTTTCATCTGTATATATGCAATAACAAGTCAAGATGATTTTCACTTGCAATATATAACTTCAATGTAAAAGTAACATTAAAAAAGTGTTGGTGTATATGTATGTGTATATGTGTAGGTTTTGTTTGTTGTGAATGTATGCATGTGTGAATGATTATGCCTCATTGGCCATGGAATGTTTGTGTGCGTGTGTGGTTAGTCCCATGCCAATGATGGATCATTTTTTAGGTCATATGAGCTCTCACCTTCACGTGGTTGACCATGTTACTAGAGATTTTAATATCTCAAAACCAAGAATAGCTTTTATTTTTATATTATTTTTATTTTATTGATTAAAAACAATATAATTTATTTTTACTGAAAATATAACTTATTTTTGAAGTTTATTTTATGTATTAATAATATTATTGGATATACAAATACAAATACAACACTTTTTTTTCCACGGGGAAATTGCTCATTTATATTCAATCAGTATATAATTTTTTTACACTTTTTACAAATTTGCATATAAAAATACAACACTTGTTAATATTGGATATACAAATGCAAATAATATATTTTATCATAATGTATTAAAACTTCACAACTAATATAAACAATGAAGACAACATACAAACACAACATTCAAAATAATACATTCATAAACATACATATACAAATACAATCAAAAACATATTTATATATTCATAAACAACAAAAAAAATTCATACAAATATAGTCAAAATCATCAACACACAAACAATACATTTTAAGAGCATATTCATATACTCACAAACAATGAAAACAATACATACAATTACAATCAAAATCATATTTATATATTCATAAACAATGAAAATGACACAAACAATACATTTCATAAACATACAAGTACAATTACAATCATAAACATATTCATGTATTCACAAACACTATAACTATATATACAATCAAACCATCCATATTTATATATTCACTATATATATATATATATTCAAAAACATATTTATATTCATAAACAATAAAAATAACACAAACAATGCATTTCATAAACATACAAATACAATAATAAACATATTCATATATTCACAAAAATAAATAGATACAATCAAACTCTTATTATTATAATATTTTTATGTATTAATAATTTCATTAATAATTTCAATAATAAGAACATTTATTTAATAATATTAATATATTAATACAAAATTTAATAAAAACATTTATTTAATAATACAAATATATTAATATAAATTTAATAAAAACATTTATTTAATAATACAAATATATTAATATAAAATTTAATAAAAACATTATTAGATTAATAAAAATTAAAATTTAAAAAAAAATTAATTTAATAATATAATATTTTTATTATTTATCTATAACTTGTTTTGTGAATGAGAAAAATTGAATGATAAAAACATCATGGTTATCCGGTTAATAGGGATTTAATATTTCAAAGCTTTTATTTTATAAAGGGATTTGGATTCTATTTTTTATGATATTAAAATATTTATTTTTATTATATATTAATAGATATTTTATATTTCAAAGTTTTTTTTTTTTACAAAAGGATTTCAATTCTATTTTTAATGATATTAAATTATTTTCTTATTATATTAATATAAAATTTAATAAAAATATATTTATTTGATTAAGAAGGTTGAAGATGAAAAACATTTTTTGAATGAGAAAAATTGAATGATAAAAACATCATGGTTATCCGGTTAATAGGGATTTAATATTTCAAAGCTTTTATTTTATAAAGGGATTTGGATTCTATTTTTTATGATATTAAAATATTTATTTTTATTATATATTAATAGATATTTTATATTTCAAAGTTTTTTTTTTTACAAAAGGATTTCAATTCTATTTTTAATGATATTAAATTATTTTCTTATTATATTAATATAAAATTTAATAAAAATATATTTATTTGATTAAGAAGGTTGAAGATGAAAAACATTTTTTCTTAAATTATCCAACATATTAGATTTTATTTTCAAAGTATATGTCACAATACCAATCTTCCTAACCTCTTAGCTTAACAAAAGTATGATAATCTTGGAAAGCTTCTCTTAATGATTTTACAGAAACAAAATTCTAAATAATCATAAGTAATCACCCTCTTTTTTATCTTAGTGGACTTTAATCATCATCATCATCTTTTAATTTTATAATACCATATTTTTTTAAAAAACATTATTTTAAAAGTTTCTATGGTTAATAGTTTTATAATACCATATTTTTTTTAAAAACATTATTTTAAAAGTTTCTATGGTTAACTTTACTAGTAGAGATTTTAATATCTCAAAGCTAAAAAAAACTTTTTCTTTTTCATAATACTTTTATTTTATGAATTAAAAATGAATTTATTTATATTTTTAATGATATCTCAATTATTTGTTGGAAAATATAATTCATATGCAAAGTTTATTTTTAAAATTTATAAAAATATTTATTTAACAATATAAATATATTAATATAAAATTTTATAAATAAACATATTTTTAAAATAAATAAATAAAATATGTATTTAATAATATAAATATATAAATATAAAATTAAATAAAAACATATTTATTGTTTTAATGAAAACTACAATTAAATCTGTTAATATAAAATTTAATAAAAACATATTTATTGAATTAATGAAAAAACAAATTATGGTAATCTTGGAAAGCTTCTCTTTTATAGAAATAAAATATAGGTCAATTCAATCTTAGTGGATGTTAATCATCATCATATATTAGTTTTATAATACCATATTTTTTTTAAAACATTATTTTAAGAGTTTCTATGATTGATTTTGTTAGTAGATATTTTAATATCTCAAAGCTAAATAAAAATAAATTATAAAAGTAAATTATTTTTAAAATCCATCTTATAAATTAATTATAAAATTCAACATAATRATTTATTTATTTAGTTTATTTAAAGTGGTTATATGTATGTGTTTAGTTGTTATTTGTGTATGTTTGTTTTGCACACTTTTAGTAGCTATGAATGTATATGCTTAATTGAATATGATGATGATGACAATGATTAACCTCCACTAGGACCTAATTGGTCTATCAGACCTTAAGAGGGTAAGTGATTACTTGTGATTCTTTAGAATTTTGTTTTTGTGCTAGAAAAGCATTAAGAGAAGCTTTCCAAGATCACCATACTTTTGTTGAGTTAAGAGGTTAGGAAGGTTGGTAGTGTGATCAATATTTTGAAAATGAGATCTAATATGGGTATAGGATGAACAATATAAGAGAAAGTGATTTTCATATTCAACCTTCTTAGTGTCACAAAGGTGACACACTCTTTCATCCCATGGCGTTTTAGGAATTGACCAACGCCTAGTTTCACTATGGAGCTCGTGAGAATTTGTTCTTATCTTAGCAATGCTTATTTTTTTCTTTACACTTGGAAAAATAGATAGATAATTTTGATCTTCTAGATTAGGGTTGATTACATCTTTATAATACCTTAATTTTATTTTTTCCCTCTAACTTTTTATCACACCACATTTTTTCCTTAAATTTTGATTCGACGTTTTTTTTAATAGTATCTTTATTCTACAAAATGGTTTCTTCCATGATTCCCCAATAGTTTAGCCAAGACCAGACATCTTTATGCCATCCTCGCTTGAGTCAATTGTGGTTATGACTTGATTTGGAAGCAATTTTAGGTAGCCTCTTGTCTTCCATGTTGTTTAACTTATTCTTATACATTAGGTATCTAGTCATAGTCATGCTCTTAATGAGGGAGAGGCTTGTTTCTATGAGGAAGATGGGATATGGCTTATTTTGTTAAAAACAATTTAATAAAATTGGTTTTATTTTTAAAATCTATTTCACAAATTAATTATAAAATTCATCATAATAATTTATTTATTTTATTTATTGAAAGTGGTTATATGTATGCATTTACTTGTTATTTTTGTATGTTTTTTTGCACGCTTTTAGTAGCTATGAATGTATATGCTTCATTGATTATGGAATGTTTGGGAATGAATATGTGAATAATTTGTCTCATTGGTTGCTTCATTGATTATGGAATGCTTGGGAATGTATATGTGAATGATTTGTTTCATTGGTCAAATGATGAAAAGATATATATATATATATATATATATATATATATATATATATATATATATATATATATATATATATATATATA
>JASDQU010101053.1:222572-233148 GCA_032191745.1 Picea mariana | reverse complement strand
TAGTAGCTATGAATGTATATGCTTAATTGAATATGATGATGATGACAATGATTAACCTCCACTAGGACCTAATTGGTCTATCAGACCTTAAGAGGGTAAGTGATTACTTGTGATTCTTTAGAATTTTGTTTTTGTGCTAGAAAAGCATTAAGAGAAGCTTTCCAAGATCACCATACTTTTGTTGAGTTAAGAGGTTAGGAAGGTTGGTAGTGTGATCAATATTTTGAAAATGAGATCTAATATGGGTATAGGATGAACAATATAAGAGAAAGTGATTTTCATATTCAACCTTCTTAGTGTCACAAAGGTGACACACTCTTTCATCCCATGGCGTTTTAGGAATTGACCAACGCCTAGTTTCACTATGGAGCTCGTGAGAATTTGTTCTTATCTTAGCAATGCTTATTTTTTTCTTTACACTTGGAAAAATAGATAGATAATTTTGATCTTCTAGATTAGGGTTGATTACATCTTTATAATACCTTAATTTTATTTTTTCCCTCTAACTTTTTATCACACCACATTTTTTCCTTAAATTTTGATTCGACGTTTTTTTTAATAGTATCTTTATTCTACAAAATGGTTTCTTCCATGATTCCCCAATAGTTTAGCCAAGACCAGACATCTTTATGCCATCCTCGCTTGAGTCAATTGTGGTTATGACTTGATTTGGAAGCAATTTTAGGTAGCCTCTTGTCTTCCATGTTGTTTAACTTATTCTTATACATTAGGTATCTAGTCATAGTCATGCTCTTAATGAGGGAGAGGCTTGTTTCTATGAGGAAGATGGGATATGGCTTATTTTGTTAAAAACAATTTAATAAAATTGGTTTTATTTTTAAAATCTATTTCACAAATTAATTATAAAATTCATCATAATAATTTATTTATTTTATTTATTGAAAGTGGTTATATGTATGCATTTACTTGTTATTTTTGTATGTTTTTTTGCACGCTTTTAGTAGCTATGAATGTATATGCTTCATTGATTATGGAATGTTTGGGAATGAATATGTGAATAATTTGTCTCATTGGTTGCTTCATTGATTATGGAATGCTTGGGAATGTATATGTGAATGATTTGTTTCATTGGTCAAATGATGAAAAGATATATATATATATATATATATATATATATATATATATATATATATATATATATATATATATATATATATATCGAAGATGAAAAAATAAATATAAATAGATTTATATATATAATTTCTAGTGTTTGAAGGCAAGAGATAAATATATTTTTGTTAATTTATAAGTCACATAAACATGATTATTTTCCTAATGAAAATTACATAAAATTATATATAGTTAAACGTTATTATTTTATTTAAATTAAAATTTAAAACTTAAATGAATAAAATGTTATTTAATCGATAGAAAAAGAAAAATTTAATAATTATAATGCTTTATTAATAAATATATTTAAAATAAGGAAATGGTTGATGGAAACATATAAATTAACATAAATAAATAACTAAAATTGAGTGTTAGTACATAAACAAGGGATTCTCCTAGTTTAATTAAAAATAATAAAAAAATCTCCTCCTTAAACAATTTAAGTGAAAATAAAAAAATCTCATTATTTAAATAAAAATAAAACTCAATAGATTCTCTTTAAATAATTTAAGTAAAAATAAAAAAATCTCATAGAAACATTGAAAAAATGAAAAACAAAAAATAATAGTTTCAAATATATATATATATATATACCATTTTTGTTAGTGTGTTTTTAGCAAAATAAAAATATAATGATAAAAATGCATTCAAATTCCAAAAATAGAGAAATTGTTGATGGAAGATATAAATAGAATGTAAATATATTTGTGTTTAGTGTTTTAGTACAACAACTATTCAAGAACACTATAATATATAATGTGTAAAACTAAAAAAAAAAATGTCATAAAAACATTATAATACAATATAGTTTCAAAAATCAAATAAAATTTTGTAGATTAAAAAATTATATTTACATTTCATTATTGTTATGTTTTAAACAAAATAAAAATAAAAATTAAGATATAATTCATTATTAACATTACAAAATTTATATTCATTGTTTGGTTGTGATCTGAATAAACAAACTCAAAAAACTTTATAGAAACATTGAAAAAATAAAAAACAAAAAACTTTTTTTTAGTACACAAAGAATGGATTTTCCTTAAACAATTTAAGTAAAAATTTTTAAAATCTCTTAATTTAAATAAAACTCAAAAAGTCTCATAGAAACATTGAAAAAATAAAAAACAAATAAAAAAAAATTATTTGAAAAAATGTGTACATACCATTTGTGTTATTACGTTTTTAGCAAAATAAAAATTATAATGATAAAAATGCGTTCAAATTCCAAAAATAGTGAAATTTGAAGATATAAATAAAATTTAAATATATTTTTGTTTGTTTATTGTTTTAGGACAACGATCCAAGAATATTATAATGTGTAAAACTAAAAATATGTCATAAAAACATTACAATATAATATAGTTTCCAAAATAAAATTTTGTTGATTGAAAAATTATTTGCACATTTCATTTTTGTTATGTTTTAAACAAAATAAAAATTAAAATATATTTCATTACGAACATTACAACATTTAAAAACATTACAATATAATATAGTTTCAAAAACAAAATTTTGTTGATTGAAAAATTATTTGCACATTTCATTTTTGTTATGTTTTAAATAAAATAAAAATTAAGATATATTTCATTACTAACATTACAACATTTAAGATATATTTCATTACTAACATTACAACATCTATATTATAATTGTTTGGTTGTGAGCTAAATAAACAAAATACAAAATATTGAATAAAGAGTTGGAAACCCAAAAATATCATAAAAACATTGCAATACAATAATATAATGTAGATTAAAAAATTTAATAAAGTTTTTTCATTGAAAAAAGTATTTGTACATTCCACTTTTGTTATACTCAAAATTAAAATTAAAATATATTTCATTATTAACATTACAACATTTATAAAACATGACAAAAGGATGGAAAAAAAAAATTTACTCGAAAAAGTTCTTTAACTTTAACCCAAACCCGACTAGCAGGGAAACTTGGAAGCTGGGGTTTGGAGCAACTGCAAGCTAGGGTTTCACAGTTGCAGTCACAGTAGAGGACAACATGGTTACTTAATGGGGCGGTAATGGAACCCCCTCATACAAGAAGGTAGTGGTGGATAGGGGGGGAGACCCATGTGGCGTAGGTTTCAAGGAAACAGTGACAAACACCTCGGGATCAGGATTGGAAAAGAATCAGGAAAGAAACCAGTAAAAAAGGGATCACATGAGGGAAGAAGCCCAAGAAACCCAGAATGATGTGCAAGATCCAGTGAACCCCAATGGGGTAGAAGGGCGAACCCGTGTAAACCTAAAACATCACTGATACCTAAGGTGATACTAGAAGATCCACAAACGCAACTCTTCTGGGACCAGATAAAGATGCATGCACTAATTTTCAATTTCATGGGTTTGTGGCCAACAGAAAGAAATTTGCGCAACTGGATAAAATATCATTGGAAGCCAAGCGGGGAAGTGGAACTCCACCCGGGTTCGAAAGGCTTCTTCACAACAATATTCATGAACCTGGAGGACAGGGATAAAGTCTTTAAGGGGGGGCATACTTCCACACCTCAATAGGAATATACATGTGGCCATGAAAGGAAAACTTCTCCCCAGAGAAAGAAACCTTCAAAAATGTACCCATCTGGCTAAGGCTTTACTCCTTGCCACTAGACTATTGGCTTCCATCCACCTTCGAAGAAATCGGGAACAAACTTGGAAAATATTTGAAGACATCGGAAGCAACCCTAAAAGGGAGATATAAATCCTATGCAAGGATCTGCATAGAGATGGATGTTTCGGGGGCACTCCCAGAAGCCATAAGCCTAGAATTCAAGGATGAGGAATGGATACAAAGCATCAACTACAACTATATCCCATTCAGAAGGTGCCATGAACATGGACACCTCATCAGAGAATGTCCACTTAATAAAAAGCAAGAAGCGAAAAACACCAAAATACAACAGGATGTGGACGGGTTTATAAAGACAAACCACAAAAACAGAGCAAACAAGAAACCAAGTAAATCCTCAACATGAAGCAATCTGGAAGCCAGGAATAGAACAAAATGGTGGGACAAGACTAACAAAGGGGAAGAAGGAGGAAAGGAAAAGGCAAACTCTAAAGAAGTTAGGGAACAAGTAACAAATGAGAAAAAAGATAGTCCAAGCAATAACATGGAACAGGGGGGTAGCGCAACTCCTATGGATGGAGAAACAAGAGATTCCAACACCCCCATGCAGGAGGCAGATGGAGATGCAGAAATGACACCAAGCGAGGTAGGTACAGAAGATCCTGATCTCAGATATATTGTGGAAAGGGAAAGAATAGATCTCCCGAACATACTGGAGCAATGGAAAAGGCAAGGCGTAGACATGTACCAGCAGAGAAACTAGATCGTATCCAATACCTCTTCCTCCTAAGGGAGGAAGAAAAATACAAAGGACTCAAGTGCATGCACATGGATATAGGACACCTAGGAATCAAAGTAGGCGAGGAACAACCACAACTCTCACCCAAGTAGATGAGAAGGAAGAAAGGCAAGAAATCAAACAACGTATCCCTACAAGAACTAGGATCTATGTTGATAAACTCAGGTAAGATCAAAATTATCTTTCTCAACTCCCCCCCACATGTTTAAATGAAGATTATAACATGGAATATAAGAGTCCTAAACAACCCACGAAAGGAAATAATCCTTAAAAATATACTGAGGAAGGAACAAACGGACCTTTGTTTCATCCAAGAGATAGAATACATTGTAGACAGAATGGAAACAATCAACAAAAACCAATGGAGAAAGTACAAGATGTTGGTTGTCAAAGGACAACAGATGGCAAGTGGTATTCTCACTTTTTGGAACTCACAAGTGATGAATCTACTAGTAGCCGAAGCCACTAGACACACACTTTCGGTTAACATGCAAATCATAGGTAACATGAAGGTGATTCTATGCCCTAATGTGTATGGACCCCATATGTTGGAGGAAAAGAGAAGAATGCTCCTATACCTATAAAACCTAAAATCTCGTTCCAACAACCTCCACTGGATCCTGGCAAGAGACTTCAACATCATCACAACACTTGCAGAGAAAAAAGGAGGCACCAGGATATTGGATAGATATGCGGAAGACTTTTCATATTTCATTGACACAGTGGAGATGGTGGACATCAAAACCAATAATGGCCAGTTCACCTGGAACAACAAACGGATAAATCAACATCAGGTAGCGACAAGGCTAGAAACATTCTTGGTGTCGGAGTCCATCATTCTGCAGGGATTAACTTTAGACTGTAACATCTTTCTCTGGGGGGGTTTGGACCACTAGTGAGTCCAATTGGAAGCAAAATTCCAAACCACACCGAAGAATAGAACTTTCAGATTTGAGAAATTTTGGATCAAACATCCCACCTTCAAGAAGAACATCAATCAATGGTGGTGGGAGGAACAACCGGAGAAAGAGACAAGGATGTTCAAAGTATATAAGAAACTCAAGTACATCAAACATAAACTCTAGGAGTGGAACATGGAAATCTTTGGAAACATAAACCAAGAAAAAAAATATATTGAATACAGAATGAGGGAACTCTAGGAAATGTGCATAAACAAGGGCTATATAGAGGATCGAAAAAGGGATGAGATCCAAATGACCCAGGAATGGGAAGTAAGATTCCAGTAGGAAGATACTCTATAGCGCCAAAAGTATAGAATGAGGTGGCTAAAGGAAGGAGAGTGGAATACCAAGTTTTTTCATAGAACAACCATTGCTAGAAGAACCCACAACAAAATCTTGAAAATTCAGGATCGAGATAGGATCGAGAGAGAATCCCACAAGGAGATTGAAAATATATTGGTAAATCACTTCCATGGGATAGCCCAGGAACCCAACCAAGGCCGAACGCAGGTCATACAAAGGATAACTCAGCACATCCCCAGGCTAATTACCAAGGAACAAAATATCAATCTAAACAAACCCATCGCTAAGGAGGAAATTGACCAAGTGGTCCAAGATATGCCCAACGAAAAGGCCCCAAGTCCAAATGGTTTCACAGTGGAATTCTCCAAAGCCTGCTAGAAAGTGGTCAAACATGACTTTTATGGGGTGGTGGAAGACTCCAGACATTTGGCCTCCATTCTGAAAGCGCTAAATGCAACAATAATTACTCTAATCCCCAAAGAAAATGAAGAAAGGACCCCAGACCACTATAGACCCATAGATTTATGCAATGTGGTTTACAAGATAATCTCCAAAGTCATAGCCAACAGATTGAAACCTCTCCTACCCACATTGATTTCACAGGAACATACAGGTTTCGTAGAAGGGAGACAAATTTTGGACAACATCATCCATGCCCATGATCTGACACACACACTGAAAATATAGAGGAGAGAGGGGATGATAATCCAAGTTGACCTAGAAAAGTCTTACGACAAAATTAGCTGGCACTATATGGTCAAGACTTTGGAAGCCTTTGGCTTCACACAACTCTAGATCAACTGGATTGTTAGCCTAGTCTCAACGACAAGTTACTCACTCTTAATCAATGGAGCCCCAGCCAAACCCTTATGGCCTTCAAGAGGCATCAGACAAGGAGACCTTCTATCACCCTTCATGTTCATTATGATGATGGAAGGACTCAGTAGAAGCATAAAAAGTGCAACTACAACAGGAGAAATAACATGCATCAAACCTTTCAAAAACTGCCCTACCTCCATGCACCAACAGTTCGTTGATGACACCTTACTCCATGGCACACCCATGGTCAATGAAGAAAAATCCTATAAAATAATCTTAGAAGATTTTGGGGAAGCCTCGGGAGCAAAGAATAATCACTCCAAATCCATGATATATTTCTTCAATACCAACCCTGTAATTCAAAGAAACTTGGCAAACATTTTGGGGTTTGAACGCAAAATGCTCCCAACAAAATACTTGGGAATCCCCCTAATGGAAAGAGCATGCAAAATGGAAACATGGGAAGGAGTGATTAACAAACTACAAGACAGGTTGAAAAATTGTACTTACAGATCCCTCAACCCAGCAGGGAGAATATCCTAACCAAAGCGGTTATGCAAGCAATTTTGACCTATATGATGTCAGTGTTTCCCACTCCCAAAAGAATACTACAAAAAATAAGAGCCATCCAAAGGGAATTCCTATGGCGAGGAGTGGAAAATAATAAAAAATGGGCCTTAGTGGCCTGGGAGAAGGTTTGCAAAACAAAATGCAAAGGAGGCCTGGAGTTAAAAGACCCACAAGTAACCAACAAAGCCTACGAGATGAAACTTTGGTGGAGATGGGTCAAAGAAAAATCATTACAGTGGGAAAACCTCTGGAAGGCCAAGTATGCCCCAGACATCAACGACCAAGATTGAATTCATTTTATGGGCACAAGGGAGGGATCAGAAATCTAGATTTTAGCATGGCTTAACAAAACCTGGATCCATAAACACAGCTTCTAGGAAGTGAGGAATTGTAAAACAACTAGATTCTGGGAGGACGCGTCGCAACAGGAACCCAGAATGGAAAATTCGGACAGGGAGGAACTCTAACAGGAAATGACCGAGCAAGGAAAAATCAAAATCCATCACTACTGGAAACAAGAAAATGATCGCGATAGATGGAGGATCTGGGATAAACTCAATCTACAAAATAGAGATCAGATTGCAACAATAATGAAAGAGGTGGAGGAGGAATTGGGGAAAATGAAAATTGGAGTCTCAGAAGAAGAGGACAAATTAATATGGGGAAGGAATAATGGTGGGGAATTCAACTTTAAAGAAGCTCGGAATTACATCACAGACTAGAACCAAGAAGATCTGGCGCAACAGTGGGGAAATATTTGGGGCAGCCCCCAGTGACCAAAAATCAAAATGTTGAAATGGATAGTACTTCACAACTGAATTCTAACCTGGGAAAACCTAAGGAAAAGGGGTTTCATAGGCTCATCACAATGCCATCTCTATCAACCTAAGGAAGAAACAGTGAATCACCTCCTCGATGAATGTAATTACACAACAGAGATCTGGGATTGGGCATCATGCATCTTTCTCTAGTCCAATAGGACCCGAGGTAACATCAACGAAACCATCAACAACTGGAATGAGAGTTACAAAAAAAATGAAATGGTGAACCTATGTTGGAATCTCATGTTGGGGATGATCGTATGGGTAATATGGAAAGAAAGGAACTGATGCATCTTCAGGAATGAAAGCCTTCCGGAAGGGAAACTCAAGGAAGCAATAACCTCACAAATATGAGAAATGGCTCAGAGCCGCAACTTCCAGACTAGAAAAGAGCCACTCACAGGCCAGGACTCTTGTATCCTAGAATATTTTCACCTACAATACGGGCGCAAAAGCACACGGCTAGGGTCGCCTCCGCAACTCCAAATAGGATAGTGCAACTGGACACACGCTTCGAAAGGGTTCCTCAAGTTGAATTTTGATGAGGCGGAAAAAGGAAACCCAGGAATGACAGGGATGGGAGGGGTGATCAGAGATAGTTGTGGTAACATAATTTGGTTGTTCGTTGGGAGTATGGGAAAATCAACCAACAACGCAACAGAATTTGGAGCCCTGAAGCTCGGGCTCAAAATTCTATGTCACAAAAGGATGACAAACACTATCATGGAAGGTGACTCCACCTTGGTTATAAACATGGTGAAGAGACTCCAAAATGGCACCAGAGTGGGCAAGGTTCAGAGACATTGGCGCTTGGCACACTCCCTACAAAAAATCCAGGAGCATTTGCAAATGATAAAAATAGTGGAGTTGCACTGGGTACGTAGGTCAGTGAATGGACTAGCAAATAGAATCGCCAATGAGGGGGTTAGAAAGGAAGGAACATAACTAGACACTACCTGAATCAACATCCCGAATGGAAAATTCAGAATAGACTGCATCCAAATAGCGACAAAAGATCATTATGGAAGCTTAAGCAAGAACGGTCGCATCGAGGAGGGAAACATAAGGCCTGGCGGAAGGCACGAAGGACACAGGAAGGATATGACTACCCAACACTCAACCACCAATTACAATGCAAGCTCAGATTATACAATAGGAGAGGGTACGACAACAAGTTCATGTCAACAGTAATAATTGCGAGGAAAGACCATGGGAAAGTATAGATGACAAACAACAGGAAGTGAATGACATAAGGAAAGAGGGATTGGCATGGGCCAATATCGATACACCATGCCAAAGAATGGGTATGAGGATTAACACAGTAGGATATCAAGTGATCAAGGGCAAAGGCTCGCACAGGGATAATGGTAGATTCATCATGATCATACATATTGTGATGGGGGAAAAGGATGGGAAGGTTCGACTCTATGGGCATACCATGATTGCAATGTAACAACCATATATTTCTAAACATCATATACTTTCGTAAGCAATTTATTTCATAAACTGAGACAATAACTTCATAACATAATATTGATTTTTACAACAGCAATTTCAGTAACTTAGAGTTATCAATGATTAATGATTGCATAGCAAAATGAAACAAATACATAACTTAACAAATACCTGGTTCTGATGCTAATTTATGTTGCCTTGCTGCCTTGTTGTTGCCTTCCTGCTACCTGATACACAGATCAACTAGCCACAAAAAAAGAATAACTGCCCAAACCTACTGTCCTCCCTACCAACTAGGAAAACTACCTAGCTCCAGGATATCTATGGATATCCTGGCCCCCGTGCCCAAAACCTCCAGCAACTCAGTGCCTCAACTGATCAGAAGCCACAGCCAGAAACTTTGTACTCACAACAATTCTCATGGTCCTCAGAATCCATCCCCCTCATCCTCCGTCCGAATGTCAAAAAATCCCCCTCACGTAAACCTCCCTTCCTCCCTTATCCCTCCTTCACCGAATCCTCCTTTACTCCCTTACCTGCCCTCGTCCCCGTCCCTTATCCCTCCATTAATGTTTTATCTTCTCGGGACTAACAGGTTATCCCTTCCTGCACACTCCACCATTTTATATCATATATCATTGATCTCTTAGATTTATTTCTCAGGTCATTAAATGTGATCTGTAGTTAAATTATTACTTAGTTAACCACAATTATATTCTTTAATTAATTAATAACTCACTTTATTAAGATCAGTAAATCTTCTTTGTTTAATTACTAACTTGTTACCACAATTAATCCCCTAATTAGTTTTACTTTATAATCTTTAAACATTTATCTAACTAGGGTCGTTACATACACCCACCCTTCAAGAAACTTCCTCCAGAAGTTAAGGTATCTGATGGTACAAAGGAAAAGAGCATGGTTCACACATTCACAACAAGTAACTGATATTATTAGTAAGTAAGTCAAGAAATCTCATACATACTAGTGTATATGTACAAGAAATGCATGTGTAGCTAGTACATGCAAGTCTCGTGCATGTACTAATAATCAAAACTGTCATCCTTTAGTAATTTATGTATGCATTCAATCCAGTCAGCAAGACTAGTCTTTTATAAAAGACAACAATC
>JASDQU010101053.1:202558-222522 GCA_032191745.1 Picea mariana | reverse complement strand
ATGTATGCATTCAATCCAGTCAGCAAGACTAGTCTTTTATAAAAGACAACAATCAATCAATTGTTTGAGAAATTCTTTAATCACAATTATCCGGTTTAACAGTTTTATTTTAAACAATGGTGGTTTAGTTATGTAATAATGTATATCCATGTATACACATTTTTTTTTTTTTTTTTTTTTTGAAGGGAAGACATCAATTCCACCACAAGACAAATCTCCATATTGTCTCAACTATTACTACTCATCCTCCCTCCCTAAGCTACTTCCAACTCCATTCCTATCCATCCTCTGCTAGACTATCTTGGAGCATCAACTATATTGACCTAACTCCAAATAGAACCCGTAAGTGGAAGTGTCGCTATCTCGACCAAGCTTCCCTAGCAGGCAACTGACAGTCATCATCACACGTCTTGGGGAGCATGAACCATCACTGTTCTCTCATGACTTCAGGTTTCAGAGGATACACGGTGGGAAATGCCTCCACCCCTCCTAATCATATCTAGGGTCCACACCCTATGATGGAGGATACACGGTGGGAAACACCTCCACCACTCCTAACATAACTAGGGTCAACACCCTACAACGGAGGATACTCGGTGGGAAATGCCTCCACCCGTCCTAACAGAACTAGGGTCAACACCCTACAATGGAGGATACTCGGTGGGAAATGCCTCCACCCCTCCTAACAGAACTAGGGTCAACACCATACAATGAAGGATATAGGGGCACCGTGTTGCTGGAGGTTTTGTCATCGTTTATTCAGTTTTGGGCAGTGTTAGTACCAAAATGATGCACTAGTCCACATATCATAGCAATGCATCCAAATCATATAAATTTCACATACATTATTCATACCATAATGTTTCTCAGTTAGTGGTCCTGATATCCACTTTCATCATCATTATCTCTTGGCTGTTTCATAGCCCATAACCTGCAGGTTAGTCTGCAACACAACTCATACATTTCTATGCATTATCATCATATAATTGCATACTATCATCATTTCAATTTGGTATCCCCATACCGATACATTAACATCAAAGTTTTCCAATTAGAATTAGATTTCATAATATCCCATAATTCAAACTCGTCACCCATTCACAAGATTTATCATTTACCCAAAATAGATTGCATTGTATCCAACATCATTCTAGTAGCATTTAAACATTCATTACTTTCACTTTCTCACAGTATGTCGCATCTTATACATCATCATCAATAATATTTAAACATTCGTAAAATTCACATTCACATAATAGATCGCATTACATGCATCATCATTGATAACATTTAAACATTCATAAAAGTTCATAAATTTTAAAGTTTAAGTGTATCACTTAATAGTTTCACTGTGACTAGGAAATAAAGTGTATAGGCCTCAGGTAATCCTGGCTATCTAAGTCAAAAGGTGGTGTTATATACACCCCACCTTCAAGAAACATGTCCTCGAGGTGGTCAAAATAGTGAGGGATAGTCTCGCCGTAGTGTTTCAACGTCCTCCCAAGTAGCAGATCCTGGATTATACTTGTCCCACTGGACCTTAACTTGATCTACTAGACGGTTTATGAGCTGTCGGACTCTACGGTCCAATATGCGTAATGATTCTACAGTGAGGGTTCCCACGTCCGATACCTGCAATTCTTTCCAATTTAGTTTATGTGATTCATCAGCAACATAATGACGTAAACATATATATGAAATACATTATGAGTTTTATGCAAGTGGGGTGGCAGTACGAGACGATAGGCAATGGGTCCAATTTTTTCTTGGACTCTAAATGGCCCTATAAACCGAGGTGACAACTTTTTCCCCTTCCCGAACTGTATAGTACTTTTATTAGGCCTGATACGAATGAAAACCTAGTCTCCCACTTCATAATTTTGGTCGGTTCTATGTGCATCTGCATAGCTTTTCTGCCTATCCTGTGCTTCCTTTAGTCTCTGCCTGATCTGAGTTACCTGTTCCTCCATTTCCTGAATCAATTCTGGCCCAACTGTTACTCGGTCTTCTAGTCTATCCCAACTCAATGGTTTTCTGCATGGCCTCCCATACAAAGCTTCATAGGGTGGCATTCCGATGGAACTATGATAACTATTATTGTAGGCAAACTCTACCAAAGGTAGGTACTTCTCCCACTGGGTTTGATTATCCATTACATACATCCTAAGCATGTATTCCATAACTTTATTTACTCTCTCTGTTTTCCCATCTGTTTCAGGATGATAAGTTGTGCTTAAGCTCAACTGAGTCCCCAACGCTGACTGTAAACTTGTCCAAAATCTAGAAGTGAATCTGGAGTCCCTATCTGAAATAATCTACTTTGGTACCCCATGCAAATGGATAACCTCGCTTATGAACACTCGTGCCACATCAGTAACATCATAAGTGTCTCTAACCGGAATGAAATGAGAACTCTTGGTTAACTTATCCACTACCACAAGAATGGCATTGTGTCTATGAGATGTGAGCAGTAACCCTACAACAAAATCCATAGAGATGATTTCCCACTTGGACATAGGGATGTCATGTGGTTGTAGGAGGCCTGCCGGGTGATGGTGGTCGGCTTTCACCTGTTGACACTCTAGGCATTTGGCGACGAAATGGACTACATCACGCTTCATGCCTACCCAAAAGAAGAGTTTCCTCATATCTGCGTACATCTTCTTCACACCCGGATGTGCACAATAAAGTGATCTATGAGCTTCCTTCAGTATGATGCTTCGAATATCCCCATTCTCAGGGATATACATCCTTCCTCGATATCTTAACAATCCGTCTGTTTCCATATTATATCCTTCATACTTTGGGTCTAACTGCCTCCCACTCTGGAGGTTTGAAGTAACCTTTAAATACCAACCGTCTCCTAGTAGTTGTGTCAACACATGTTCCCTCAGACTGACCTTTAAGGTTACCAAGGAGAAGATACGTGGTCTCCTACTCAAGGCATCTGCAACCACATTTTCCTTTCCCTTTATGTATGAAATACCAAAATCGTACTCACTCATAAACTCACTCCATCGCCTTTGCCTGGAATTTAGATCTCTTTGAGTGAAGATATGTTTTAAACTTTGATGGTCCGTTTTGAGTTCAAAGTTTCACCCCACAAGATAGTGACTCCAAAGTTTTAGAGCTAGCATTACAACTGCCAACTCTAAATCATGAGTCGCGTATAACTCTTCGTTCTTCTTCAACTTTCTTGACGCATAAGCTATCACTCCTCCATCCTGCATTAGCACGGCCCCCAACCATTGTTTCGAGGCATCCGTGCAGACCATGAAGTCCTTTTCCATATCTGGCACTCGTAGAATTGGCGCACTAGTTTGTAATCTCTTAAGCTCAATGAATGCACTAACACACTCTTCTGTCCATTCATACCTGACCCCCTTGCGTTGCAAAGTGGTGATGGGTTTCTCTATTTTTGAGAATCCTTCCACAAATTTCCGGTAATAACCCGCTAGCCCCATGAAGCTTCTCACCTCATGGGCATTTTTCGGCACTGGCCATTCCATAATGGCCTTTACCTTTTCTGGGTCCACAAAGATTCCTTCACCGAAAATGATATGACCTAAATAGTGGATCTCTTTCTGGAAGAAGGAACACTTTGACAGCTTCCCATACAATTTGTTCTCCCTAAGGAAAGACAACACTATTCGCAAGTGTTCCTCGTGTTCTCTTTCATTCTTGGAATAGATGAGAATGTCATCTAGAAAAACTTGTACAAATCGATCTAAGTACTTTCGGAATACGTCGTTCATGAGGCTCGTGAATACTGCTGGCGCATTGGTCAATCCGAAAGGTACCACAACAAACTCGTAATGTCCAAACCGAGTTCGAAAGGCAATTTTTGGGATATCACCTTTCTTAATCCTTAACTAATGATACCCAGATCGTAAATCGATCTTTGAGAATACCATTGCTCCTTTCATCTGATCGAAGAGGTCATCTATTCGCGGCATTGGGTACCTATTTTTCACTATAGCATGGTTCAAGTCCCTATAATCTATACACAGTCATAACGATCCATCCTTCTTCTTTACAAAAATTAACAGTGCGCCCCAAGGTGAAACACTGGGCCTTACTAGCCCTAAGTCTAGTAACTCCTTCAACTGCATTTGCAACTCACAAAGTTCTGGCGCCATCATCTGATACGGAGTCTTGGATATTGGTTCTGCACCAGGTTTTAGCTCTATATTAAAATAAAGCTCCCTTTCTGGAGGTAAACCTGGTAACTCGTTTGAAAAAACATCCTGAAATTCTGACAATACCGGGTACTGATCTACTGAGGGTCCTTTCCTTTCACTCACTGCTTCCACTACATAAAGTCGACACCCTTGTCTCAAGCTTCGCTTGACCTTCATAGTTGATATAAAGCGTAATGACACTTTTCTCTGTACACCCTGGATCTCTACTGGTTTTCCTTCATCATCGACACAAAACACCCTCTTGGCGAAACAATCTACCAAATCTCGATGAGCTGCTAACCAATCCATTCCAATGATTAAGTCATAAGCCCCAAGAGTAATGACGTATACCTTCAACCTAGTAGCGCACACTCCAAGGTCTACTATACAATTATCGACACTAGGTCCTACAACTTTTTTTTCCCCCGAAGTCATCTCAACATGTTTAAAGTCATCGTGCTCGTAGGCTACCAGCCCACTCTTTTCTAATGTAGATGGTGAAATGAAACTATCTGTCACACCAGAATCAAACAAAATCTTAACATTGATATGATTTAGCGTACCTGATGACTCCACCACGGTGGATTGATGTTCGGCCTGGTGGTTATTAACCACTACGTAAATCTGGTGGTTGCTACATGCTCTCCCCATCGGTGCCTTTCCTTCTCTATGCACGAACCCTGGTTGTAACTCTGGGCAGTCACGCTGGTAATGGGGTCCCCCGCACCCCCAATAGGTAACACTAGATTGAACCTGTGCATTGTTATGTGACTGATTTTGAAACGATTTCCTTCCCCTGGAAACCCTGCCCCTACTAGCTGTTCCCCGAGATGGTCATCGACCTATCTACACCATTGGCGATGAAAGAGATGATGCACTAGCTTCCATTGAAATCCCTGCATCTACTGTCCTTGGTACGACTCTATTACCATAAGGTGGTGGCCTTGAGACCCCTCCCCTAGAAAATTTCCTCGGGGTCTTTCCTACGAATCCAGGGTGATGCGGAAATGTCGATCTTGTACCCCCTGTTAAGTTCATGTGTTCTTCCATGTAACGCACATTTTCTACCACTTCTGCTACTGAAGACGGTTTCCACATCCGCACCATAGCTCTTATCTTCGGGTTCAATCCATAAATGAAGCGCTCTACCTATCGTTGGTCATTGTCCATATATGAAATGTATTAGACCAGTTCCATAAACCTATTCTCATATTCTTCTACAGTCCTGTTTCCTTGTACTAAGGCATGAAATGCCCCTATCTGTTGTTCCTCGTAGTATGCTGGTAGATATTTCCTTCAGAACCTCTCCTCGAAAAGTTCCCAAGATACTATGTCTGGGGTAAGGTGTAGTTGTCTTTCCAAGTTGCACCACCAGTTTAAGGCACTGTCTCTTAACTGAAAAATGGCGATCTTGGCCTTTGAATTGGACKCATAGTCCCTTAAGGYGAAACACCTTGTCATGCCTTCCAACCATGCTTTCGCGCGTTCACTGGCGTGACCTCCGACAAACTCTGGAAGTTTTATCTTCTACAACTCTCGTGTGATGTCTTCAGGTGGGAGTCCTCCCCCTGAATCCCTTGACGCTTCTGGATTACCCGTTCCAGATGGTGGAGGTTCCACTTCAGTCCCTGTCGGTTGGCGCCCCTTTAAAGTCTCGTTAATGGCTTCCAATGAGCACAGTATGAGGGCTAGTTCATGCGATGGTGGTGGTGGCGATGGTAGTGTTGGCGGTGGCCGTGACGACATGCCCCTACCTCGACCCCTCCGAGTCCTAACCATCTTGTATACTTTAACCTACATCACCCCAAAGTTGTCAGGGTGAGTTCAAGGACGTTCCAAATTGGTGCTACTCAAACTAGAAACAGGGTTAGGCGTAAGTTTTATTTACTTGTCTGTAAACAGACGTTACTCCATCAGGGGATTGGCTAGGTTTGGGTTAGGATTAAGCGTCTAATCTTGGTTAACATCGAACTTTAAGGTAGGTTAACCTTACACTTAAATAAAATTATTAATTTAAAATTATTATTACACTAATTTAACCCAAATTATCTTTACTTTAATTTAAACTATCTTGATCTTATTTATATATAAATTATATACACTAAATTATTTAATTTATTTTAAATAATTTTTAACACTTTAAATCATATATAAAATAATTAAATGTACACACAAGGATTCGGGCATGCATGGGTTCCACGTGCTTGTCTGGCTTCCTCAAGCTTCCTCGTATCTAACCCCATCATTCTACACCTGTCATCTTTCGACTCTCTACGCGTCCTTCCACTGCCTCCACTTTCTCATCCACAGGGACTTTCCTCGTATCATTCTTTGTCCACCATAGATCTGCCTCTGCTCTATTCAGAGGTTTCCAGAATATCCCTTCCCATGGCTCACATCCTTGCCATTGTTCTGAGCACCTTGCTGGTGCTGGGTATTGTTGTATCTGCTACCAAATCCTTTGCAGAAACAGAGTGTATTGATATGGTCACTGACAAGATCCAGGACCTGAAGTCCAGTCTCTCTACAATATTGGGAACCAATCCCAAGTCTGCACAATTTGCGGAGTTCGCTCTCAGGTATGGTAAGAGGCATGATTCAGTCCACCAGCTTGTGCATAGCTTCAGTACCTTTGTGACGAACGCTGAGTCGATTGAGTTAAGAATTCACATAAACCTTCCTTACGCTGTGGTAATGAATGGTAATTTCCTCTTTTGAAACAAAATGATTTTCTTGTAATTCTAGCTCTGTACTGGTTTGGTATTTTTCTTTCAATTTATTTCATTTATATTTATGAATTTATTCATTTGTGCATATGCATGTAGTTAGATGGGTGTAGATGTTAGGTGGGTGTATGCATATACGTTGTCTTCCCGTATTGCCCAAGGCCCTTTGCTCCTGATGCAGGAGCATCGCTCACTCATCAAGTGAGCCAGCACACTGAGAGGAAACAACTGGATAGCACCAGCACACATTTTGAAATGCTTTGGAAGTTGTTGCGCTACTCTTTAATGAAGTCATTCATAAAGAAGTGCACTTGTATTGTAAAGGAGACCTTGAGCCTTTAAGCTCTCGTCCTTAGTATATAGGAAGGCATTTAATAGATTTAATGCAGGTAGATAGGATATTTAATTCTAGATTAGACAGTTTTAGAATTGTGAGGGAAAACGGATATAGACACCCTCCTTTGTATCATTGTAACATTAGCAGCATTCTGAAGAGAAGAGCACGCAGAGAAGTGTATGAAGAACACCCATGTACAGGCATATTGAATTAATAGAAAGAGTTCTGATTCAATTCCATGGTTATGTTATTCTCTGTGTCTTATTGATATCATGCTTGGGAATGTTTGCTTTCTGTCATACAATTGCTTTGATATGATGTGTATGTGATTTCATAGTTGGATTGAAATCTGTGTGAGTAAGAAATTTGTTTCAATTGTTTCTCTATTCTGAATCAAGAGATCCCTGCAAGGAGTGCAGTGGAATTTGTCCACAAGGAGTGCGTGACTGCAAGGTTCAGATAGGGATAACTTTTGTTCTAAGCTCTCATAAGTGAAAATTTGGCACCAGAGCCGTGCAAGATGTGCACAGGCTGGACGAAGACTCAGAGTTGTGATTTTGAGTGAAAGGAGATTAAGACTGCTGCTGCTGGTGACTGCGCAGAGTCGAGGAAGACTCAACGTTTTGAGGGTTGTTGACGGTCGAGCACAAGAGTGTGCACAACCTCTTTGAAAGAATCAGATTGGACAAGCTCAGGAGGGACAGTTCCTTCGTGACGCAGTGGAGGAGGGCCCAGAAGCGGCTCAAGGAAAGGTTTAACAGGACAGAGGAGGTGGAAGAATTTCTCCAGGAGGAGGAATAGACGGTCAGTTCTCGCAGAAAAGATTCAAGAAAACCCGTCGATCGTCAGATCTCGGAGGAGATACATGCAGGATAAACACAAGCTCGCAGAGGAGGAGTCAAGAATCATCGGGATTTGTCTTGTCAGGGTTTGTGGAGGCCGGAGTTTGTTGCCTGTTGAAATCGCAATTGGCGATTTCCCGAAGCCGTTGGAGCCATCGATAACTTTAAGGACACGTGGCACACAATCTTGGAGAGTCGGGATTCGGTATTCAGGACTTTCCGGTGCAAAGGAATTGTGACAGGTAAAATCACGATCACACGATTCCTGATATAGTGAAGAGAGAAGGTGACGTGGAAAGGAGATGTCGCACGTGTATATCGGAGTTCGGTATTCAGGGATTCGTGGTATTGGTGAACCGTGACATCACATGTTCCTATTTCCCGATAGGGAAATCCCCGACAAGCACGAAAGCATTGACCTTTGACCCATCGGGGTTCAGGGTTTTTGGGAGCACGAGAACCGTGCCCACAAGTTTCGCGATAGCGCGAAACCTAATTTCCCGAAAAAGATAAAGGGGAGATCACGAGAGGAGATTTTGGTGGGTATTGAGAACTCTTGTAAGGAGTGGGAAGAGTTCTTTGACTCTTCGGGCTTAAGTGAAAGAAGGTCCTAGTGAGAGCGACCATTCTCCAAGGAGTGGGGAAGGTTGCGTCAAGAGTGGTATCAGAGCGGGGATAAGTTCTTTGTTTTTTGTAGCAGGGAAGGAGAAAGAAGAAATTCACCATGCCGCCTAGAAGGGAGAGACAGTCACCCGACCCAGAGGATAGGGAGCTGAGGAAGGGGTAGGCCAGCAAGGAATCCAGAAATGGAGCGGAAAATGAGAGATCTCCGAGCAAGGTTTGAGGAGATGGAGACAGCGCAAAGATGTGGAGTTGGTACAGGAGATCTTAGCGACTCCGAAGTGGAAGAAGAAGCTGGACATGAAGAACAGGTCATAGCAGAGGACGCATCAACCGAGCGATTGATCAAAGCTATCGCCAGGATGAGTTCCAAGACCAAAATGGATATTCCAGCGTATGAAGGAAGCCTAGATGTGGAAGAGTTGCTGGATTGGATCAGGGCTCTTGATACTTACTTCGACTATGAAGACATCGAAGAGGATAAGAAGGTAAGACATGTTGTTACCAAGTTGAAGGGACATGCAGAATTATGGTGGGACGAGCTACAGGCAGATAGACGTTCCAAAGGGAAACAGAAAATCAAAAGCTGGGACAGACTGATCGCGAAGATGAAGGCGAAGTTCATCCCAAGGGATTACCAAATCACACTATTTAGGCAGATGCAGAACCTGAGATAGAAGTTGATGACGGTGAAGGATTCACCGAAGAATTCTACAAGCTCAATATCTGAGCAGGTCATCGGGAGAGCAATGATGAGAAGGTTGCTAGATACCTGAATGGTCTGAGGTATGACATTCAGGATGAACTGAGCATGGTTACCATACGAACTGTAGAGGATGCTTACCAGATGGCTCTGAAAGCTGAGAAGAAGTTGAGCCGCAAGCAAGGACAGTGAGGGAGAGGCAGAAGACAGCTAAGAGGCAAAGCAGTTGCCAAGGAAAGAACTCAGAAGCCCAAGGAGGAGTGGAAGAAACCTCAAGGTAAGGTTGAGAGAGGTGGAACCTCACAATAGAGGCAGCCGTATGTTGAGCTGAGAGGACAGTTGAATGATCAGCGAGGGGATTACGCCGACGCTAATACTCTTCCTCATACTAGAGGTCAAGGTAGAGGAAGAGGTGGAGTTATCACATGTTTTACATGTGGGAAGAATGGGCACAAGTCGTTTGAGTGTCCAGAGAAGAAGAAAGATGCAGGAGAAGATGACATCACTGAGGCGCAAAGGCATGATGCTGAGACAGAAGATGCAGACAGCGGAAGATCGCTTGGGATGCTAGATACCTGAATGGTCTGAGGTATGACATTCAGGATGAACTGAGCATGGTTACCATACGAACTGTAGAGGATGCTTACCAGATGGCTCTGAAAGCTGAGAAGAAGTTGAGCCGCAAGCAAGGACAGTGAGGGAGAGGCAGAAGACAGCTAAGAGGCAAAGCAGTTGCCAAGGAAAGAACTCAGAAGCCCAAGGAGGAGTGGAAGAAACCTCAAGGTAAGGTT
Organism: Picea mariana; assembly: GCA_032191745.1. Lineage (NCBI taxonomy): Eukaryota > Viridiplantae > Streptophyta > Pinopsida > Pinales > Pinaceae > Picea > Picea mariana. Next base: position 212,321 of record JASDQU010101053.1, on the reverse strand, counting down.
GAGAGAGGTGGAACCTCACAATAGAGGCAGCCGTATGTTGAGCTGAGAGGACAGTTGAATGATCAGCGAGGGGATTACGCCGACGCTAATACTCTTCCTCATACTAGAGGTCAAGGTAGAGGAAGAGGTGGAGTTATCACATGTTTTACATGTGGGAAGAATGGGCACAAGTCGTTTGAGTGTCCAGAGAAGAAGAAAGATGCAGGAGAAGATGACATCACTGAGGCGCAAAGGCATGATGCTGAGACAGAAGATGCAGACAGCGGAAGATCGCTTGGGATGCATAAGGTTTTTTTAACACCTGAGAAAGAGGTGGAAAGCTCAGTACAGAGGAGAAGACTATTCAGAATAGCTTGCACAGCCAAGGACAGGAAATGCAAAGTTATTGTGGACAGCGGGAGCACAGACAATCTCATTTCGACCGAGATGGTGGAAAAGATGGAGTTGGAAATGACCAATCACCCGAGTCCATACAAGGTTTCATGGATGCAAAAAGGACACCAAGTAAGTGTTACTAAACAATTCTTGGTTGAATTCAAAATAGGGGGATACCATGATCAGATTTTATGTGATGTTATTCCCATGGATGTCTGTCATGTATTGCTGGGTAGACCATGGCAATATGATAGAAATGTGGTTCATGATGGAAGGATGAACACATACACTTTAGAGAAGGACGGAAGAACACACAGATTGCTTCCGATAAAGGATAAAGAGGTAAAACCGGAAGTAATCAATACCATACTTCTCATGAGTGGGAAGGAGCTTCTCACAGAGATGGAGAAGAACGAAGATCCACAATTCTTTGTGGTCAGGAAACCGAGAATTGTCCTGACTAGCACAAGAGTGGATGATCTACCAGTCGAGATTCAGGAACTGCTGGAAGAGTTCAGTGATATCATCGTGGAAGAACTACCTCATTCATTGCCATCAATGAGTGTGTGTCATCACATCGATCTCATACCTGGAGCCAGTTTACCGAATAAGGCTGCATACAGGTTGACGCCTCAGGAAAATGAAGAAGTCAAAAGCCAGGTACAGGATTTGTTGGATAAAGGACTGGTCAGGGAGAGTCTGAGTCCGTGTGCTGTTCCAACAGTACTAAGTCCAAAGAAGGATGGAGGCTGGAGGATGTGTACAGACTCTAGAGAGATAAACAAAATCACCATCAGGTACAGATTTCCACTGCCGAGAATGGATGATCTGATGGATTGCCTGAGCGGGGCAAATTATTTTTCAAAAATTGATCTGAAGAGCAGATATCATCAGATTCGCATGAGAGAGGGGGATGAATGGAAAACAGAATTCAAGACAAATGAAGGTTTGTATGAATGGCTGGTCATGCCATTTGGTTTGACAAACGCGCCAAGCACATTCATGAGACTAATGAATGAAGTCCTGAGGGAATTCATTGGGAAGTTTGTTGTTGTATACCTGGACGATATACTGATTTTCAGTAAGACCAGGGCTGAACATTTAAAACACTTGGCCATTGTGATGAGAAGACTGAAGCAAGACAAGTTGTTGGTCAACATGAAGAAGTGTTCCATCATGAAGATAGAGCTCATTTATTTGGGTTTTGTCATATCGGCGAATGAGTTGAAAATGGATCCTTATAAGGTGGAAGTGATCAAGAATTGGCCATCACCCCGAAATGTTTTTGAGGTGAGGAGTTTCCATGGTTTGGCTAGTTTTTACAGAAAGTTCATCAGGAATTTCAGTGGAATTAGCGCCGCAATGATGGATACAGTGAAGAAGCGGCATAAGACTTTTCATTGGACAACAGAGGCCGAGAGGAGCTTCAATCTGTTGAAGCAAAAGATTACAGAGCGACCAGTGCTGGTGTTGCCAGACTTTTAGAAGACATTTCAGGTGAAATGTGATGCAAGCGGGTATGCTATAAGAGTGGTCTTGAGTCAGGAGGATAGGCCAGTTGCATATTTCAGTGAGAATTTGGATGAAGCGAAGCTGAAATACTCTACGTATGATAAAGAGTTCTATGCCATCATATAGGCATTAAAGAAGTGGAGGCATTACTTGATTCCGAAAGAATTTGTATTGTACAGTAATAATCATGCATTGCAGTTTGTGATTCAACAGGATAAGTTGAACCAGAAACATGCAAAATAGGTAGATTATATGCAAAATTTCACGTTTGTGATTAAACACATTTCAGGGACTGCTAACAAAGTGGTTGATGCTTTGAGTAGGAAATGTTTGTTGTTGCAGGAGTTTCGAGTCAAGACATCGGGTTTTGAAAACCTGAAGGACATGTACACCAGAGATGCAGACTTCGGGGAAGCATACGAAGCAGCTGAGAGTCCAGTTCTTAGAGATCGGAGCCCATGGATAGATTACATGATCCAAGAGGGATTGTTGTTTAGAGGCAATCAACTATGTATTCCAAATTGCTCCATGAGGGAGAACTTGTTAAAGGAGAAGCACAGTGGAGGCTTAGCAGGTCACTTTGGTCATGATAAAACATTCACAAAGATGAGCGAATCGTATTTTTGGCCAGGCATGCGAGCAGATGTTAAAATATTTATTGACAGATGCAGGATTTGTCAACATTCGAAAGGAAGGAATCATAACGCAGGTTTTTATCAGCCATTGCCCATACCCGAGAGGCCATGGGAGGCAATAAGCATGGACTTTGTGTTGGGTTTACCGAGAACGCAAAGAGGGGTTGATTCCATCTTTGTGGTGGTGGACAGGTTTTCTAAGATGGCACATTTTATTCTGTTTTAGAAGACCAGCGATGCGACGCACATCGCAAACTTGTTTTTCAAAGTGGTTGTTAGACTTCAAGGATTACCGAGAAGCATAGTCTCAGACAAGGATACCAAATTCATAGGTCATTTTTGGAGGAAGCTATGGAAAAAGCTAGGGACTAATTTGGATTTTAGTTCGGCTTACCATCCACAGACAGATGGACAGATAGAGGTGGTCAACAGAAGTCTGGGAGATTTGTTGAGGAGCCTGGTGACAGAACATCGCAGCAGCTGGGACAACATATTACCCCAGGCAGAGTTTGCATACAATGATTCTGTGAATCGGAGTATAGGAAAAATCCCATTCTAGATTGTGTATGGGACACAACCGAGGGGAGTTTCTGAACTCAGGGAGTCAGAACCGGTTGCAACTAGCAGTGCTAGCGCTGAAGAATTCGCTAAAGCAATGAGAGAACTTCACAGCAAGGTGAAGCAACGATTGATTGATTCAAATCAAGAGTATAAGCGCAGAGAAGATCAGCATCGGAGACAACTTCAGTTTGAATTTGGGGATCTTGTTCTGGCACATTTGAGGAAGGAAAGGTTCCCAAGGGGAACATACAATAAATTAAAAATGAAGAAGATTGGGCCGTGCAGAGTCCTGAAGAAGTTCGGGGAGAGCACTTATGAAATTGAGTTTCAAGAGGGCATCGGGATATCTCTGATATTCAATATCACAGACTTATATCCATACAAGGCTAGAGAAACAGACACTGGAACTGAGGAGCTAGTGATCCAGTGGCAGAAACAATTACCAGTAGCAGAAAAACCACAAATGGAGTGCATACTGGACAAGCGAGTAGGAAGGAAGACCAGGCGAAAGAAGTATTTCGAGTACTAGGTCAAATGGAAGAATCACCCAGTGGAGGATGCTAGCTGGGAGACTGAAGCGATGATATAGAAGCATGGACAAACCGTGCATGAGCTCATGGACAGGAGCCCATGAAAATTTTCAAGCCGAGGAGTATGATGCAGGAGCATCGCTCACTCATCAAGTGAGCCAGCACACTGAGAGAAAACAACTGGACAGCGCCAGCACACATTTTGAAATTCTTTGGAATTTGTTGCACCTCTCTTTAATGAAGTCATTCATAAAGAAGCGCACTTGTATTGTAAAGGGGACCTTGAGCCTTTAAGCTCTCGTCCTTAGTAGATAGGAAGGCATTTAATAGATTTAATGCAGGTAGATAGGATATTTAATTCTAGATTATACAGTTTTAGAATTGTGAGGGAAAACGGATATAGACACCCTCCTTTGTATCATTGTAACATTAGCAGCATTCTGAAGAGAAGAGAACGCAGAGAAGTGTATGAAGAACACCCATGTACAGGCATATTGAATTAATAGAAAGAGTTCTGATTCAATTCCATGGTTGTGTTATTCTCTGTGTCTTATTGATATCATGCTCGGGAATGTTTGCTTTCTGTCATACAATTGCTTTGATATGCTGTGTATGTGATTTCATAGTTGGATTGAAATCTGTGTGAGTAAGAAATTAGTTTCAATTGTTTCTCTATTCTGAATCAAGAGATCCCTGCAAGGAGTGCAGTGGAATTTGTCCGCAAGGAGTGCGTGACTGCAGGGTTCAGATAGGGATAACTTTTGTTCTAAGCCCTCAGAAGTGCAGATTTGGCACAGGAGCTGTGCAATATGTGCGCAGGATGGACGAAGACTCAGAGTTGCGATTCTGAGTGAAAGGAGATTAAGACTGCTGCTGTCGGTGACCGCGCAGAGTCGAGGAAGACTCAACGTTTTGAGGGTTGTTGACGGTCGAGCACAAGAGTGTGCGCAACCTCTCTAAAAGAATCAGATTGGACAAGCTCAGGAGGGATAGTTCCTTCATGACGCAGCGGAGGAGGGCTTGGAAGAGGCTCAAGGAAAGGTTCAATAGGACAGAGGAGGCGGAAGAATTTCTCCAGGAGGAGGAATCGACAGTCAGTTCTCGTAGGAAAGATTCGCGAAAACCCGTCGATCGTCAGATCTCGGAGGAGATACACGCAGGATAAACACAAGCTCGCAGAGGAGGAGTCAAGAATCATCGGGATTTGGCTCGTCGGGGTTTGTGGAGGCCGGAGATTGTTGCCTGTTGAAATCATGATTGGGAATTTCCCGAAGATGTTGGAGCCATCGATCACTATAAGGACACATGGCACATGATCCCAGAGAGTCGAGATTCGGTATTTGGGACTTCGCAGTGCAAAGGAATTGTGATGGGTGAAATTGCGATCACGCGATTCCCGATATAGCGGAGAGAGAAGGTGATGTGGCAAGGAGACGTCGCACGTGTATATCGGAGTTTGGGATTCAGGGATTCATGGTACTGGTGAACCTTGACATCACATGTTCTGATTTCCCGATAGGGAAATCCCCGACAAGAACGAAAGCGTTGACCTTTGACCCATTGGGGTTCAGGGTTTTGGGGAGCACGAGAACCGTTCCCACAAGTTTCGCGATAGCGCGAAACCCGATTTCCCGACAAAGATAAAGGGGAGATCGTGGGAGGATATTTCTGTGGGTATTGAGAACTCTTGTAAGGAGTGGGAAGAGTTCTTTGACTCTTCGGGGCTAAGTGAAAGAAGGTCCTGGTGAGAGTGACCATTCTTTGAGGAGTGGGGAAGGTTGCGTCAGCTCCTAACTGTGAAATTCCCCACTTAAATTTTGGGTTTTAGGGTTTCCTTATGCCCGATGCCGAGAGTTTCCTATCCTCACAGACTCTCGATCTATGATATGCYGATGTGCTACCTTCTAGATTTATCCCTCCCTTGGCTATGCTTTGGTCCATGTGACCTTGTCCTATGTGTCCGTAGTCCTATTCCCTGTCGAGATTCGTGGTTTCGCGACTTTCGYTGTCACGAACCTCAGTCCTCACAGACTCCCGATTACCGATCTACCGATGAGGTACTTTATGTGCTAGCCCTCGAGGCTAGACATCCCCCTCATATGAACGTCGTTCTATGTGACCATCGTCATACCCTCTGTCGGGATTCGGGGTTTCATGACTTTCCTGGCGTGATTTTCTCGTCACCGAGAATCCCAAAATGCCGATCCCCGATGCACGTGTGAGCTCTCTCCTCCATGTCACCACTTCCTCGTCGCTCCGTCGAGTATCACTAAATTGCTACTTCTAATGCAACAATTCCTTTGTATGCATAAACCCTGAAATGATGAACCCCGACTCTTTTAGATCCTCGGACACGCGTCCCTCAAATCGGATGGCTCCGACCATGTTAGGAAATCGTGGATCGCGATTCCATTGTGCAAGAGTTTCACGACTCCAGAAACTCTGATATGCTAAACTCTGACTATCCTGATCTCTCACCACGCATCCTCGCTGATGGATGGTTCAAGACTCCCGTCGGGATATCGCGGATCACGACTCCAACATGCGAGCGTTCTATGTCCTCGAAAACCCTGATATCCCGACTCCCCGGTTGGCTGACAGTTGACCTCCACTACACTTCTGTCCTCCTTCTCTACTGTGATGACAGCTGGCCCCCCACTCATCGGGGTTTCATGGATCACGAATTCAAAGTGCCTAAACATCATGTCCCCGGGATTCCCGATTTCCCGATGGGGCCAATCTTCGATGGTTCTCGATGGTTGCCACCTGTCCCGCAAATGGACGGCTCTGATTGTATCGAAATCTTCTCTATGGATTTCCTGACCTCTTGCTCACAGAGTTCCCGACTCTTCCTGGATGACAAACACCTGTCCTCCACTCTAACCCTGGTGGTCCCCACTCTGTCCTTGTACCCGTCGGGAAATCGTGTATCGGGATATCGTGATTCCTGTTGTCCTATGCACGGGACTTTCAATTCCCCAATCTCCGACTCTGCGGGATCTCCTGACACGTGTCCCTGCTATTTGGACGGCTCCGATCCTATTGGGAAATTGCGGATCACGATTCCTTGACGCAACGATTCTACACTCCTGAAATCTCCGATGGGTAAAATCCCGATGCCTCCCCAGAATGATGACGCGTGTCCTTTCGAGATCAACGGCTAGGATCTGTTCTCAGGATTTCGAGAACCACAAGGTCTCGATTCTCTAGCTTTACAAAACCCCGATGACTCTGATATCCCGATGACTCTTCCGGGACTCCTCCTCTACGCACTAGGACTTAAACCCTGCGCAACTTCTCGAGATCTAACGACTGACGGGATTTCACCCGAGATATGATGACTCAGATCCGTTCTCCTGCATAATAGGCAGCTCTCCTTTGGGATAATGATTAGTTTCATGAAACTCTACATGGTGTAAAATTTCTCTCTTTGGCACGGTTAAAATTTATATTGGCCTATTGTTCATGATATTTTACATTATTTAAAATTCACCGAGGCTAATACAAGCAACTAGTTTCACTGTTCCTGCACCATACAAGTCTTCTAAATTTCCATTTTCGGCTATGCATTGGCAGTTCCTCATTTAGTTAAGTTCGAGATGAAGTAGGCCTTTTCAAGGTCCTGCAAATGTCCTTTTGCATTTTATATAGTATAATTCGTGCAGTCATTAAATTTTCCAACTTCAAGCCTTCAATAGAAGCTTCCCTTTGAGATTTTCATCGATTTCAGGTGTCTATCTTACCCGAAACTTCATTGACAAGTATTGCTCAAATAAAATTAAATTACCAGCTCTCTTTTTGTGCTTAATATCTTTATCAGGCTGCCTTAAGGGTATCCATTTTGTGGAAAGTGATCCTTCAACTATCTGGTTTGTTGTCACTTAATTTAAAGTGCGTTCCTTTAAATATTCAGACTAAGATTGTATTATCCATTCATGATCCAGTTAAAGGGTATTTCCTAAAGCTGTTGCTTGTGATATATGAGATTATTTACTTGGGTAAGGTAGGGGTACTACTTGTATATTTTCGGATAACGTATCAGTCATATTGGGTCAAACTGAACGTGTTTTGGTTTGTAGTTTAAGCGTGGCTGGAGTTAACACTCAGAGTTTTGGCCCTTAGGCCCAGATTTCAAACTAAGACGCTCTGATAACATATGTAACAACCATATATTTCTAAACATCATATACTTTTGTAGGCAATTTATTTCATAAACTGAGACAATAACTTCATAACATAATATTGATTTTTACAATAGCAACTTCAGTAACTTGGAGTTATCAATGATTACTGATTGCATAGAAGAATGAAACAAATACATAACTTAACAAATACCTAGTTCTAATGCTAATTTTTTTTTCCTTGCTGCCTTGTTGTTGCCTTCCTGCTACCTGATACATAGATCAACCAGCCACAAACAAAGAATAACTACCCAAACCTACTGTCCTCCCTGCCAACTAGGAAAACTACCTAGCTCCAGGATATCTATGGATATCCTGGCCCTCGTGCCCAAAAACTCTAGAAACTCGGTGCCTCAACTGATCAGAAGCCACAACCAGAAACTCTGTGCTCACAGCAAATCTCATGGTCCTCGGAATCCATCCCCCTCATCCTCCGTCCGAATGTCGAAATCCCCCTCATCCTCCGTCTGAATGTCGAAAAATACCCCTCACGTAAACCTCCCTTCCTCTCTTATACCTCCTTCACCGACTCCTCCTTTACTCCCTTACCTGCCCTCGTCCCCGTCCCTTATCCCTCCATTAATGTTTTATCTTCTCGGGACTAACAGGTTATCCCTTACTGCACACTCCACCATTTTATATCATATATCATTGATCTCTTAGATTTATTTCTCAGGTCATTAAATGTGATCTATAGTTAAATTATTACTTAGTTAACCACAATTATATTCTTTAATTAATTAATAACTCACTTTATTAAGATCAGTAAATCATCTTTGTTTAATTACTAACTTGTTACCACAATTAATCCCCTAATTAGTTTTACTTTATAATCTTTAAACATTTATMTAACTAGGGTCGTTACAAAGGACAAGCCCGAAGCAGAGGAAGTTCAATAAGAGAAGAAACAACAGAAATAGATGCAAACARGAAGAGTGCAACTCTAGGGGACACCACAAATACAAGGGAAGGGAAAGGAGGAATCCCTGTATAGAAAGGAATAGGTTGAGAATCCAGCAAAGGAGCTACCATAGGCCARACGGGATGGTGTGAATGAAGAAAAAGCAAATCAAAAGAAACCCCCTGGGGAAGGAAAATCTAAAAAGTCCTCGGCGGGTCTCAAGGATGGAGAAGGCGAAAAAAGACATGGAGGACATCTTTTATACTCTGGTTGCACCGAAAGGAAAAGTGACCATTACTAGGTGGGAAAAAGATCAGTCTAGTGTCAGTCTCAGCTTATTCTTTTTCATGTCTCTTGTGCCTATATTTTCAAAAACTGGATATGGTAGGACTGAGCTAGTTTCCCATGGTGACAGTCAAGTCCCACCCCTTGTTTATTTCAAAAAATGCAACTCGGGAACCTATGGTCTGGTTTCCTTTTTGGTAGACTAGGGATTCCCCCTTTTTGTATCATAACCCTCCTTTAGTAATACAGGCTCTTACACTCACTTACAAAAAAAACAAAAACATTACAACATTTATAAAAACAAATTATTAACATTATTAAAGGATTTATAAAAATTTTGAAACTACATTTAAAATATAATGTAGTTTCAAAAATTTAATAAATCTTTTGCAATACAATAATATAACCTAGATTCAAAAATTTAATAAACATTTTTCATTGAAAAAAGTATTTGTAAATTCCACTTTTGTTATACTCAAAATTAAAATTAAAATATATTTCATTATTAATTTTTAATACACTTATAATATAATGTAATTTCAAAAATTAAATAATTTGTTTCATTGAAAAAGTATTTTTACACTATTAAAAAAAAATTACAACATTTGTATTGTAATTGTAGATTGTGAGCTAAATTAAAGAAATATATAATAAAGACTTAAAAAAACTACCTAGATATTTTCTCTACAACATGCATTATGGAAGAGGAAATAAACAAACAACATCTTAAAAAATAAAAAATAAACAAATTTTAAATATTAGAAATATTTTTTTTCCTAAAAA
>JASDQU010101053.1:182784-200635 GCA_032191745.1 Picea mariana | reverse complement strand
TTATGTTTTAAACAAAATAAAAATAAAAATTAAGATATACTTCATTATTAACATTACAAAATTTATATTCATTATTTGGTTGTGAGCTGAATAAACAAACTCAAAAAACTTTGTAGAAACATTGAAAAAATAAAAAAACAAATAAAAAAAAATTCTCTGAAAAAATGTGTACATACCATTTGTGTTATTATGATTTTAGCAAAATAAAAATTATAATGATAAAAATGCATTCAAATTCCAAAAATAGTGAAATTTGAAGATATAAATAGAATTTAAATATATTTTTGTTTGTTTAGTGTTTTAGGACAACGATCCAATAATATTATAATGTGTAAAACTAAAAATATGTCATAAAAACATTACAATATAATATAGTTTCAAAAATAAAATTTTGTTGATTGAAAAATTATTTGTACATTTCATTTTTGTTATGTTTTAAACAAAATAAAAATAAAAATATATTTCATTACGAACATTACAACATTTAAAAACATTACAATATAATATAGTTTTACATTTAAAAACATTACAATATAATATAGTTTCAAAAACAAAATTTTGTTGATTGAAAAATTATTTGCACATTTCATTTTTGTTATCTTTTAAATAAAATAAAAATTAAGATATATTTCATTACTAACATTACAACATTTAAGATATATTTCATTACTAACATTACAACATCTATATTATAATTGTTTGGTTGTGAGCTAAATAAACAAAATACAAAATATTGAATAAAGAGTTAGAAACCCAAAAATATCATAAAAACATTGCAATACAATAATATAATGTAGATTAAAAATTTTAATAAAGTTTTTTCATTGAAAAAAGTATTTGTACATTCCACTTTTGTTATACTCAAAATCAAAATTAAAATATATTTTATTACTAACATTACAACATTTATAAAACATGACAAAAGGATGGAAAAAAAAAATGTACTCGAAAAAGTTCTTTAACTTTAACCCAAAGCTGACTAGCAGGGAAACTCAGAAGTTAGGGTTTGGAGCAACTGCAAGCTAGGGTTTGACAGTTGCAGTCATAGTAGAGGACAACATGGTTACTGAAGGGGGTGGTAATGGAACCCCCTCATACAAGTAGGTAGTGGTGGATAGGGGGGGAGGCCCACGCGGCGTAGGTTTCAAGGAAATAATGACAAACACCTCGGGATCAAGATTGGAAAAGAATCAGGAAAGAAACCAGTAAAAAAGGGATCGCATGGGGGAAGAAGCCCAAGAAACCTAAAATGATGTGCAAGATCTAGTGAACCCCAATGGGGTAGAAGGGCGCAACCCGTGTAAACCTAAAACATCATTGATACCTAAGGTGATACTAGAAGATCCAAAAACGCAACTCTTCCTGGACTAGATAAAGATGCATGAACTAATTTTCAATTTCACGGGTTTGTGGCCCACAGAAAGAACTTTGCGCAAATGGATAAAATATCATTGGAAGCCAAGCGGGGAAGTGGAACTCCACCTGGGTTCGAAAGGCTTCGTCACAACAATATTCATGAACTTGGAGGACAGGGATAAAGTCTTTGAGGAGGGGGCATACTTCCACACCTCAACAAGACTATACATGTGGTCATGAAAGGAAAACTTCTCCCCAGAAAAAGAAACCTTCAAAAATGTACCCGTCTGGCTGAGGCTTTACTCCTTGCCACTAGACTATTGGCTTCCATCCACCTTAAAATAAATTGGGAACAAACTTGGAAAATATGTGAAGACATCGGAAGCAACCCTAAAAGGGAGATATACATCCTATGCAAGGATCTACATAGAGATGGATGTTTCGGGGGCACTCCCAGAAGCCATAAGCCTAGAATTCAGGGATGAGGAATGGATACAAAGCATCAAATACAACTATATCTCATTCAGAAGGTGCCATGAACATGGACACCTCATTAGAGAATGTCCACTCAATAAAAATCAAGAAGCAAAAAAACACCAAAATACAACAGGATGTGGACGGGTTTATAAAGACAAACCACAAAAATAGAGCAAACAAGAAACCAAGTAAAGCCTCAACATGAAGCAATATAGAAGACAAGAATAGAATAAAATGGTGGGACAAGACCAACAAAGGGGAAGAAGGAGGAAAGGAAAAGGAAAAATCTAAAGAAGCTAGGGAACAAGCAACAAATGAGAAAAAAGATAGTCCAAGAAATAAGATGGAACAGGGGGGTAGCGCAACTCCTATGTATGGAGAAACAAGAGATTCCAACACCCCCATGCAGGAGGTAGATGGAGATGCAGAAATGACACCAATCGAGGTAGGTACAAAAGATCCTGATCTCAGAGATATTGTGGAAAGGGAAAGAATAAATCTCCCTAACATACTGGAGCAATGGAAAAGGTAGGGCATAGACATGTACCAGCAGAGCAACTAGATCGTATCCAATACCTCTTCCTCCTAAGGGAGGAAGAAAAATACAAAGGACTCAAGCACACGAACGTGGATATAGGACACCTAGGAATCAAAGTAGGTGAGGAACAACCACAACTCTCACCCAAGAAGATGAGAAGGAAGAAAGGCAGGAAATCAAACAGCGTATCCCTACAAGAACTAGGATCTCTGCTGATAAACTCAGGTAAGATCCAAAATCTCTTTCCCAACTCCCCCCCACATGTTTAAATGAAGATTATAACATGGAATATAAGAGGCCTAAACAAACCACAAAAGGAAATAATCCTTAAAAATATACTAAGGAAGGAACAACCGGACCTTTGTTTCATCCAAGAGACAGAATGGAAATAATCAACAAAAAACAATGGAACAAGTACAAGATGTTGGTTGTCGAAGGACAATAGATGGAAGGCGGTATTCTCACTTTGTGGAACTCACAAGTGATGAATATACTAGTATTCGAAGCCACTAGACACACACTTTTGGTTAACATGCAAATCATAGGTAACACAGAGGTGATTCTATGCACTAATGTGTATGGACCCCATATGCTGGAGGAAAAGAGAAGAATGCTCCTAGACCTAGAAAACCTGAAATCGTGTTCCAACAACCTCCACTGGATCCTGGCAGGAGACTTCAACATCATCATAACACTTGCAGAGAAAAAAGGAGGCACCAAGATATTGGATAGAGATGTGGAAGACTTTTCATATTTCATTGACACGGTGGAGATGGTGGACGTCAGAACCAGTAATGGCCAGTTCACCTGGAACAACAAACGGATAAATCAACATCAGGTAGCGACAAGGCTAGAAATATTCTTGGTGTCAGAGTCCATCATTCTGCAAGGATTAACTTTAGACTGCAACATCCTTCTCTTGGGGGGTTAGGACCACTGGTTAGTCTAATTGGAAGAAAAATTCCAAACCACACCGAAGAATAGAACTTTATGATTTGAGAAATTTTGGATCAAACATCCCACCTTCAAGAAGAACATCAATCAATGGTGGCAGGAGGAACAACCAGAGAAAGAGACAAGGATGTTCAAACTATATAAGAAACTCAAGTACATAAAACATAAACTCTAGGAGTGGAACAAGGAAATCTTTGGAAACATAAACCAAGAAAAAATATATATTGAAGACAGAATGAGGAAACTCCAGGAAATGTGCATAAATGAGGGCTATATAGAGGATCAAAAAAGGGAAGAGATCCAAATGACCCAGTAATGGGAATAAAGATTCCAGCAGGAAGAGACTCTATAGCGCCAAAAGTCCAGAATGAGGTGGCTAAAGGAAGGAGAGTGGAATACCAAGTTTTTTCATAGAACGACCATTGCTAGAAGAACCCACAAAAAAATCTTGAAAATTCAGGATCAGGATGGGATCGAGAGAGAATCCCACAAGGAGATTGAAAATATACTAGTAAATCACTTCCATGGGATAGCCCAGGAACCCAACCAAGGCCGAACGCAGGTCATACAAAGGATAACTCGACACATCCCCAAGCTAGTAACCAAGGAACAAAATATCAATCTAAACAAACCCATCGCTAAGGAGGAAATTGACCAAGTGGTACAAGAGATGCCCAACGAAAAGGCCCCAAGTCCAAATGGTTTCATAGTGGAATTCTCCAAAGCCTACTAGAAAGTGGTCAAACATGACTTTTATGGGGTGGTGGAAGACTCCAGACGTTTAGCCTCCATTCTGAAAGTGCTAAATGCCACAATAATTACTCTAATCCCCAAAGAAAATGAAGCAAGGACCCCAGACCACTATAGACCCATAGCTTTATGCAATGTGGTTTACAAGATAATCTCCAAAGTCATAGCCAACAGATTGAAACCTCTCCTACCCACATTGATTTTACAGGAACATACAGGTTTCGTAGAAGGGCGACAAATTTTGGACAACATCATCCATGCCCATGAGTTGATACACACACTAAAAATACAAAGGAGAGGGGGGATGATAATCCAACTTGACCTAGCAAAGTCTTATGAAAAAATTAGCTGGCACTATATGGTCAAGACTCTGGAAGCCTTTGGCTTCACACAACTCTGGATCAACTAGATTGTTAGCCTAGTCTCAACGACAAGTTACTCGCTCTTAATCAATGGAGACCTAGCCAAACCCTTATGGCCTTCAAGAGGCATCAGACAAGGAGACCTTCTATCACCCTTCATTTTCATTCTGATGATGGAAGGACTCAGTAGAAGCATAAAAAGTGCAACTACAACAGGAGAAATAACATGCATCAAACCTTTCGAAAATTGCCCTACCTCCATGCACCAACAGTTTGTTGATGACACCATACTCCATGGCACACCCATGGTCAATGAAGAAAAATCCTATAAAATAATATTAGAATAGTTTGGGGAAGCCTCGGGAGAGGAGAAGAGTCACTCCAAATCCATGATATATTTCTTCAATACCAACCCTATAATTCAAAGAAACTTGGCAAACATTTTGGGGTTTGAACGCAAAATGCTCCCAAAAAAATATTTGGGAATCCCCCTAACAGACAGAGAATGAAAAATGGAAACATGGGAAGGAATGATTAACAAACTACAGGACAGGGTGAAAAACTGGACTTACAGATCCCTCAACCTAGCAGGGAGAATATCCTAACCAAAGAGGTTATGCAAGCAATTTCGACCTATATGATGTCAGTGTTTCGTACTCCCAAAGGAATACTACAAAAAATAAGATCCATCCAAAGGGAATTCCTATGGCGAGGAGCGGAAAATAATAAAAAATGGGCCTTAGTGGCCTGGGAGAAGGTTTGCAAACCAAAATGCAAAGGAGGCATGGGGTTAAAAGACCCACAAGTAACCAACAAAGCCTACGAGATGAAACTTTGGTGGAGATGGGTCAAAGAAAAATCATTACTGTGGGCAAACCTCTGGAAGGCCAAGTGTGCCCCAGACATCAATGACCAAGATTGAATTCATTTTATGGGCACAAGGGAGGGATAAGAAATCTGGAATCTAGCCTGGATTAACAAAACCTGTATCCATAAACATAGCTTCTGGGAAGTGAGGAATTGTAAAACAACTATATTCTGGGAGGACGCGTGGCAACAGGAACCCAGAATGGAAAATCCGGACAGGGAGGAACTCTAACGGGAAATGACCGAGCAAGGAAAAATCAAAATCCATCACTACTGGAAACAAGAAAATGATCGTGATAGATGGAGGATCTGGGACAAACTCAATCCACAAAATAGAGATCGGATCGCAACAATAATGAAAGAGGTGGAGGAGAAATTGGGGAAAATGAAAATTGGAGTCTCAGAAGAAGAGGACAAATTAAGATGGGGCAGAAATAATGGTGGGGAATTCAACTTAAACGAAGCTTGGAATTACATTGCAGACCAGAACCAAGAAGATCTGGCGCAACAATGGGGAAATATTTGGGGCAACCCCCAGTGGCCAAAAATCAAAATGTTGAAATGGATAGTACTTCACAACTGAATTCTAACCTGGGAAAACCTAAGGAAAAGGGGTTTCATAGGCCCATCACAATGCCATCTCTGTCAACCTAAGGAAGAAACAATGAATCACCTCCTTGATGAATGTAATTACACAACAGAGATCTGGGATTGGGCAGCATGCATCTTTCTCCAGTCCAATAGGACCCGAGGTAACATCAACGCAACCATCAAAAATTGGAATGAGAGTTACAACAAAAATGAAATGGTGAACTTATGTTGGAATCTCATGTTGGGGATGATAATATGGGTAATATGGAAAGAAAGGAACCGATGCATCTTCAGGAATGAAAGCCTTCCAGAAGGGAAACTCAAGGAAGCAATAACCTCACAAATATGAGAAATGACTCAAAGCCGCAACTTCCAGACTAGAAAAGAACCACTCACAGGCCAGGACTCTTGCATCCTAAAATATTTTCACCTAAAATATGGGCACAACAACACACAGGTAGGGTGGCCTCCGCAACTCCAAATAGGATAGCGCAACTGGACACACGCTCTAACAGGGTTCCTCAAGTTGAATTTTAATGGGGTGGAAAAAGGAAACCCAGGAATGATAGGGATAGGAGGGGTGATCAGAGATAGTTGTGGTAATATAATTTGGTTGTTCGCTGGGAGTATGGAAAAATTAGCCAACAACGCAACAGAATTTGGAGCCCTGGAGCTCGGGCTCAAAATTCTATGTCGCGAAAGGATGACAAACACTATCATGGAAGGTGACTCCACCTTGGTTATAAACATGGTGAAGAGACTCCAAAATGACACCAGAGTGGGCAAGGTTCAAGGACACTGACGCTTGGCACACTCCCTACAAAAAATCTAGGAGCATTTGCAAACGATGAAAATAGTGGAGTTGCACTGGGTACGTAGGTCAGCGAATGACCTGGCAAATAGAATCACCAACGAGGGGGTTAGAAAGGAAGGAAGAGAACTAGACACTACCTGAATCAACATCCCGAATGGAAAATTCAAAATAGATTGCATCCAAATAGCGACAAAAGATCGTTATGGCAGCTTAAGCAAGCAAGGTCGCATCGAGGAGGGAAACATAAGGCCCAATGGAAGGCATGAAGGGCACAGGCAGGATATGACTGCCCAACACTTGACCACCAATTACAATGNATAAGGCCCAATGGAAGGCATGAAGGGCACATGCAGGATATGACTGCCCAACACTTGACCACCAATTACAATGCAAGATCAGATTATACAACAGGAGAGGGTACGACAACAAGTTCATGTCAATAGTAATAATTGTGAGGAAAGACCGTGGGAAAGTATAGACGAAAAATATTAGGCAGTGAATGACATAAGGAAAGAGGGATTGGCACGGGCCAATATTAATACACCATGCCAAAGAACAGGTACAAGGATTAGCACAGTAGGATATCAAGTGATTAGGGCCAAGGGCTCGCACAGAGATAATGGTAGAGTCATCATGATCATATGTATTGTGATGGGGGGAAAGGATGGGAAGGTTCGCCTCTATGGGTATACCATGATTGGAAGGACAAGCCCGAAGCAGGGGAAGTTCAATAAGAGAGGAAACAACAGAAATAGATGCAAACAGGAAGAGTGCAACTCTAGGGTCCACCACAAATTTAAGGGAAGGGAAAGGAGGAACCCCTATATAGAAAGGAACAAGTTGATAATCTAGCAAAGGAGCTACCATAGGCCAGACGGGATGGTGTGAATGAAGAAAAAGCAAATCAAAAGAAACCCCCTAGGGAAGGAAACTCTAAAAAGTCCTCGGCAGGTCTCAAGGATGGAGAAGGCAACAAAAGACATTGAGGACACCTTTTATACTCTGGTTGCACCGAAAGGAAAAGTGACCATTACCAGGTGGGAAAAAGAAATCAAAGAAAAAAGCAAGGGCAAAGCATGGGATGCTCTGACTCAGAAAGCAGTCTGGGTAACTGACTCGGGAGCCACACAGCCCAGGGAAACCCTCTACCACAAAATGATGGATATGGCATGGATAACAAATATGATGATTGACAAATTGAGCTCAAAAATGGAAGACTCCATAGTGGAGGACAACAAGGAACACAAGAAACTGTTGAACGAAATATTGAGTCACCTCAGTAGTCTGGAAACCATTACCAAACTACTAAATGAGGTCGAGAAGGACCAAAAATATAAGATGGAGAAGTTGGTTGCTCAATTCCACTTCTACCTGTGCTACATCGATCACATGGACATCATGTCAGTCGATGAAAATGGGGTGCTAGCACATATTAGAAAGACTCGCATGATCACCCAGAAGGAGGAGAACAAGGGCCAGGGGATGAAGGAAAGAAACACATCATTGTCATGGACTAGTGTCTGGTTATTCCATTGTTAAGTCAGTCTGATCAGTCTAGTGTTAGTCTCAGCTTATTCTTTTTCATGTCTCTTGTGCCTATATTTTCAAAAACTGGATATGGTAGGAATGAGCTGGTTTCCCATGGTGATAGTCAAGTCCCACCCCTCATTTATTTCAAAAAATGCAACTCGGGAACCTCTGGTCTGGTTTCCTTTTTGGAAGACCAGGGAGTCCCCCTTTTTGTATCTAACCCTCCTTTAGTAATACAGGCTCTTACACTCACTTACAAAAAAAAAACATTACAACATTTATAAAAAAAAATTATTAACATTATTAAAGGATTTATAAAAATTTTGAAACTACATTTAAAATATAATGTAGTTTAAAAAATGTAATAAATCTTTTGCAATACAATAATATAATGTAGATTCAAAAATTTAATAAAGTTTTTTCATTGAAAAAAGTATTTGTAAATTCCACTTTTGTTATACTCAAAATTAAAATTAAAATATATTTCATTATTAATTTTTAATACACTTACAATATAATGTAATTTCAAAAATTAAATAATTTGTTTCATTGAAAAAATATTTTTACACTATTAAAAAAAATTTACAACATTTATATTGTAATTGTAGATTGTGAGCTAAATTAAAGAAATATATAATAAAGACTTAAAAAAACTACCTAGATATTTTCTCTACAACATGCATTATGGAAGAGGAAATAAACAAACAACATCTTAAAAAATAAAAAATAAACAAATTTTAAATATTAGAAATATTTTTTTTCCTAAAAAAAATTGGTTGAATTATATCTTTTACATTATAATATTCCCAACATTATTAGGGGCGGTAGGTGCGGGGGAGTCATATTTCACTCCGATGGAAAAAAGGTTTCAAATTTTTCCTAGGGTTTGGGAAAAAACACTAATAATATAGCAAAACTCTAGCAATGTACATGGATCTCCAAATTGCACACTCAAGAAGCATCCAAGCCCTCACAGTGATAGGAAACTCTGAGATAGTTATAAGGGAACTCATTGGACTTTCAACCACTTCCACTTAGCCCTTTGGTCTTCGCACATAAATTAATTCTTTGAAACATCTCTTTCTCAAAATCCACGACTTTCACATCCTCCGTTCTCAAAATACAGAAGTTGGCCGCTTAGCTAAATTAGCAAAATTCTTAGAACATGGCTAACTATTTATCAATCAAATTTCCTCACATGTCTGGATCCCTTAACATCCACCATTTTTGAACTCTAACATAGTTCTACCCCCTCCCCCCTCCCACCCTCATCCCTTGCGGCACCCCTCCTTCCCCCCATGCTCTTTTGGGACCCCCCTCTTGGCATGCGACTCCCTCCTCCTGACCACGTGTCCCCCTTCCTCCTCCCCATGCCACCCCCTAAGATTCTTTTTCTCCCTATTAAACTCATGTTTCTTCACTCGTACTCTATGACGCCCTACCTTACTCCCATGGCATCACCTCCCTTGCTCATCCCTATGCGAACTCTAGTTAGCTCGTGGGTGGTTCTGGTTCCTTGTTCCATGAAGTGTACGTTGATACTTCCTCCCTCACAAGTATGTCTTATCCTGCTTGTTCTCAGTGCCACTATAAAGAAACATAGGGTGCTCTACTTGCATCACAATTTGATTTCTTACCCTATGTATCTCGTCTGCATTCTTCACTTCAACAACGATTTTTAGACCAGCTCAATCCTGTGCCATCCCGCCAGCATGTGGAGAATATCCATAGCTCCTTGCTCTTGCCCGAAGTGCATCTCAAAGGAACTTCGGGAGAAGTTTCGCTCATTGCATGTGGACGTCAAACGCACAGAAGAGAGAACAAACTCTAGGCTTAGAGAATTTCAACGGGACAACCAGGGGTTGCGAGATGAATTGGCTAATCTACAGACTCAAGTTCACTAGAAAGAACTTTGGCATGATCATGAAATTGCAATTGCACTTCGAGGAATTAACATAAATACAAGGAAAATTGTAGCAGTTGTGCAGAAATTGGAAAATCCTTTAAATCATCCTCAATAACCAGTGAATTCTAATGACTCAGTTGGGTCAAGTCTCCCTTCAACCTTCCATTTGACTACTAGCAATAAACACCCCTTGGCTCCTCCTGTGCCAGGGCTAGTTCCAGTCTGGCCGAATCTAGCTAAAGGAATTCATCATCCAGAGGCGAATCCAGTGATGCATCCAACAGATCCACAGGAGAATCCAACATTTTTCCAAAATCATTAGTCAGGTTTTTCAATGAATTGTAATTTTTTGTTAATTTTGCACATTTTTGTAGCCATTTTCAAATGGAAAAATAGTAGTTCCTTTTGGACTGGTTGTACCAGCATCTTTAGTATTCAAAATAAAATCAATTTTTTAGGAGAGGAGCAGAGATTCCACTATTCTGCCATATGTATTTTGTGGAAACTTTTACTCAATGCTTTAAACATTGTGATAAAATAGTCTATCAACTTCTTCTTTTTTGTAAGTTAGAAAAATTATATTAATTCCTGCAAAAAGATGAAGATTACATCTGCCTATCTAGAATGCTCGGGTGTGGAAGTATTTCCCTTTTGGGAAACCAATGTTTCCACAAGTCCAAAATATATATGTAAAATTTGCAAAATGGTAAAATAAAAACTTGCAGCGCCATGCAAGGCATCATTCTTCTGAAAGCTTGACGAAGACCAAAAATTCTAAGACCAAACTTCCCCAAAACTGGGTGGCCTCGCTGGGCCAAAGAAATATTACTCAAAACATAGAACCAGGGAACCTGAAACAAAAGCATAATCATCTAGTGTCGGGGTCGAACCGTTTCCCCACGAAGGCCTGGCACACCTGCAAATTGTCTCTCAAGAGTGTATCTCTGTCCTAGATTGCTTGTCTGAGGTCCTACAAGAAATTCATCAGGAGGTCCATGTGACACCAATGCTCCATCTGCCTATTCTGCATCTCGTTAATGGCGGTCTTGATGTCCCCTAATCCATGCTTGAGATCATCTAGAGACTCCTCGAGTTCTTCTCTCTCTGTGCAATGGAAACAGGGGAGCGGAGGGTAAAGTGGGGAGTCGAAGGAGGAGGTCGGGTAGTTGGAGGAAGGAGATGTGAGAAAATGAGAGGTGGAGTTAACTGGAGGCGGAGTAGGGGGGTGGAAAGGGGGAGAAGTATGGGGTGGACTACGGCAAGGAGGAGAGGGAGGAGGAGGAGTGAAACCAAGGGAATTTTCGAGACTATCGAACCATTCAACTCGAAATCCAAAGGGATTCGATAGCAGGGAGAGGTCCAGGGTGCTTTCTCAAGTCGGATGAGCAGGAGTAGGAGATACTATGGGCTTCAGATTAGTGGCTACCTGGTATTTCTGGGGAGATCTACTGTCGGGCGCAACCCTTCCTCTGGTCACATACCATGCCACTCCCCACTTTGATTTTCCTCTGAGACAAGGCATAGAAATGGCCTCAGGTAACTAGAAGAGGGATGCACAGAGAGAGTGTGAGGGGAAACACCAAACCAGATAGCCACAGAGGCGTTGCAAGAACCCTGGAGAAGAGTTGGAGGCAAGGGGGACAACATGAGCTTGAACCAGAGTGAAGGGATGATGTCAAGAACTGTGAAGGGCTTAGTCTTCGAAKGCAAGGGGGTTGAATGAGCTTTGGATCACCAAGGCTTTGGCATAAATCCTCCATTTCTGAACTGGTGATGGGACTGTGAATTCATCTAGCGCATCTCCATTAAAACTCCCATGAAGCAAAAATGGMAAATGCGTACAGTAGGCTGGCGTCGATTGAGAGCCATGGAACGACGACAGGGTGTTTAATTGCATGAGGTGACTGTAGAGGGAGGGAATGTCTGAGCCGATTCTAGGTGGCAGGAGGTCTGACCAGGTGGCCTCCCCTATGGTTGTCCACGAGTTGAAACCAAAATCACCCCATCCGGGGAAAATGGTCTATCAACTTGAAAACAATGTTATTTCCATTTTTTAAATATAATTTGAAGATCTTAATTGAATTTTAAATTTTAATATATATAATTTTATTACAAA
The DNA here is from genome assembly GCA_032191745.1 of Picea mariana. Taxonomy (NCBI): domain Eukaryota; kingdom Viridiplantae; phylum Streptophyta; class Pinopsida; order Pinales; family Pinaceae; genus Picea; species Picea mariana. The sequence goes on along the minus strand of JASDQU010101053.1, from coordinate 188,374 downwards.
ACAAAAATAAAATAAGAATAAAAATGTTTTCTTAAATTTCAATACAATGTATTTTTTTTTATATCAAATTCACATAATATAAAAAGATTTCAAAAACCATGATAAAATACATATGTATATCAACAACTTTATAATGAAAACTGATGTGTTTTTTTCTCATTTGATAAAACCATGATAAAATCACAACTTAAAAAGAAAAAATCTCTCCAACCAATGATGTGTTTTTCTCTCCTTAATTTGATAAACCATCTTTTATAATTTATTCCTGACACATGGGAGAGTCGTATTTGCACTTTTAGGCCCCTTCCACCAATTTAGCAAAAAATATTATTGTTTTATCAAAATAAATAAACATCAAAGATGTGTTTTAACATATTTTACCATCAAAATCACAAATATTTTATAATGCTTAAGTCATGTGCAACCACTTTACCATCATGTACAAATATTACCATCCCAATTGCTAAAAAAAATAAAATTACCATAAATAATGTACAACCACTTTTTTACATTAAAATATGATTCTAATTATCATAGTTTATGACATGTGAATAACCTTCACTGCAAAATAAAAATAAAATCCAATAAAATAACTATAACACCCACCTTTAATGGTTATATATGAACATAACTAACACCCACTTTGAGTCTAATTAAGCCAAAGGTGTTCTTTTAAGGGGCGGTTCCCTTGGGATTTTTGTCATTTGATTGGAAATCCAACACGTGTTATCTATTCAAATCCACTTAAATGCCAACAAGTGTCATTTGACAGTTATCTATATCTTATCCCAACGCTCTGTCAAACCTATGCACCACATGTGAGACCTGTGGACTTCTGGAACTCGTCACCACCATGCAACTTTCCTTGAGCTTTGCAACTCATGTCTCTAGAGGGTGGGATGACACTGGTATTTTTCATTTCTTTTCACTTCTCTTAGCTTGGGATCAAACTTTGAACCTCGTGGATGGTCAATATTTTGTTTGTTGGATGAATAAATGGTGGATTCGGCTCTGTTCGCTGAGGATTGAACTCTAAACCTCATGGATGGTTAGACTCACTAAGGATTGAACTCTAAACCTCATGGATGGTTAGACTCTTGTTTGTTGTAGGAAAAATTGGTGGATTAATCTCGCAACACAATAACTATGGTTTGAGATCCCGAGTGAGGCTCTAGTAGCTCTGTGAAGAAAGAACGTGAGAGGTTGTTTTGGTTTGCATATGAACATGGGGTTTGTCATTGTTTTGGGTACTCAACGATGGTTTTCTTCTGGTTAGGATAAGACGTAGACCCCAAGAGGAGGGGCTGGCTTGAATGGTCTCCCAAGACACCTCCTCCTCCTCCCCAATATATGGCATGTTCGAGTCACCATATATGCCGAGCCATCTCTCTAGATGTGGGGAATTCTCATTTTCTAGCATTCATGGAAGAGGTATGTCATTCATGAATACTTACCTTATATAATAAGCCAGTAGAAAATATCTCTATCGGCATTGTTGTCTACAGTTATATAGCCATAATATTGGGCAAAGTTCACATTTGAGGGCTGACCAGGGAGTTGAGTGATTATGTCCTTGGCCTGCTCATTTCTCCAATCACACTCATTATTTTCCTCCCATGTGGATGTGTGATCCAGATTTATGTAGGAACACAATGAAATACAGAAATACACATAAATGCAGAGATGCAGCGGAAATAAGACTTCATTTCATTAATAACAAATGATTTAAATATGCTTACAGACAGAATGGAAATAAACTAGCTAGGGCGCTGGTAGCTTATCTCTGAGAAGAGATGTGGAAGATACTGGCCTTTGAACTATGTTACAATGAGGCTCGAAGGCCTATTATTATTGAGAAACAATGGAAAACCCTAAACATCCAAAGACCTAACCCTAAGAGATGAAACGCCAATACTATGGGCCCCATTTGGGTAAGTTGGTACATCAACTTCCCGGGGATGTAACTTTGGTATACGATCTTCGTTTGATGCATCCCATACCTCGTTAGAAAGATCTATCTGATGACTACAAATTTTGGGTAAGCAACATGAACTACGATCCATGTTTCTCCCCTTTTCCCCCAAAAAACGTCATTTAAGGCCTCAAAACGGTTCCTGAAGTTCATGACCCGAAAAACTGCTAAAAATAGTAAACTGTGTGGAAACTGAAAAACTAAAAGAAGAAATGGTGGGGGTCCAAGTGGAATAGGTGGGTGGCCACCAATATCTACCTGGATCATTCCTCCCCCCTTAGGAAGCAATGGTCCCCATTGCATTGAGTTCCTCCATGAGACGAGGAAACTTTTGTTGAACTTGGTCCCTAATGAGCCACTTGACTTGGTGAAGGAGTTGGCCTGCTTTGACAACTCGATATAGCGGTATCCTTTGTTTTCGGGTGTGTTTGACTTGTGTATCCATGATCTGATCATTTCTGGCTTGTTCCATGCAGTCTGGATTTAACTCTGTTGGTGTGAGTTGTTCTGCCATGTCGAATGTGTCTAGTAGAGGTGGAAAGTAGGGCCAAAGGTGGTCCACATTGAACACTAGGTGCAGACCAAGGAATGATGGAATGCTGAGCTCAAAGGAATTTTCCCCTACAGCCTTGGTGAGGGTGTACGACTCATATCAAAGCGGACGAAGCTTGCGGTGCAGTCCAGCGAGGCACTCCTTTTGCAAATGCAGCCACACTTTGTCACCCACCTGGAAGTTGTGTGGCACCCTATGTTGATCATGTCGTTGCTTGTACTTATCATTGGCTCTGTCCAAGATTTCATGAACCTGTTGGTAGATGTTCTGAATGTGCTCAATGAATTTGTTTGCCTTGTCACCCTCCGACTGGACATGAGTTGAATCTTCCTGAGTAGCCACAAATGGCATGGCTATGTAAATGGGACATAGTGGCTATAATCCCAAGCCCACTTGAAAGGGGCTATGGTTGGTTGAACTATGGAGAGCCCGATTGTAGCTATGTTGTACATAGGGGAGGCTCTCATCCCATGTGCGTGGATTCTTTGGATTGTACATGCGCATAATGTGTACGATCATCCAGTTGACGACCTTTGTCTGCCCATCAGTTTGCGGATGGAAAGTTGTGGACTTGGTGAGCTTGGTGTCCAGCATTGACCAGAGACTGGACCAAAATGTAATGAGGAACCTACTGTCCCAATCTGAGATGATAGACTGTGGTATCCCAAAGTGTACCCACACTCATTCAAAGAAGAGTTTAGCAGTGGCTTTTGTTGTGATATTCTTCTTGCAGGCCATCATAATGGACATCTTCGAGAATTGATCGATGACCAAAAAAAAATAGTCATTTCCATGCTTAGTAGAAGGAAGGCCCGACATGTAATCCATAGAGATGGATTCCCAAGGTCGACTGGGGGTAGGAAGCGTAGTATAAAGGCCTTGCTTCTTGATGGCTGGTTTGGCAATGGTACAAGAAGTGTAGGACTTGATGTACTTCCTTACATCTTGTCGAAGGTTCGGCCAATAGAAATGCTTTTCATTTATTTTCACTTCTCTTAGCTTGGGATCGAACTTTGAACCTCGTGGATGGTCAAATTTTTGTTTGTTGGATGAAGAAATGGTGGATTCGGCTCACTTCGCTGAGTATTGAACTCTAAACCTCGTGGATGGTTAGACTCACTGAGGATTGAAATCTAAACCTCATGGATGGTTAGACTCTTGTTTGTTGTAGGAAAAATTGGTGGATTAATCTCGTAACACAATAACTATGGTTTGAGATCCCGAGTGAGGCTCTAGTAGCTCTGTGAAGAAAGAACATGAGAGGTTTTTCTAGTTTGCATATGACCATGGGGTTTTTTCATTTTTTCGAGTACTCAACGATGGTTTTCTTCTAGTTAGGATAAGACACAGACCCCAAGAGGAGGGGCTGGCCCGAATGGTCTCCCAAGATGCCTCCTCGTCCACCCCAATATATGGCATGTTCGAGTCACCATATATGTCGAGCCATCTCTCTAGATGTGGGGAATTCTCGTTTTTTGGTGTTCATGGAAGAGGTATGTCATTCATGAATACTTACCTTATATAATAAGCCAGTAGAAAAGAGCTCTATAGGCATTGTTGTCTACAGTTATATAGCCATAATATTGGGCAAAGTTCACATTTGAGCGCTGACCAAGGAGTTGAGTGATTTTGTCCTTGGCCTGCTCATTTCTCCAATCACACTCATTACTGTCCTCCCATGTGGATGTGTGCTCCAGATTTATGTAGGAACACAATGAAATATATAAATACACATAAACACAGAGATGCAGCAGAAATAAGACTTCATTTCATTAATAACAAATGACTGAAATATGCTTACAGACAGAATGGAAATAAACTAGCTAGGGCACTGGTAGCTTATCTCTGAGAAGAGATGTGGCGGCTACTGGCCTATGAACTGTGTTACAATGAGGCTCAAAGGCCTATTATTATTGAGAAACAATGGAAAACCCTAAACATCCAAAGACCTAACCCTAGGAGATGAAACGCCAAGACTATGGGCCCTGTTTGGGTAAGTTGGTACATCAACTTCCCGGGGACGTAACTTTGGCATACGATCTCTGTTTGAGGCATTCCATACCTCGTTAGAAATATCTATCTGAGGAATGGAATTTTTGGGTGAGAAACATGACATATGATCCATGTTTCTCCTCTTTTTCCCAAAAAAACATTATTTAAGGCCTCAAAATGACTCTGGAAGTTCAGGACCCGAAAAACTGCTAAAAATAGTAAACTGTGCGGAAACTGAAAAACTGAAAGACACAATGGTGGGGGTCCAAGTGGAATAGGTGGGTGGCCACAAATATCCACCTGGATCATTCCTCCCCCCTTAGGAAGCAATGGTACCCATTGCGTTGAGTTCCTCCATGAGATGAAGAAACTTCTGTTGAACTTGGTCCCTGATGAGCCACTTGGCTTGGTGAAGGAGTTGGCCTGCTTTGACAACTCGATATAGTGGTATCCTTTGTTTTCAGGTGTGATTGATTTGTGTATCCATGATATGATCAGTTATGTCTTGTTCCATGTAGTCTAGATTTAACTCTGTTGGTGTGAGTTGTTCTGCCATGTCGGATGTGTCTAGTAGAGGCGGAAAGTAGGGTCGAAGGCGGTCCACATTGAACACTGGGTGAAGACCAAGGAATGGTGGAATGTTGAGCTCAAAGGTAGTTTCCCCTACAGCCTTGGTGAGGGTGTACAACCCATATCAGAGCAGACGAAGCTTGCGGTGGGGTCTAGCGAGGCTCTCCTTTTGCAAATGCAGCCACACTTTGTCACCCACCTGGAAGTTGTGTGGCACCCGATGTTGATCATGTCGCTACTTGTACTTAAAATTGGCTCTGTCCAAGATGTCATGAACCTATTGGCGGATGTGTTGAATGTGATCAATGAAGCTATTTTCCTTGTCAGCCTCAGACTGGACATGAGCTAAATCTTCCTGAGTAGCCACAAATGGCATGGCTATGTCAATGGGACATAGTGGCTGGAATCCCAAGCCCACTTGAAAGGGGTTGTGGTTGGTTGAACTATGGAGAGACCAGTTGTAGCTATGTTGTACATAGAGGAGGCTCTCATCCCATGTGCAT
>JASDQU010101053.1:164568-182619 GCA_032191745.1 Picea mariana | reverse complement strand
TGTAATTGTAGATTGTGAGCTAAATTAAAGAAATATATAATAAAGACTTAAAAAAACTACCTAGATATTTTCTCTACAACATGCATTATGGAAGAGGAAATAAACAAACAACATCTTAAAAAATAAAAAATAAACAAATTTTAAATATTAGAAATATTTTTTTTCCTAAAAAAAAATTGGTTGAATTATATCTTTTACATTATAATATTCCCAACATTATTAGGGGCGGCAGGTGCGGGGGAGTCATCTTTGACTCCGATGGACAAAAGGTTTCAAATTTTTCCCATGGTTTGGGAAAAAACACTAATAATATAGCAAAAACTCTAGCAATGTACACGGGTCTCCAAATTGCACACTCAAGAAGCATCCAAGCCCTCACAGTGATAGGAGACTCTGAGATAGTTATAAGTGAACTCCTTGGAATTTCAACCACTTCCACTCAGCCCTTTGGTCTTCTCACATAAATTAATTATTTGAAACATCTCTTTCTCAAAATCTACTACTTTCACATACTCCGTTCTCAAAATACAGAAGTTGGCCGCTTAGCTAAATCAACAAAATTCTTAGAACATGGCCAACTGTTTATCAATCAAATTTCCTCACATGTCTAGATCCATTAACATCCACCATTTTTGAACTCTAACATAGTTCTACCCCCTCCCCCCTCCCACCCCCCTCCCTTGCGGGACCCCTCCTTCCCCCCATGCTCTTTTGGGACCCCCCTCTTGGTATGCGACTCCCTCCTCCTAACCACGTGTCCCCCTTCCTCCTCCCCATGCCACCCCCTTAGATTCTCATCCTCCCTATTAAACTCACGGTGCTTCATTCGTACTCTATGACACCCTACCTTACTCCCATGACATCACCTCCCTTGCTCATCCCTGTGAGAACTCCAGTTAGCTCGTGGGTGGTTCTGGTTCCTTGTTCCATAAAGTGTATGTTGATACTTCCTCCCTCGCAAGTATGTCTTATCTTGCTTGTTCTTAGCGCCACTATAAATAAACATAGGGTGCTCTACTTGCATCACAGTCTGATTTCTTATCCTATGTATCTCGTCTGCATTCTTCACTTCAACAATGATTTTTAGACCAACTCGATCCTATGCCATCTCGCCAACATGTGGAGAATATCCATAGCTCCTTGCTCTTGCCTAATGTGTGTCTTGGAGGAACTTCGGGAGAAGTTTCGCTCATTGTGTGTGGACATCAAACACACAGAAGAGAGAACAAACTCTAGGCTTAGATAATTTCAACGGGACAACCAAGGGTTGCGAGATGAATTGGATAATCTACAGGCTCAACTGCACCAACAAGAACTTTGGCACGATCATGAACTTGCAATTTCACTTCGAGGAATTAACATAAATACAAGGAAAATTGGAGCAGTTGCATAGAAATTGGCAAATCCTTTAAATCATCCTCAATAACCAGTGAATTCTAATGACTCAGTTGGGTCAAGGCTCCCTTCAACCTTCCATTTGACTGCTAGCAATGAACACCCCTTGGATCCTCCTGTGTCACTGCTAGTTCCAGTCTGGCCGAATCCAGCTAAAGGAATTCATCATCCAAAGGCAAATCCAGTGATGCATCCAACAGATCCATAGGAGAATCCAACATTTTTCCAAAATCATTAGTCAGGTTTTTCAATGAATTGTAATTTTTTGTTAATTTTTCACATTTTTGTACCCATTTTCAAATGGAAAAATAATAGTTCCTTTTGGACTGGTTGTACCAACATCTTTAGTATTCAAAAGAAAATCATTTTTTGAGGAGAGGAGCAGAGATTCCACTATTATGCCATATGTATTTTGTGGAAACTTTTACTCAATGCTTTAAACATTGTGATAAAATAGTCTATCAACTTCTTTTTTTTGGTAAGTTAGAAAAATTATATTAATTCCTGCAAAAAGATGAAGATTACATCTACCTATCTAGAATGCTCGGGTGTGACAACATTGCCCTTTTGGGAAACCAATGTTTCCACAAGTCCAAAATATATATGTAAAATTTTCAAAATGGTAAAATAAAAACTTTCAGTGCCACGCAGGGCATCATTCTTCTGAAAGCTTGATGAAGACCAAAAATTCTAAGAACAAACTTCCCCAAAACTGGGTGGCCTCGCTGGGCCAAAGAAATATAACTAAAATCATAGAACCAGGGAACCTGAAACAAAATCATAATCACTTAGTGTCGGGGTCGAACCGTTTCCCCACGATAGCCTGGCACACCTGCAAATTGTCTCTCAAGAGTGTATCTCTGTCCTAGATCGCTTGTCTAAGGTCCTGCACGAAATTCATCACGAGGTCCATGTGACGCCAATGCTCCATATCCCTATTCTGCATCTCGCTAATGGCGGTCTTGATGTCCCATAATCCATGCTTGAGATAGTCCAGGGACTCCTCGAGTGCTTCTCTCTTTGCGCAATGGGAGCAGGGGAGCAGAGGGTAAAGTGGGGAGTCGAAGGAGGAGGTCAGGTAGTTGGAGGAGGGAGCTGTGAAAAAATGAGAGGTGGAGGTAACTAGAGGCGGAGCAGGGTGGTGGAAAGGGGGAGAAGTATGGGGTAGAGTGCGGCGAGGAAGAGAGGGAGGAGGAGGAGTGAAACCAAGGGAATTTTCGAGACTATCGAACCATTCAACTTGAAATCCAAAGGGATTCGATAGTGGGTAGAGGTCCAGGGTGCTTTCTCAAGTCAGATGAGTAGGAGTAGGAGATACTATGGGCTTCAAGTTAGTGGAAACCTGGTATTTCTGGGGAGATCTACTATCGAGTGCAACCCTTCCTCTAGTCGCATACCATGCCACTCCCTGCTTCGATTTTCCTCTGAGATGAGGCATAGAAATGGCCTCAGGTAACCAGAAGAGGGATGCACGAAGAGAGTGTGAGGGGAAACGCCAAACCAGATAGCCACATAGGCACTGCGAGAACCCTAGAGAAGAGTTGGAGGCAAGGGGGACAACATGAGCTCGAACCAGAGTGAAGGGACGACGTCAAGAACTGTGAAGGGTTGAGTCTTCAGAGGCCAGGGGGTTGAATGAGCTTTGGATTGCCAAGTCTTTGGCCTAAATCCTCCATTTCTGAACTGGTGATGGGACTGTGAATTCATCTATCACATCTCCATTAAAACTCTCATGAAGCAAAACGTCAAATGCATGCAGTAGGCTGGCGTCGATTGAGAGCCATGGAACAACGACGGGGTGTTTAATCGCATGAGGTGACTTTAGAGGGAGGGAATATCTGAGCTGATTCCAGGTGGCAGGAGGTCTGACTAGGTGGCCTCCCCTCTGGTTTTCCACGAGTTGAAACCGAAATCACCCCATCCGGGTGTTGTAACAGATATTAAATTCGACTATGCTTCCCAAGGTACCTGGTTTTAGAAGATTTATCATGGAAAATTTTGCAGCAAGGTGTTGCTTCTATAATGTTCTTGACAACACATTTGAACTTCGGGATGCACACACTTATGTTCTATTTGGTGAGATTATTGTTGCTCAAAAGGTCATCTATGAAAATGTGAGGATGATTTTCTTTTACACCTCACAATGAACATATTTCCAGCAATTCAGTGCCCGAAGGATCTTGCTAAGAAGTATTGCTCGGAGCTGAAGCTTTGTGATGTTAAAGCTCTTAAATCTGTTTACAAGTCTCTCGTTGAAAGGTCGAAAATGCAATAGAATGGAAGCATGACCTTTGGATAGCAATGGCAATGTATCTTGTTGATAGGCTTGCTCTGAGAGCTGGCAACGAGAAAGATGATGAGAAAGGTAGCATCTATGTTTTTCAGTGATGATGTCGGTTTCATGCCATCAAAGAATGTTTACATATCTCATTTATTATTGCCATTCGGTGCCTAAGGTGAAGGTGTATGAGGCCACGCTCATGTGCAAGTCTGAGTCCAAGTCCAACCAGAAAGGGAAGAATGAGAAAATAAATGATGGAGTGGCCATCTTCCATTTGGATATGACGAAACAGAGTGTGGGGCATGCAGCATATCTGGCATTGAGACATAAGTCAGGGCAGATCGAGGTTTGCCACTGAAGGTTTTATTTAGATTGTTTTAGCAAGTTCGATTGGGACAATTATTGTGTCAGCATACAGGGTCCTGTTCCTAAAGTCGCTCTTCCACAAATAACAGTTGAACCACCTCAAACAGATGGAGGTAAACTGTTGCTTAGCAAGGAATTTCTAAAGAAATGTATTACTTTGATGTTCCAAATGGCTATGATTGTAATAGTCGACAAGTTATCTCTGAGTTCTTGAATGTAGTTGAACCATTACGTGAGAATAATAATCCAGGGAGGGAATAATGAGGAGAGCTTGTCTGGTCAAGGTGGAACAAATCTCTCCGGAGTACCCAATGGACGTACTTATTAAGATTTGGGCAGCGCTAATTCAGAACAAACACCACCAATGCCATTTCAATAGACCCCTATTTCGCGAGCATCAGGACCGATCGGCTCGGTAATAAGCAACCCACAGGAAGCTGCAGTAAGCATCATGCAGCTCTAATGTTGCTTGAGTTCGACAAGTGCATCTATTTTTGGGGTTTTTATGCAACCTAAGTCTTTCGGGTAATGGTTTGAATTGCTACCAATCAGTTCTTTCCTTGCACTTGTCAAAAATAAAGATTGTGGTGTGGGATGGTGAATTGTCGGCAATAACAAAGAAAGGATTATTTCAGTTTATATGATGAAAACTGGTTACTGTGCATGTTTCACATAGACATGGGATCTCTCCGCGCCAGTAGGGTATCCGGAAGGGAGTTTCGTAGGTGAAATCCTGCAGGATCTTCCGTTTGGCAATGCCAAGATTCCTCCTGGAGGCATCAATAGTAATGATAGTCGTCAAAATAAAAACGGTAGCATATCCATTGGTTACATTCTGAGGCACAACCAAGTTTCCAAGTAAGGTTTGATGTAACCGAACGGGTCAGAAACAGTATTCACAGCAACTATATTTAGAAAAGAAAAATGTATATGCTACATCATATTCTTATCGAACAGTGGTGATTGTGAAGCCTGTCGCACTGATAAAAATTGGAGCTTTTCAGGTGGGGTGTTACCATTCTATGATGATTGGAGCGTTACCATTTGTGTCAGAATCAGGGTGTTACCATTTACCAGGTGATCATCAGCGATTCATGCAGGACGAGGAGGTACCAGTGAGCAGGTTCTAAACGAGGAGGTGGCTCCTCTCTGTATGGCAATCTGAATCCTTAGAGAATAAAAGAGTGGGTGGTCTATCATGCCAGATTCTTTGGCCATCGATCGCACTATGTTTTCCACGATGCCGGTGGTATGCATCCTAAAGTTAGGGAGGCGTGGAGCCATGGATTCGAACTGGTCGTGTAATGTTGTAGAATATAATAGCGTAGGAGCAGTTTGATGGTTATCACCATAATAAGTTTCTCGTTATAAACAATTGCTTGCATGGATGCAAATTTATGGCGAATTGGACATTTTTCTTCCACGTAGAGCAGTGCGTTTACATTTCCCCAGGCAATACACTCCAATCTGCATTGAATGATGTCTCCAGTTGTACATAGTTCACCATCGAATGATATTAATGGTCCAACAAGCTCTGCCTACGGAACAATCTGGGCAATGATTCAACCAACGATACTCATTCAAGGGAATGGAGATTTGAAAATCTCTTATTCCAGGACGTGAAAAGAAAAATTGGATTCGTGCGTCACTCGGGAACACAGTCGCACGACTTCTTGTACACAATGTTGATGGACTGCATTTCTTTCGGGGAAGAAGTTATGAAGATCATTCCAAATACAATTCCCGGGGACATTCGAACCCTGGTCATGGTAGCCCAATAGTTAAAAGAAGCCAGAAACCCACGGTTCGATGGGCGAAGAAATTCTAACATTGATTATACCATATGCAACAGTGCAGGCGAGGGAGGCATGCATCAGTATCTTTGGCAGGCACAATGAGGATGTTCTCCAGGCACTCATCTTATGTTAGGGTTTCATGCTGCGCACAGTATTCAACGGAGATATTGACCAAGGAAAATTTGTGCATGAGTTTTTAATCTATCTTCCATGGTGGATTAAGGGAAATGCAAAGTCACCTGTCGCAGGTAAAGAATGCTTGAAAAATGGGCAAAGCTCAGAGCCTCAAGATCTTACATATACCAGTGGCACAGGTTCACAGGACCACCTCAGCAGTCCATTCTCAGAATCACCTTATAAAGACAACTTAGAAATGTCACCATTTTTTCAAGACAACTGTCATGGAAAATATCCAAAAGGAAATGGTGATTCATTTCACAATATGCGCATGAAAGTTAAATTAAAGGACTTGAATAAGATTGCGAGGTTTGATAGTGAGCTAAGAAAGGCATTGGAGCATTGGAATGAAATGATTGGAATGGAAGTGATTAAATTATGCCATGAAATGAATTTCATCACCGGTTTTTGTGAAGGAGGTGATTCACAAGATGTCATAGACAGTTATGAATTAAAGGTGAGGTTGGAACACCTTTTTGAAAGAAATAGGGGAAAGTTTCTTGTGCACTGCTTCAAAGGCAAAAGTCGTAGCACAACAGTTGTTCTTGCATATTTGATGCTGCGCCAACACAAAACACTTCTTGAAGCATGGACTAGGCTTAAAGGAGTTTACTATCGTGCACAGCCAAATGATTGGTTTCATGAGGATGCTTATAGAACTAGATAGAGATTATATGGAAAACCTTCCATATGATACCCTGGAAAAAACACGAGTTCATTAAACTACTGAGGGTTTTTCCAATTGGGTTTTGGTTCGACGGTAAAAGAAGGATTGTAAAGGTTCAAATATCCAGAGACATGTTGATGTACCATGTACTATATTCATTTCAGATGAGGAACCGAATATTGGCGTTACAAAGCAATAATTCAAAGTGCTGGCAGAGGCACCTGGCAGTCTCAGTTTTTCATGAAGGTGAATCGTTTCAGATTCCCGGAACGCGAAGAGATTTGTTCTTAGATTTTTTTTTTAAATAATTGTTGTATGTAATAGAGAGAAGACAGCCCGGGGAGCCTTGAGAGGCTGGGTTTGTAATGCATTTTTTATCAAATATAGAACAGAGTGCCAAGAGATTCTATACTTTGTCACTGTCTAATTCTGTTTTCTTCCTGTATTATTGTTTCTGAATTTTTCATCACTGCTTTTTCTTTTTTATGTTCATTATTTCAGCTTGTAATGGTTACAATTCAGTACAACCTTTGTTGTAGCTAATTTGAAGCATCCCTTAATGTGAAGTTTTTCCTCTGTTTTTCCATGAGTAGAACAAGACCTGCATTTTAATCGTTTTGCCTCATTTACAAGTTTTATTTGTTCACAGACTTTCCTCTGTCTTTCTATGAGTGAGACAAGACCTGTGTTCAGATATTTGAAGTATTGGTGTTATTTCTTCTATCGAGAGGAAGACCAGATACCTGGATTTTTCTTTTAGTTTTGTTCATCCCCTATCTGCTATCCATCCTCATGATTTTAAAATGAATTAGACAAACGAGGTCATGCCTTTTCATTTCTGATCTATAAATGAGTGGAATGACTATTTTAGACCTGGTTCTAGAAGCCTCCTATGACTGACTGATCAACAAGATTTATTTCTTTTAAAAATGTGCTAAGGCTTGGCTCTTTTACAGCCTAGAGTCAACTCTTGCGACAACATTTTCTGGCGCTGTTGTCGGGGACGGAGGACGAAGTTATCTTCCCTGGGATACGACAAAGTTCAGATCTATCTCTTGATGGTGAACAAGGGATAGGCATTCAATTGACTGTGATCATTCACCTGGCGACTCCTTGGTTCGTAGACTCTACATGATTTCATTGGCGACTCTACTGCTCTCAAATGTTGAATTCGTTTGTTGCTCGAATTGCTACAAGGTTTTCTCCTCTGGACTTTGCAAATGTTTATGGCTTTCCAAACACTGTTCTAGACATTAAATTTTTGGGGGATATCCTTCCTAAATTTGGAGAAGATGAGGACGACAATCCTGGTCAACATTTGTTTGAATTCCACAAGATCATGGAGGAATTAAATGTACATCATGAAGATGTCCTCATGAAATTATTTATGTTTTCATTGGAAAAAGATGTTAGACTCTGGTATAAATCTTTACCCCATTCCAGTATTCCTTCATTGAAATGTTTTCACACACTTTTTCATCAACATTGTAAGAGGATATATACTGCTGAAATCCTTTTTGAAGATTGTTGTGATACATGTCCTCTTGAGGAGGAGGAAGAAAAAATAGAATTTTCTCAAGTTGATGAAGATGACCAGTGTGAGGAAGAGTTGGCTCATAAAGATGTTGGATCTTGTGAACTTACTCAAGAAGAAGAGATTTGGCATCACGGTCAACCTGCAAAAGAGATCGAAAGGAATGATTGTTGTTTCCTTCAGGAAATACAGAGACCACCTTCTCCTTTAACTAAGGAAGAGAAGGGTCTGCCCCTGCACAACTCTGTTGCAGCCCCTGCTCACACAAATTCACAGCTTTCACACAGTCCCAGATATGAGTGTTAAAATTCTTCCATTGCTGAAAAGGTAAATCTATTTTTAAATTGTGACAGTCATCTATTCCGTGGAACTTTGCAACAAGTTAGTGAACCCGTTTATGACGATTTCCTGCCAGAAGATCAGATATTAGACTCTGCTTTGTTTCATGAAAAAGATATGGTTGACATATTTAATGATCCTGAGTATCATAAACCAGAACATAGAGTAGTCTTGGATGTTCTAAAAACTTAGGACGATATATTTTTCCAAGACCCTTTTGCTGATCTTTTGGATTCATTTAACGAAGGAATATGCTATGTCATGAATATTTGGTCACAAGAATTGATGAAAGGTTTTCAAATCCATGATCACCAGCAGATCATATGGGAGTTGTCGGTTTCCTTTTTTAGCCTGCTCGAAGAAAGTGTGAGAAAGTTTCAAATAAGTAGGCAATTATTGGATTGGCTTCACTGGCATTTTCATATCATTTGATTCAATGAAAATTTTTCAGTAGTTAGAGTAGGTGATGTATATAAATAAGTTTCACTTCAAGCATTAGATTACATTGATAGTGTTCAATATGTTTTCAGTTCAGTTTTGAATCCAGTATGGTTTTGACATAAAGCATTACGACTCCATAGCCCAATGGATGAATAAGTCGTTTTTCGTTCCGCGAAAATGCAAGTAAAGGGACAGCGTTCAGGATTTGATAAGTATGATTTTAGGAAGCCAAATGGATGAAGGCACTTGGTCTACAGTTCTTGGAACTTTCAATAAAGAACCATCCCTAGTTGGAGCCACTGTTGTAATAGATATTAAATTCGACTATGCTGCCCAAGGTACCTGGTTTTAGAAGATTTATCGTGGAAAATTTTGCAGCAAGGTGTTGCTTCTATAATGTTCTTGACAACACATTTGAACTTTGGGATGCACACACTTATGCTCTATTTGGTGAAATTATTGTTGCTCAAAAGGTCATCTATGAAAATGTGAGGATGATTTTCTTTTCAATCTCGCAATGAACATATTTCCGGCAATTCAGTGCCCGAAGGATCTTGCTGAGAAGTATTGCTCAGAGCTGAAGCTTTGTGATGTCAAAGCTCTCAAATTTGTTTACAAGTCTCTCGATAAAAGGTCGAAAATGCAACAGAATGGAAGCATGACCTTCAGATAGCAGTGGCAACGCATCTTGTTGATAGGCTTCCTTTGAGAGATGGCAATGAGAAAGATGAGGAGAAAGGCAACATCTATGTTTTTCAGTGATGAGGTCAGTTTCATGCCATCAAAGAATGTTTACATATCTTGTTTATTATTGCCATTCCGTGCCCAAGGTGAAGGTGTACAAGGCCACGCTCATGTGCAAGTCCGAGTCCAAGTCCAACTAGAAAGGGAAGAATGAGAAAATAAATGATGGAGTGGCCATCTGCCATTTGGATACGACGAAACAGAGTGTGGGGCATGCAACATATCTGGCGTTGGTACATAAGTCAGGCCAGATCGAGGTTTTCCACTGGAGGTTTTATTTAGATTGTTTTAGCAAGTTTGATTGGGACAATTATTGTGTCAGCATACAGGGTCCTGTTCCTAAAGTCGCTCTTCCACAAATAATAGCTGAACCACCTCAAACAGATGGAGGCAAACTGTTGCTTAGCAAGGAATTTCTAAAGAAATGTATTACTCTGATGTTCCAAATGGCTATGATTGTAATAGTCGACAAGTTATCTCCGAGTTCCTGAATGTAGTTGAACCATTATGTGAGAATAATAATCCAGGGAGGGAATAATGAGGAGAGCTTGTCTGGTCAAGGTGGAACAAATCTCTCCGGAGTACCCAGTGGACGTACTTATTAAGATTTGGGCAGCGCTAATTTAGAACAAACACCACCAATGCCATTTCAGCAGACCCCTGTTTCGTGGGCATCAGGACCAATCGGCTCGGTAATAAGCAACCCACATGAAGCTGCAGCAAGCATCGTGCAACTCTAATGCTGCTTGAGTTCGAAAAGTGCATCTATTTTGGGGGTTTTTATGCAACCTAAGTCTTTCGGGTAATGGTTTGAATTGCTACCAATCAGTTCTTTCCTTGCACTTGTCAAAAATAAAGATTGTGGTGTGGGATGGCGAATCATAGGCAATAACAAAGAAATGATTGTCTCAGTTTATATGATGAAAACCGGTTACTGTGCATGTTGCACATAGACATGGGATCTCTCCACGCCAGTAGGGTATCCGGAAGGGTGTTTCGTAGGTGAAATCCTGCAGGATCCATCGTTTGGTAGTGCCAAGATTCCTCCTAGAGGCACCAACAGTAATGATAGTCATCAAAATAAAAACGGTAGCGTATCCATTGGTTATAGTCTGAGGCACAACCAAGTTTCCGAGTAAGGTTTGATGTAACCGGATGGGTCAGAAACAGTATTTGCAGCAACTATATTTAGAAAAGAAAAATGTATATGTTGCATCATATTCTTATCGAACAGTGGTGATTGTGAAGCCTGTCGCACTGATAAAAATAGGAGATTTTCAGGTGGGGCATTACCATTCTATGATGATTGGAGAATTACCATTTGTGTTGAAATCAGGGCGTTGCCATTTACCAGGTGATCATCAGTGATTCGTGCAGGACGAGGAGGTACCGACTAGCAGGTTCCGAACGAGGAGGTGGCTCCTCTCTGTACGGCGATATGAATCCTCATAGAATGAAAGAGTGGGTGGTCTATCATGCAAGATTCTTTGGCCCTCGATCGCACTATGTTTTCCACGATGCCGGTGGTATGCATCCTAAAGTTAGGGAGGCGTGGAGCCATGGATTCCAACTGGTCGTGTAACATTATAGGATATAATAGCGCAGGAGCAGTTTGATAGTTATCACCATAATAAGTTTCTCGTTATAAACGATTGCTTGCATGAATGCAAATTTATGGCGAATTGGACATTTTTGTTCAACGTAGAGCAGTGCGTTTACATTTCCCCAGGAAATACACTCCAATCTGCACTGAATGATGTCTCTAGTTGTACATAGTTCACCATCGAACGATATTAATGGTCCAACAAGCTCTGCCTGCGGAACAATATGGGCAACGATTCAACCAACGATACTCATTCAAGGGAATGGGGATTTAAAAATCTCTTATTCCAGGATGTGAAAAGAGAAATTGGATTCGTGCATCACTCGGGAACACAGTCGCACGACTTCTTGTAAACAATGTTGATGGACTGCATTTCTTTCGGGGAAGAAGTTATGAAGACCATTCCAAATACAGTTCCCGGGGACATTTGAACCATGGTCATGGTAGCCCAACAGTTAAAAGAAGCCAGAAACCCACGGTTCGATGGGTGAAGAAATTATAACATTGATGCAACAGTGCAGGCAAGGGAGGCATGCATCGATATCTTTGGCAGGCACAGCGAGGACGTTCTCCAGGCGCTCATCTTACGTTAGGGTTTCATGTTGAGCACAGTATTCAACAGAGATATTGACCAAGGCAAAGTTGTGCACGAGTTTTTAAGCTAGCTTTCGTGGTGGATTAAGGGAAATGCAAAGTCACCTGTCACAGGTAAAGAATGCTTGAAAAATGGGCAAAGCTCAGAGCCTCAAGATCTTACATATACCAGTGGCACAGGTTCACAGGACCTCCTCGGCAGTCCATTCTCCGAATCACCTTATAAAGACAACTTAGAAATGTCACCATTTTTTCAAAACAACTGTCATGGAAAATATCCAAATAGAAATGGTGATTCATTTCACAATATGCGCATGAAAGTTAAATTAAAGGACTTGAATAAGATTGCGAGGTTTGATAGTGAGTTAAGCAAGGCATTGGAGCATTGGAATGAAATGCTTGGAATGGAAGTGATTAAATTATGCCATGAAATGAATTTCATCACCAGTTTTTGTGAAGGAGGTGATTCACAAGATGTCATAGACAGTTATGAATTAAAGGTGAGGTTGGAACACCTTTTTGAAAGAAATAGGGGAAAGGTTCTTGTGCACTTCTTCGAAGGCAAAAGCCGTAGCACAACAGTTGTTCTTGCATATTTGACGCTGTGCCAACACAAGACACTTCTTGAAGCATGGACCAAACTTAAAGGAGTTTACTGTCGTGCACAGCCAAATGATTGGTTTCATGAGGATGCTTATAGAACTGGATAGAGATTGTATGGAAAACCTTCCATATGATACCCTGGAAAAACCACGAGTTCATTAAGTTGCTGAGGGTTTTTCCAATTGGGTTTTGGTTCGACGGTAAAAGCAGGATTGTAAAGGTTCAAATATCCAGAGACATGTCCGTGGACTATATTCATTTCAGACGAGGAACCGAATATTGGTGTTACAAAGCAATAATTCAAAGTGCTGGCAGAGGCACCTGGCAGTCTCAGTTTTCCATGAAGGTGAATCGTTTCAGATTCCCGGAACGCGAAGAGATTTGTTCTTAGATTTTTTCATTTAAATAATTGTTGTATGTAATAGAGAGAAGACATCTCGGGGAGCCTTGAGAGGCTGGGTTTGTAATGCATTTTTTATCAAATATAGAACAGAGTGCCAAGAGATTCTATACTTTGTCACTGTCTAATTCCGTTTTCTTCCTATATTATTGTTTCTGAAGTTTTCATCACTACTTTTTTTGCCTTATGTTCATTATTTCAGCTTGTAATGGTTACAATTCATTACAACCTATGTTGTAGCTAATTTGAAGCATCCCTTAATGTGCAGTTTTTCCTCTATTTTGCCATGAGTAGAACAAGACCTGCATTTTAATTGTTTTGCCTCATTTACAAGTTTTATTTGTTCACAGCCTTTCCTCTGTCTTTCTATGAGTGAGACAAGACCTATGTTCAGATATTTGAAGTATTGGTGTTATTTCTTCTATCGAGAGGAAGACCAGATACCTGGCTTTTTCTTTCAGTTTTGTTTGTCCCTTATCTGCTATCCATCCTCATGATTTTAAAATGAATTAGACAAATGAGGTCATGCATTTTCGTTTCCGATCTATAAATGAGTGGAATGACTATTTTAGACCTGGTTCTAAAAGCCTCCTATGACTGACCAATCAACAAGATTTATTTCTTTTAAAAATGTGCTAAGGCTTGGCTCTTTTACAGCCTAGAGTCAACTCTTGCGACAACACCGAGGAAAATGGTCTATCAACTTGAAAACAATGTTATTTCCATTTTTAAAATATAATTTGAAAATCTTAATTGAATTTTAAATTTTAATATATATAATTTTATTACAAAACAAAAATAAAATAAGAATAAAAATGTTTTCTTAAATTTCAATAAAATGTATTTTTTTTATATCAAATTCACATACTATAAAAAGATTTCAAAAACCGTGATAAAATCACATATGTATATCAACGACTTTATAATGAAAATTGATGTGTTTTTCTCTCATTTGATAAAACCATGACAAAATCACAACTTAAAAAGAAAAAACCTCTCCAACCAATGATGTGTTTTTCTCTCCTTAATTTGATAAACCATCTTTTATAATTTATTCTTGACATATGGGAGAGTCGTATTTGCACTTTTAGGCCCCTTCCACCAATTTAGCAAAAAATATTATTGTTTTATCAAAATAAATACACATCAAAGATGTGTTTTAACATATTTTACCATCAAAATCACAAATATTTTATAATGCTTAAGTCATGTGAAACCACTTTACCATCATGTACAAATATTACCATCCCAATTGCTAAAAAAAAAAAAAATAGCATAAATAATGTACAACCACTTTTTTACATTAAAATATGATTCTAATTATCATAGTTTATGACATGTGAATAACCTTCACTAAAAAATGAAAATAAAATCCAATAAAATAACTGTACCACCCACCTTTAATGGTTATATATGAAAATAACTAACACCCACTTTGAGTCTAATTAAGCCGAAGGTGTTATTTTAAAGGGCGGTTCCTTTGGGATTTTTTTTGTCTGTATTGGAAATCCAACACGTGTTATCTGTTCAAATCCACTTAAATGCCAGCAAGTGTCATTTGACAGTTATCTATATCTTATCCCAACGCTCTGTCAAACCTATACACCACATGTGAGACCTGTGGACTTCTAGAACTCGTCACCACCATGCAACTTTCCTTGAGCTTTGCAACTCATGGCTCTAGAGGGTGGGACGACACTGGTATTTTTGATTTCTTTTCACTTCTCTTAGCTTGGGATTGAACTTTGAACCTTGTGGATGGTCAAATTTTTGTTTGTTGGATGAAGAAATGGTGGATTCGGCTCACTTCGTTGAGGATTGAACTCTAAACCTTGTGGATGGTTAGACTCACTGAGGATTGAACTCTAAACCTCATGGATGGTTAGACTCTTGTTTGTTGTAGGAAAAAATGGTGGATTAATCTCGTAACACAATAAATATGGCTTGAGATCCCAAGTGAGGCTCTAGTAGCTCTGTGAAGAAAGAACTTGAGAGGTTTTTTTGGTTTGCATATGACCATGGGGTTTGTCGTTGTTTCAGGTACTCAACGATGGTTTTCTTCTGGTTAGGATAAGACGCAGACCCCAAGAGGAGGGGCTGGCTTGAATGGTCTCCCAAGATGCCTCCTCCTCCACCCCAATATATGGCATGTTCGAGTCATCATATATGTCAAGCCATCTCTCTAGATGTGGGGAATTCTCGTTTCTGGCATTCATGGAAGAGGTATGTCATTCATGAATAATTACCTTATATAATAAGCCAGTAGAAAATAGCTCTACTGGCATTGCTTTCTACAGTTATATAGCCATAATATTGGGCAAAGTTCACATTTGAGAGCTGACCAGGGAGTTGAGTGATTCTGTCCTTGGCCTGCTCATTTCTCCAATCACGCTCATTATTGTCCTCCCATGTGGATGTGTGATCCGGATTTATGTAGGAACACAATGAAATACAAAAATACACATAAACGCAGAGATGCAGTGGAAATAAGACTTCATTTCAATAATAACAAATGACTGAAATATGCTTACAAACAGAATGGAAATAAACTAGCTAGGGCACTAGTATCTTATCTCTGAGAAGAGATGTGGTGGTTACTGGCCTTTGAACTGTGTTATAATGAGGCTCGAAGGCCTATTATTATTGAGAAACAATGGAAAACCCTAAACATCCAAAAACCTAACCCTAGGAGATGAAACGCCAAGACTATGGGCCCCGTTTGGGTAAGTTGGTACATCAACTTCCCGGGGATGTAACTTTGGCATACGATCTCCGTTTGACGCGTTCCATACCTCGTTAGAAAGATATATCCGAGGAATACAAATTTTGGGTGAGAAATAAGATCTATGATCCATGTTGCTCCCCTTTTTCCCAAAAAAACATCATTTAAGGCCTCAAAATGGCTCCAGAAGTTCAGGACCCGAAAAACTGCTAAAAATAGTAAATTGTGCGGAACTTGAAAAACTGAAAGAAGCAATGGTGGGGGTCCAAGTGGAATAGGTGGGTGGCCACCAATATCCACCTGGATCATTCCTCCCCGCTTAGGAAGCAATGGTCCACATTGCGTTGAGTTCCTCCATGAGATGAGGAAACTTCTGCTGAACTTGGTCCCTAATGAGCCACTTGCCTTGGTGAAGGAGTTGGCCTTCTTTGACAACTCGATATAGCAGTATCCTTTGTTTTCGGGTGTGCTTGATCTGTGTATCCATGATCTGATCAATTCTGTCTTGTTCCATGCAGTCTGGATTTAACTCTATTGGTGTGAGTTGTTCTGCCATGTCGGATGTGTCTAGTAGAGGTGGAAAGTAGGGTCGAAGGCGGTCCACATTGAACACTGATTGTAGACCAAGGAATGGTGGAATGCTGAGCTCAAAGGAATTTTCCCCTACATCCTTGGTGAGGGTGTATGGCCCATATCAGAGTGGATGAAGCTTGCAGTCGGGTCCAATGAGGCACTCCTTTTGCAAATGAAGCCACACTTTGTCACCCACCTGGAATTTGTGTGGCACCCGATGTTGATCATGTCACTGCTTGTACTTAGCATTGGCTCTGTTCAAGATGTCATGAACCTGTTGGCAAATGTGTTGAATGTGATCAATGAAGTTGTTTGCCTTGTCAGCCTCAGACTGGACATGGGCTGAATCTTTCTGAGTAGCCACAAATGGCATGGCTATGTCAATGGGACATAGTGGCTGGAATCCCAAGCCCACTTGAAAGGGGTTGTGGTTGGTTGAACTATGGAGAGCCCGGTTGTAGCTGTGTTTTACATAGGGGAGGTTCTCATCCCATGTGCATGGATGATTTGGATTGTACATGCGCAAAATGTGTACGATCATCCGATTGACGACCTCTATCTGGCCATTAGTTTGCGGATGGAAAGTTGTGGACTTGGTGAGCTTGGTGTCCAGCATCGACTAGAGACTGGACCAAAATGTACTGAGGAACCTACTGTCCCGATCTGAGATGATAGACTGTGGGATCCCAAAGTGTACCCACACTCGTTCAAAGAAGATTTTAGCAATGGCTTCTGCTATGATATTCTTCTTGCAGGCCATCATAATGGACATCTTCGAGAATCGATCGACGACCAAAAAAACATAGTCATTTCCATGCTTAGTAGAAGGAAGGCCCGACATGTAATCCATAGAGATGGATTCCCAAGGTGGACTAGGGGTAGGAAGCGGAGTATAGAGGCCTTTCTTCTTGATGGTCGGTTTGACAATGGTGCAAGAAGTGCAGGAATTGATGTACTTCCTGACATCTTGTCGAAGGTTCGGTCAATAGAAATATTATTGCATTACTGCCACAGTTTTCGCAACCCCGAAATGCCCAGCGACCCAACTATAGTGAGCCTCCCAAATCATCTTGGCACGCTCGCTTGAAGGAACACAAAGGTGTCCCAGGTGACAAAGCAGGGCATCCTAGAGGTGAAAATTGGGAACTTTCTTACCCTCCAAGAGTGTATTGTATGTGTGGCTGAATTCTGGATCACTTATGTAGAGAGGCAGCCAATCGAAAGTCTCGTGCCCACAAGATTTGAGCACAGTGGTTAGCACCACGATAGGTGGTTGACTGAGGCAGTCTACAACATTATTGGTGCTGCCTTTTTTGTACTTAATGTTCAAATGAAACTGTTGCAGGTACGTGGACCACTTCTGATGGTGATCGTTCTGTAACTTCCCTTGTGTCTATATGAACTGTAGGGGTCGGTGGTCTATGTGGATGAATGTTTCCTTTCCCAAAATGTAATGCTTCCATTGTCGACAAGCCTGCACAATGGAATACATTTCTTTGTCATAAGTGGGATACTTCTGAACTGTGTCGGAAAGTGTCTCACTGTGATATTCCATTGGATGCCCATGTTCAGTAAGGACTACCCCAATAGCATAGTCAGAGGCATCTATCTTGATCTCAAATGGTTGTTGCAAGTCTGGTAATGTAAGCATTGGTGTAGAGCAGAGGTGATGCTTCAACTCCCTGAATGCCTTCTGTTGAGATTCATACCAAAAGAATTTTTCTTTAGCTCCTCCCTTGGTGACTTGACTCAAGGGCCAAGTGATATGAGAGAATCCCAACACAAACCTGCGGTAGAAATTGGAAAGACCTAAAAA
>JASDQU010101053.1:145793-164548 GCA_032191745.1 Picea mariana | reverse complement strand
TTTCCTTTCCCAAAATGTAATGCTTCCATTGTCGACAAGCCTGCACAATGGAATACATTTCTTTGTCATAAGTGGGATACTTCTGAACTGTGTCGGAAAGTGTCTCACTGTGATATGCCATTGGATGCCCATGTTCAGTAAGGACTGCCCCAATAGCATAGTCAGAGGCATCTATCTTGATCTCAAATGGTTGTTGCAAGTCTGGTAATGTGAGCATTGGTGTAGAGCAGAGGTGATGCTTCAACTCCCTGAATGCCTTCTGTTGAGATTCATACCAAAAGAATTTTTCTTTAGCTCCTCCCTTGGTGACTTGACTCAAGGGCCAAGTGATATGAGAGAATCCCAACACAAACCTGCGGTAGAAATTGGAAAGACCTAAAAAGCTGCGGAGCTCTGTTAGGGTGGTTGGGGCTGGCCAATCCAGAATGACTTGGATCTTTGTTGGATCCACATGTACCCCCCACTCATCAATAATGTATCCCATATATTGAACCTAGGTCATGCCAAAAGTTCATTTCTCCAAATTGGCACACAACTTGTGTTGTCACAATGTTTGGAGGACCTGTCGAATGTGGTGGAGGTGCTCTTCCCAAGTCTAGCTGAAGATTAGAATGTCATCCAAGTACACCACTACAAATGAGTTGGTGAATGGCCACAGGATGTCTTCCATTAGCCTCATGAAAGTTGTAGGGGAATTCGTCAACCCGAAAGGCATGACCAACCATTCTAAAAGGCCCTCCTTGGATTTGAATGCAGTCTTCCACACATCAGAGGGTTCGATTGGTACCTGGCGATACACAGACTTCAAGTCGATCTTGCTGAAATATTTCTCCCCCTTGAGTTGGTCCAGAAGGTCATCAATCTATGGGATCAGGTACCTATTATGGACAATGATCTTGTTCAGTGCCTGATAGTCAATGCAGAGTCTCTAAGTCCCATCCTTCTTCTGCACCAACACGATCGGGCTCCTACAGGGCGATGAACTTGGTCGGATGTGACCTTTCTGCAACAGCTCCTAAATCTACCTCTTGATTTTGTCATTCTCCAGAACAAAGTGCTGATAGATGGGTCCATTGGGAAATGGTGCACTTGGGGTCAGATCGATGGGGTGCTTGACCTGGCAGTGTAGAGGCACCCCTGTAGGGGAGGTGAAGATGTCCTCATACTCCTCCACGACCTTATCCATCTATTGTTTTCATGCAGCAGGGCCCTGTCTGGAGGTCATGGCCACAATCTTCCTCTTTCCCTAAGGGCAGATCATCAGGAAAAAAAATTTCCTGGTTTTGGAAATGAGCTTACTGCATTATTTTGCAGTAACCAAAGAGATGGTGGTAGGCGGTGCTATCTCCGGTATCATGTACAACTTATTACCCAAAGTGATAATAACAGCACAAGGCCTGGACTCATACACAACATGTTGCTTCCACAAGTATGGTTGGCCTAATAATACATCATAAACATCAAGAGGAGCAATGTCACATAATACCTCATCCATGAAGGGCTTGACGTTGTAGGGAAGGTAACATTATTGACTGACGCGGAGGTCCCGTCCTTGGTGCAACCACCCGATGGTGTATAGTTGTGGGTGTGCTATGGTCAGAAATCCCAGCCGCTTCATGACCTCTACCGAGATGAGGTTCTTCTGGCTCTCGCTATCGACAATGAACTACAACAGGGAACCCTTTACCCACATCTTGGAATGGAAGAGATGCTCCGCCTCCTCTGGATATTCTGGTTCCTCCTTCTGGATCTTTGTGGTGGCAATGGTGGCATTGGGCTCCGCATTGATAATATTATTCCCCCTTTCATTCCCCTTGTCAGGTTTAGATTCAGAGTCGGAGCATGCATTCGATTCAGAAGCCTTCAACTCAGCTACCAGTGACTGCTTGGCCCGACACTCACTTGTGTTGTGAGTGGAGCTCTTATGGAACTCACACCACTTCCCCGCATCATTTTTTGGCTTCGTGGTGTTGTTATTTGCTTGTGGCTTTGGTGGGTTGTCACGGGATGCCCCTCCTTGGCTTGGTCCTTTGTTCTTTGGTTTGGGGGTACCTTTCCCTTGCTTCTGATTTGCAGACCCAAACTCTCGTCTCTTCTGTTTGAACTTCTTCTCAATCTTGGCAGCATATCGGTATGCCACACTAGGCGAGGAGATGTCGAGGAACTCCATTTCCTCCTGAATGTATCTGTGCAGAAAACTGCGGTATTTTAACACCAAATGTTTCTTTGAATATTTGATACCCAACTTTGTGCATTGGGTATGAAACAGATTCGTCATCTCATGCACATCTTGGTCCCTTTGTTGCCGCAGCGTAGTCCATTGTATGTATTTGTCCTCATAGCTCCCCACATGATAATATTGTTCCTTGATGGCATCTCAGAAAGAATTCCAAGTGGGTGCAGTCGAGAACAGAGAGGGTTCTCCCTCGTCCTGTTGCTCCGAGTAGGTTTCCCACCAGTCCTTGACATGGGGGGCGGCTTTGAGGAGTGTGAAAATAATCTTTTCTCGGTCGAAAAAGTCATGAACCGATATCCTTCTAACAGATTCAACCATCTATCTACAACATCTGCATCTATTTGGCCCTCAAATATGGGAATGTCAAAGTTTAATTGTACCTTAAAAGGAGCGACGCCTCCAGAGTGGTTGTTGGATGTCGATGCGCTGCCGGTGGGAATCCGTTGAAGAATTTGGGCAAAGTTGTCCATCATCGCGTTCCTTTGTTTCTTGAGGGCCTCCTCAAGCAACATTTTGATAGGATCTCCTGCTCCCTCATCTTTCTTTTCTTCCCCCATGGGCAGTCGTTAGGGTTTTCAAGGCTGATCTTGCAAAGGTTCAACCAGATCGAGCCCCAACTCCTTATACCCCGACCTTGTTGGGGACATGCAAAGAAGGATCGAGAATGGGCAGACCGCTCTGATACCACTGATCCGGATTTATGTAGGAACACAATGAAATACAGAAATACACATAAACGCAGAGATGCAGCGGAAATAAGACTTCATTTCATTAATAACAAATGACTGAAATATGCTTACAGACAGAATGGAAACAAACTAGCTAGGGCGCTGGTAGCTTATCTCTAAGATAAGATGTGGCGGACACTGGTCTCTGAACTATGATACAATGAGGCTCGAAGGCCTATTATTATTGAGAAACAATGGAAAACCCTAAACATCCAAAGACCTAACCCTAGGAGATGAAACTCCAAGACTATGGGCCCCGTTTGGGTAAGTTGGTACATCAACATCTCGGGGACGTAACTTTGGCATACGATCTCCATTTGACGTGTTCCATACCTTGTTAGAAAGATCTATCTGAGGAATACAACTTTTGGGTGAGAAACATTGATCTATAATCCATGCTGCTCCCCGTTTTCCCAAAAAAACATCGTTTAAGGCCTCAAAACAACTCTAGAAGTTCAGGACCCGAAAAACTGCTAAATATAGTAAACTGTGCGGAAACTAAAAAATTGAAAGAAGCAATGGTGGGGGTCCAAGTGGAATAGGTGGGTGGCCACCAATATCCACCTGGATCAATGTGTTTGTGGATTGCAATGCTAAAAGAAGAAGAAGAATAACAAATGAAATATAAACTTCTTATGCCATTACACCTCTGCTCATCAGATTCTGTTGTTGCCGAAATGATATAACGGTATTTCATGCACCTCTGCTCATCAGATTTTGTTGTTTCTGAAACGATCTAACGATATTTCATGTGCCTCTTCTCAAAATTATTAATGGTAAAGAATGTTTAAATTCACATAGATGACAGAAGCCATACATGCCCTCCAGGAAAGTTGTCAAGTTGGGCGGATTTCAGGTTGGAAAATTTCCATCCAGATTCCAAAGTGTGACAAATGAGTATCAGAATATAAAAAACTATTGTTTGGTGCATTTGAGTATGAAAGGTTTTATTTAGTATCCATGACTGAAATGGAAATGGATATCCATGAATATCAAGGTAGAATATAACGTTTCAAGGTCGCCCTTGCTGGAGAAATTACAGGCACACAGTGAAATTAGTTGCTCGACACTTGAAGCCCAGACTACATTTATAGAGGGCGGACATAGAAGGAGGCATAAGTGGTGGTAGGGTGTCTTAGTGGAGGCTCCACGGTAGAATTGTTTGGACAATAATGGATAAATGGTGGTTGTGTGCGGTGACTCTGATATCTGGAAACGTTTCAGGGAGGTCGGATCTATTCCTACAGAAAAAATATCGAAATGCCAAAATTAAATTGCAGGGTATGCCCTCTCTGTAGGGCACACAACTATGGACTAATGGGTCGAAAGATGGAGGATAGCAATAGATGTTTCAAGAGGATATGTGTTTTCTGTGAGAGTGTAGTATTAAGATAAGATAAAGAGAATTGGGTATCATGAGTTAAATTTGCAGCCAGATTGAGAAGCCTCTTCCTCGTCACCATAGTTTCCTACACTGCACTTTAGGTTGTTTTGATATTAGGTCGAAGGTGTTTTCTTAGGGTGGACTCTTTACCACCAATAACAATTCCCTAAGATTCCTACAATCCCCTGATATTCCTATCAACTGAATTTGAGCTCACTCTGCTAGAAGCTAAAGAGGAGTGAGGATCAAAAGAGTTTGTAGGTTGATAAAGCAGGGTTAAAATTGCTCCACACGTCTCGAGTTCGTAGTCATGCATTTAAATAATTAAATGGTTCCATTCTCAACTTGATCTTCTTGATTGAGATGGTGTTGAACACAGGTCCCACTCTAATCGCAGAAAGGATGCTTCAATCCTCACATCTAGGTAGAGGAAAGATCATGGACATTCTTCTGTAAGCATGGACCAACATATTCTTCCATGATAGCGTCAAAAAAATTAATATCATGTTGTGTTTGTTTTTTCAAGGTTGCAAAATAAAATTATAAATACCATGTTTTGTAAGCAATGTTATGGTCTTTTTTATAAATACCATGTTTTGTAATCAATGGCATGGTGTTTTTTTTATAGTTCATGACAGAGGCTCTGCATGTGTTTTTATAATTATACACCATCTTCCTGTAGTGGGTTCTACAAGGGACCTGATGTGGACCAAACCCCATCAGTTTCATTTTAACTACACAGTGATTATCATTACAACATTATCATAGGATATAGAGCTTTCCAGGTTGCTTCATTCACGTTGGTTCTCATCTTGTCTTCTTATTCATAAACCCTTTTCACACGAGAGATTGCATTTATTCTTCAAAATCCCTTTGCCCAAGTAACGAAGGAGAGATTGCATCTATATTTCCTCTCTTATTAATGTTTTGCAACTTCTGTAAACCGACCTGTTAATAAATTTATATGTCCCAATGCCAAATTAAAATGCAGGGTATGCCCTCTCTTCCTGTTACACAGCTATGGACTAATGGATCAAACGTTGGAGGACATCAATAAATGTTTCAAGAGAATATGTGTTTTCTATGGGAACTGCACTGCCATTGCAAAAAAATAGAAACAACAATTAGAGCACTCTACAAAAATAGAAACAACAATTAGAGCACTCTACAAGACGAGGATTACAGAGAAAAAACATGGAAGGGAAAATTTAGCATAGGAAAAAAAAACACAAGCTGAAAGATGTTGATGATTCTCTAAGGGATGAGCTCTCTAGTTTCCAGGTAAGATATTCCATTTGAGATGCATTTGGTTCTTTTATGCCGAATCACTAGGAAATATGATCGTCTCTCTAATTCTATGTGTGAACGATTGCCTGTGTGATAATAGTTCTAGATGGTTGTAGTCTTGATAAGTTTTCTCATTACTTTAGTCTTGTTCTCTTGCAAAAGAAAATTTTTGATATCCTCTACACGAAAGAAAGCATCCCATTCTTGGATGCATACAAATTGAAGATTAATGTAAGTACCAATCCCTTTTTTTGTTTCTTTCTTTCTCAAATACATTATACTTTCAAAGCATTATAAATATGGGAAAGGAAATACCGATGAATAAACATACCGATATTTATCAAAGTGCTTATAAGAATTGTTTAACTTTAGTATTTGAAGATAATATAGTTTGCTACCTGGACATTAGGATTATAAATCGATGTTTCCTTTCTTGTAACTTTATTTAATGTATTGTTGTCAATGCCTATCTTTTCTCATGAGTTTATGGAAGTATATTGTTGGTTGAATGAAAAAAAATCATGTTAATGTTAATACCAATTTAATATCCCTCTTCATACTATTGGTTGGTATTAGTATCAATTTAGTGATGGGAAATATCCATATGTTAATATATCTTCTCATGGATAGAATAGGTAGGTTACACTTGTATGCCCCTTTCCCAACTTGAATATGCTCTGAAATTGGAGTTAAGCATGGAAATTGTTACAAGAAGAAGTATAAGCATATAGACCTTTTATAACCCAGAAATACCCTTGGATAAAATGTGATCCAAAGCATTTGGATAATCACTAGGGGTGTGCCCTTTCACTAATCACACACTCGCTCGCCGTCGGATTGATTCATGGCAATCCAAGGGGGTTTGCATGAAGGCCTTGAAGCCTTTCTTTAAATTCTTGGGAAAATGGTGCTCCAAATCCATGATAAAGTTCAATGTTTCCTTCAAATATGGTAGTAATTTCTTGAAATAAAAAAAAGCTAAATTCTAGATTGTTGATTTAAATTGTCAAATCAGCTAAAAAATACATAAATTGGTGATAATATTCCCCTGTTTCTTCAAAACTGATTTCAAAACAGCAATAGTTGTGCCCTATAAATGGCATATTTTCACTTTAATATCAAAAAATTAAGGTGATTTTTATATAACAATTGGTCCTATCAATTCTGGTACATGGTTTTGGGAAATGGAGTCAAGAAAGGAACAAAATCAGTGAGGTGAATGTGTCAAATCTCAATGATTCAAACAACACATTGAATTCCAACTTGAAAACTATGAAATCAGTTGGAAGATGAATTTTTGCACACACACAAACATCAGTCCATTGCTAAATGATTTTATTTCCTTTATTCGGATTGATACGAGTACAATGTCCAATCAATAACAAAAGAGAATCAAATTTTCTCCTAGAAAACTAGGAAGGGTTACAAACAAGCTCTAAGCAATTATTAGATCCAATCACTACTAGAGATTTCATCCATGTAATAGTTGATAGATCTTTCTGAAACCTTGTGAACATGTGCTACCTTCAAATGAGAGAGTAAGTGCGGTACAAAATGAAGTGGAAAATGAGAATGAGAAAGAATGAAGGAAATACCAAAGATCAGAAAGTGATGGAGCCCCCTCTCCAATCTTTGAATCTACATTAAATAGACCAATCCTCCCTAAGTGATGTGCCTTGCTTGGTTTGGAATAGAAGATACAAAAGAGAAAATTAATCTTAACAATCATTGCAACTAGAGCATGAAACCCTAAGGATAGGGTGCACTAGATTTGCCAATAATAATGGTGAAGATTGCTTGAAATAAGTTAAATGGGTGTGCCCTATCTACCTCTAGAAGAATTGCAAAAGAGGTGGATAAGATAAATCGAAATAGCCCCCAAATGGAGCATCATGTTTTACCTTGAATGGAATTGACCTGGATGAGATAGGATAGAATTGAACTGAATTTCAAAAATACCAATTTTCTTTGCATGAATTAGTGAACTGCAAGATTGTGAACAATATCCTCGATTGATGTTCCCTATCTTACTAAGAATACATTGGATGATGCATGGATAAGACTAAATCAACTCCTCACTTTATCACTTGGTATTGTCCCCAAGCATTTACTATAAGTACACAGTGCACACAGTGCAAGGCTCAATGCATTGATCATGAAAGATATTATGCACCTGATCTAGAACAGGATTTCAGTCAGGACTACCATGATAAAGATGTTGTACTTGAAAATATGAGGCAAATGTGTATTTTCAAAGTTGAAAATGAAAGTAATAGACCCTAGGCTTGGTGGGATTATGTCACAGATTTCCATATTAGGTGTCCAATGAAGGAGAAAAAATACAAGAAGGAATGTGCAGAAAATGCGATGCAGTCTCTAGGTGTGTTTCTTTCTATTATTCACAATAATTTTAAATCAATTGAAGACTTATAACTACTCTACTTTTAGTGAGAATTAGTTTTTAGAATATGTGTAAAGCTATAGGTACTCATTATATTAGTTGGTTGGTTCAATGCAAGCACATTTTTTGGTCATGTTTGGATTCCAAAAAGATAGAAAAATGCATGGGGGATCCAAATGCAGATACAAAGAACCCTGTTTTAAAATGCATAGGTTAGTTTATTTGTACTCCATTTGTTAGTTCCCATTTTTTGTCTGAGATTTGTGAACAAATAAGCTATCATTTATTCCATATTTGTTAAAATTTGTTGCCATAGTGTCCATGTGGCAAACATTTATGATGCGGTGATGCTAGAAATGTGATGCAGTCTCTAGGTGTGTTTCTTTCTATTATTCACAATAATTTTAAAATAACTCAAGACTTATAACTACTCTACTATTAGTGAGCATCCGTTTGTAGAATATGCCTAAAGCTATAGGTAATCATTGACTCGGTTAATTAGTTCAATGCAAGCATAATTTTTGGTCAGGTTTGGATGCCAAAAAGATAGAAAAATGAATGGGGGATCCAAATGCAGATACAGAGAACCTTCTTTTGAAACAAGAGAAAAATGCACCAGTTAGTTTAGTTTTAATCCATTTGTTACTTCCCATTTTTTATCTGAGAGTTGTGAACATAGAAGCTATCATTTATTCCATATTTGTTAAAATTTGTTGCCATGGTGTCCATGTGCCAAACATTTATGATGGGGTGATGCTGGAAATGTGATGCAGTCTCGCGGTGTGTTTCTTTCTATTATTCACAATAATTTTAAAGTAATTCAAGACCTATAACTACTCTACTTTTAGTGAGCATCAATTTGTAGAATATGCCTAAAGCTATAGGTAATCATTGTCTCAATTGGTTCAATGCAAGCACATTTTTTGGTCAGGTTTGGATGCCAAAAAGATAGAAAAATTCATGGGGGATCCAAATGGAAATATAGAGAACCTTGTTTTGAAAAAGAGCAAAATGCACAGGTTAGTTTAGTTGTACTCCATTTGTTACTTCCCATTTTTTTATCTGAGAGTTGTGAACATTGAAGCTATCATTTATTACATATTCGTTAAAATTTGTTTCCATATTGACCATGTGGCAAACATTTATGATGTGGTGATGTTGTCATTGATTCCCTTATATTAGAGAGACTATCGAAAGTTCATGGTGTTATTTTTTTTGTAGGTTGAACATGGATCTCGAGGTGATGTCACTACATTTCCCACTCTTATTATTAACAACAAACAATATAGAGGTTGGTGTCCTTACTTCCTATACATTCTATCTTTCACAAATGCAAGAATAAAATATGGCAAGCTAACATGTTCTAATTGTAGGAAAATTTGACAAAGGGATTGTCTTGAAGGCAATTTCTGTAGGATTTCAAGAAACTATTCAGCTAACTATGTGCTTGAGTGAAGGTCAATTTCTTTATGGGTGGTTTAATTTTAGTTGCATAGCCATAGACCTTGAATTTTCAGGAATAAGGCATCTTAAAGTGAATTATTAATACATGGAGGTAACTATTTTTGTTTTCCCAATCCAGATATGGAAATGCATGAGTGTTTGAAAAATAACGGTGGTTGTGACGCAACACCCCTACCTCAACAAGCTCTGTGTGACCTCCTGGTCTTGGATCGTTCTATTCACTTGAGATGGAATGGCTCTTTAGTTCAACATGAACCTTTTCACATATAATCATATTTCCTTTTTAGAAGTTACGCCTGTGCGAACAAGCATTGAGCATGAACCTCCACTCCACGTGACCAACCAGCATGACCACAACCTTTACCCGAAAGAGAGTTTTTGGATTTCGCAACTTCATGATCCCTATTGCGATTCCCTCTGACTCCTTTGACTCCCGAAACCATGAAATGGGATTGCAGATATTTAACTCCTCCCTTATGCCTCAACCATGTGACCTCAATCTAACCTTGGGGTCCACTTCCGAGCACGTCGGGGCATCGCGACTCGTGATTTTGCGATGCAAATCCTGTCTTGTCTCCCGAAGTCCGAACTTGCGACTTCTTCTCCTCAAATCGATGGTCCTAAACCTTCAACAATCCGACTGTCCATATTATATCGGAGCTTCATGTATCGGGATTTCACAACTCAAGATCTCCAAGTCATGACTTTCTCCACACTCTGACTCCCAAAATGCCGAAAATCAAAACCACAAGATCAACGACTCTTTTTGATCTAGATCTGACGACGATTATTCATCCTGAGCTTGAGGGTGTTGAAAGACACTCAACCTTCACTTCTCCATTGATCCACTGGATCCAATGGTCCACAACAAATCGGTAGTTCTCCCTTTTGGAATTTCAACCGTCTGTTCAAGTTCTCAATGCCCCTAGCCAAATAACTTGGCACCTCCTTTTGAGCTTGATTTCTGTGAGGTGAATTCAGCCTCATCTTCCTTCGAACTCTTCAAAATCTTTATTCCTCCTGAGATTGGTTCTTGATGCAAACTCAAGCATTCCAAGGGATTTTACCTACACTCCTTGTGGCCTCACGATAATCACTGATTATTTGAACTATCCAACTCTTTTCACTCCTTGCGACAAAAACCTTTCAACTACTCACTGGGTTGGAAAAGTCTAAGACTTCAACCTCCCTGTGCACAACTTGCACAACTTTGTACTATACTCACACTTCTGCTGGTATGAAAACAACGATATCTCTCCTAATATTTTCTGAGATAAAACTCAAAAATTGTCAACACACTCTTTGTAGACTTTCACTGCACTCCTTGTAGGAATTCTCAAGACGAGAAACAATTGAAACTCATACCTTTCCTCTTACGGACTTCATACATTCAACATAAAATCATACATGCACACAACATTGAAACAAATGCATAACAGAGCATATAAGAAAACTTTAAACATACCATTCAATAGATGAAAACAATATTCATCACAACACCATGAAATTGAGTCAACGCATTCTTATATTAACTCAAGTGCTTTTGTACATGGGTTCTATAGCATAAGCTATCTGCTTATACAATCTTCTACAATCTTTATTCTTCTTTGCTCTCTCTTGTTCTACAACTCTGATTCTTTTTTTTTTTCCGAGAATAATAACACAATACAATACATACGAGGGAGATTTCTATAGTTTTCCCTCCTACAGCTCTAAGCTATCAAATCAAAAAATAAAAGCTACAACTACTTTATATTTAATACATTAAATTCTTACAACTGATAGATGAGAGTAATGCGCAAGATTTGTGTTACAATCTCCAAAACATAAAAGGAAAAATATACTTTCATATATTACATTAATCCTTCATTATTTCAAATTCAAAACATCCTCAAAACGTGCGCTGGTGCATTTCCAACTATCCTTCACTTTTGCACTTGCTTACGATGCTCTTGCATCATACTCCTTTGGCTGAAAAATTCATGGACTCATGTTCATGAGCTCCTGCATTGTCTGCCCATGTTTCTGGATTTCCGCTTCACTTTCCCAACTAGCATCTTCAATCGGGTGTCCCTTCCACTTTACCAGGTATTCAAAATACATCTTTCTCCAGGTCTTTTTGCTAACTCTCCGATCAATAATCTTTTTGATCTGCAGCTTTTCAGCTATAAGAATTTGTTTGACCCACTGGAATTTTTTTTGGCTCTCTGCCCCATCTGGTTCATGTGCTCTGTAAGGATACATATCTACTACGTTGAATATATGTGATATTCCCACATCATCTAGAAATTCTATCTCATAATCATTTGCCTCAAATTTCCTTATGATTTTGCATGGCGCTATCCTTTTCATTTTCAACTTATTATATGTTCCCCTTGGGAATCTTTCTTTCCTCAGGTACGCTAAGACCAAATCTACCACTTCAAACTGAAGCTTTCTTTTGTGTTGATCTGCTCTACGCTTGTATTCCTGGTTAGAAATCTAAAACCGTTCTTTGATCTTACTGTGAAGCTCTTGCATATCTGCTGCAAAATCTTCTACTGCAGCAATTCTAAACTCATTCTGCTCTAATACCCTCAACTCAGATACGCCTCTTGGATTCATTCCATATATTATCTGGAATGGGATTTGTCTTGTTTTCCTGTTATAATTCTGCTTGTGGCAGAATCTGATCCCACTTAATATGATGTTTAGCTACTAAACTCCTCAACAAGTCTCCCAAACTTCTATTTACCACCTCAGTTTGTCCATCATTCTGAGGGTGATATGCTGAGCTAAAAGATAAATTTGTCCCCAGGTTTTTCCATAGTTGTAATCCATTTGTTACTTCCCATTTTTTTATCTGAGAGTTGTGAACATAGAAGCTATCATTTATTACATATTCGTTAAAATTTGTTTTCGTATTGACCATGTGGCAAACATTTATGATGTGGTGATGTTGTCATTGATTCCCTTATATTAGAGAGACTATTATCGAAAGTTAATGGTGTTATTTTTTTTGTAGGTTGAACATGGATCTCGAGGTGATGTCACTACATTTCCCACTCGTATTATTAACAACAAACAATATAGAGGTTGGTGTCCTTACTTCCTATACATTCTATCTTTCACAAATTCAAGAATAAAATGTGGCAAGCTAAGATGTTCTAATTGCAGGAAAATTGGACAAAGGGACTGTCTTGAAGGCAATTTGTGCAGGATTTCAAGAAACTATTCAGCTAACTATGTGCTTGAGTGAAGGTCAATTTCTTTATGGGTGGTTTAATTTTAGTTGCATAGACATAGACCTTGATCTTTCAGGAATAAGGCATCTTAAAGTGCATTATTAATACATGGAAGTAACTATTTTTGTTTTCCCAATCCAGATATGGAAATTCATGAGTGTTTGAAAAATAATGGTGGTTGTGACGCAACACCCCTACCTCAGCAAACTTTGTGTGACCTCCTGGTCTTGGATCGTTCTATTCACTTGAGCTGGAATGGCTCTTTAGTTCCCACATGAACCTTTTCACATATAATCATAGGTTCTGTTTAGAAGTTACGCATGTGTGAACAAGCATTGGGCATGAACCTCCACTCCACGTGACCAACCAGCATGACCACAACCTTTACCCGAAAGAGATTTTTTGGATTTTGCAACTTTGCGATTCCTATTGTGAGTCCCTCTGACTCCTTTGACTCCCAAAACCCTGAAATGGGCTTGCATATATTTAACTCCTCCCTTATGCCTCAACCATGTGACCTCAGTCTAACCTTGGGGTCCACTTCCGAGTGCATCAGGGCATCACGACTCGTGAGTTTGCGATGCAACTCTTGTCCTATCTCCCGAAGTCTGAACTTGCAACTTCTTCTCCTCAAATCGATGGTTCTAAACCTTCAACAATCTGACGGTCCAGATTATATCAAGCTTCGCGTATCGCGATTTCGCAGCTCAAGATCTCCAAGTCGTGACTTTCTCCACACTCTGACTCCCAAAATGCCGAAACTCAAAACCACAAGATCAACGACTCTTGTTGATCTAGATCTGACGATGATTTTTTCTCCTGAGCTTGTAGGTGTTGAAAGACACTCAGCCTTCACTTCTCCATTGATCCACTGGATCCAACGGTCCACAACAAATCAGTAGTTCTCCCTTTGGGAATTTCAACCATCTGTTCAAGTTCTCAATGCCCCTAGCCAAATAACTTGGCACCTCCTTTCGAGCTTGATTTCTGTGAGTTGACTTTAGCCTCATCTTCCTTCGAACTCTTCAAACTCTTTATTCCTCTTGAGATTGGTTCTTGACACAAACTCAAGAATTCCAAGGGATTTTACTCGCACTCCTTGTGGCCTCACGATAATCACTGATTATTTGAACTATCCAACTCTTTGCACTCCTTGCGACAAAAACCTTTCAACTACTCACTGGGTTGGAAAAGTCTAAGAATTCAACCTGCCTGTGCACACCTTGCACAACTTTGTGCTATACTCACACTTCTGCTGGCATGAAAACAACGATATCTCTCCTGATCTTTTTTGAGATAAAACTCATTACTTGTCAACGCACTCTTTGCAGACTTTCATTGCACTGCTTGTAGGAATTCTCAGGACGAGAAACAATTGAAACTCATACCTTTCCTCTTATGTACTTCATACATTCAACATGAAATCATACATGCACACAACATTGAAACAAATGCATAACAGAGCATATAAGAAAATTGTAAACATACCATTCAATAGATGCAAACAATATTCATCACAACGCCATGAAATTGAGTCAGTGCATTCTTATATTAACTCAAGTGCTTTTGTACATAGGTTCTATACCATCAGCTATCTGCTTATACAATCTTCTACAATCTTTGTTCTTCTCTGC
The DNA here is from genome assembly GCA_032191745.1 of Picea mariana. Classification (NCBI taxonomy): domain Eukaryota; kingdom Viridiplantae; phylum Streptophyta; class Pinopsida; order Pinales; family Pinaceae; genus Picea; species Picea mariana. The sequence continues at coordinate 150,190 of JASDQU010101053.1, read as the reverse complement.
TCTCTCTTTCTCTACAAATCTGATTCTTTTTTTTTCTGAGAATAATAACACAATACAATACATACGAGGGAGATTTCTAGAGTTTTCCCTCCTACAGCTCTAAGCTATCAAATCAAAAAATAAAAGCTACAACTACTTTATATTTAATACATTAAATTCTTACAACTGAGAGATGAGAGCAATGCGCAAGATTTGTGTTACAATCTCCAAAACATAAAAGAAAAAATATACTTTCATATATTACATTAATCCTTCATTCTTTCAAATTCAAAACATCCTCAAAACACGCACTAGTGCATTTCCAACTATGCTCCACTTTTGCACTTTCTTACGATGCTCCTTCATCATACTCCTCTGGCTGAAAAATTCATGGACTCATGTTCATTAGCTCCTGCATTGTCTGTCCATGTTTCTAGAATTCCGCTTCACTTTCTCAACTAGCATATTCAATCGGGTGTCCCTTCCACTTTACCAAGTATTCAAAATACATCTTTCTCCGAGTCTTTTTTCTAACTCTTCGATCAATAATATTTTTGATTTGCGGCTTTTCAGCTACAGGAATTTGTTTAACACACTGGAATTTTTTCTGGCTCTCTGCTCCATCTGGTTCATGTGCTCTGTAAGGATACAGATCTACTACGTTGAATATAGGTGATATTCCCACATCATATAGCACTTCTATCTCATAATCATTTGCCTCAAATTTCCTTATGATTTTGCATGGCCCTGTCTTTTTCACTTTCAACTTATTATATGTTCCCCATGGGAATATTTCTTTCCTCGGGTGTGGTAAGACCAAATCTGCCACTTCAAACTAAATCTTTCTTTTGTGTTGATCTGCTCTACGCTTGTATTCCTGGCTAGAAATCTGCAACCGTTCTTTGATCTTATTGTGGACCTCTTGCATCGTTTCTGCAAAATATTCACCTCTAGCACTTCTGAACTCATTCTTCTCTAATACACTCAACTCAGATACACCTCTTGGATGCATTCCATATATTATCTGGATTGGGATTTGTCTTGTTTTCCAGTTAGGTGACTTATTATATGAAAATTCTGCCTGTGGCAGAATCTGATCCCACTTAGTATGATGTTAAGCTACTAAACTCCTCAACAAGTCTCCCAAACTTTTATTTACCACCTCAGTTTGTCCATCCTTCTGAGGGTGGTATGTTGAGATAAAAGATAAATTTATCCTCAGGTTCTTCCATAGTTGTACTCCATTTGTTACTTCCCATTTTTTTATCTGAGAGTTGTGAACATAGAAGCTATCATTTATTACATATTCGTTAAAATTTGTTTCCATATTGACCATGTGGAAAACATTTATGATGCGGTGATGCTGTCATTGATTCCCTTATATTAGAGAGACTATTATCGAAAGTTCATGGTGTTATTTTTTTTGTAGGTTGAACATGGATCTCGAGGTGATGTCACTACATTTCCCACTCTTATTGTTAACAACAAACAATATAGAGGTTGGTGTCCTTACTTCCTATACATTCTATCTTTCACAAATGCAAGAATAAAATGTGGCAAGCTAACATGTTCTAATTGCAGGAAAATTGGACAAAGGGACTGTCTTGAAGGCAATTTGTGCAGGATTTCAAGAAACTATTGAGCTAACTATGTGCTTGAGTGAAGATCAATTTCTTTATGGGTGGTTTAATTTTAGTTGCATAGCCATAGACCTTGATCTTTAAGGAATAAGGCATCTTAAAGTGCATTATTAATACATGGAAGTAACTATTTTTGTTTTCCCAATCTAGATATGGAAATGCATGAGTGTTTGAAAAATAATGGTGGTTGTGATGCAGCACCCCTACCTCAGCAAGCTCTGTGTGACCTCCTGGTCTTGGATCGTTCTATTCACTTGAGATGGAATGGATCTTTATTTCCCACATGAACCTTTTCACATATAATAATAGGTCCTTTTTAGAAGTTACGCCTGTGCGAACAAGCATTGGGCATGAACCTCCACTCCACGTGACCAACCATCATGATCACAACCTTTATCCGAAAGAGAGATTTTCGATTTCGCAACTTCGTGATTCCTATTGCGAGTCCCTCTGACTCCTTTGACTCCCGAAACCCTGAAATGTGCTTGCAGATATTTAACTCATCCCTTATGCCTCAACCATGTGACCTCAGTCTAAGCTTGGGGTCCACTTCCGAGCACGTTAGGGCATCGCGACTCGTGAGTTTGCGATGGAACTCCTGTCCTATCTCCCGAAGTCTGAAATTGAGACTTCTTCTCCTCAAAGTGACGGTCCTAAACCTTCAACAATATTATGGTCCATATTATATCGGAGCTTTGTGTATCAGGATTTAGCAACTCAAGATCTCCAAGTCGTGAATTTCTCCACAGTCTGACTCCCAAAATGCCGAAACTCAAACCCACAAGATCAACGACTCTTGTTGATCTAGATCTGACAATGATTATTCCTTCTGAGATTGCAGGTGTTGAAAGACACTCAGTCTTCACTTCTCCATTGATCCATAGAATCCAACAGTACACAACAAATCGGTAGTTCTCCCTTTGGGAATTTCAACCGTCTATTCAAGTTCTCAATGCCCCTAGCCAAATAACTTTGCACCTCCTTTTGAGCTTGATTTCTGCGAGGTGACTTCAGCCTCATCTTCCTTCGAACTCTTCAAACTCTTTATTCCTATTGAGATTGGTTCTTGATGCAAACTCAAGGATTCCAAGGGATTTTACCCGCACTCCTTGTGGCCTCACAATAATCATTGATTATTTGAACTATCGAACTCTTTGCACTCCTTGTGACAAAAACCTTTCAACTACTCACTGGGTTGGAAAAGTCTAAGACTTCAACCTGCCTGTGCACACCTTGCACAACTTTGTGCTATATTCACACTTCTGCTGGCATGAAAACAACGATATCTCTCCTGATATTTTCTGAGATAAAACTCAAAACTTGTCAACGCACTCTTTGCAGACTTTCACTGCACTCCTTGTAGGAATTCTCAGGATGAGAAACAATTGAAACTCATACCTTTCCTCTTACAGACTTCATACATTCACCATAAAATCATACATGCACACAACATTGAAACAAATGCATAACAAAGGATATAAGAAAATTGTAAACATACCATTCAATAGATGCAAACAATATTCATCACAACGCCATGAAATTGAGTCAACGCATTCTTATATTAACTCAAGTGCTTTTGTACATGAGTTCTATATGATGTAGGAGCATCACCGACTCATCAAACGAGCTAGCGCAAAGTGGAAAATAGCTGGACAAGCCAGCACAAATTTTGAAAATGCTTTGGGACTGTTGCACAGATATTAAATGAGTCATTTAAGAAAGGGCGCCTTTATATATTGTAATGGACCTTGAGCGGATAGCTCTCGTCCTTTAGGTAGATAGTCGGCATTTAATATAGTTAATTCTGGTAGATAGGAATTTAATCTTTGATTTGATAGCTTTAGAGTCCAAGAGGGAAAACAGATATAGACACCCTCATTGTATCATTGTAACATAAGCCTGAGCATAAAAGAGAAGAAGCAGAAGAGCCTGCACAGAACTGTATGGAAAACACCCATGTACTGATAATTGAATTAATAGAAGAAGATTGATTCAATTTCATGGTTTTGTGTCTGATTCTCTATGTATTGATGTTGCGCTCATGAATGTTTACTTCTTGTCATGCATTTGCTTTTATATGCTATGTATGTGATTTCCTGTATGAAATGAAGTATGCGAGGGTGAGAGAATGAGTTTCAATTTTTTATCTAATTGAGCCAAAGAATTCCTACAAGGAGTGCAATTGAAGTGTCTACAAAGAGTGCGTTGATAGAAGGGTTCAATTAGAGTTAGCTTTTGTCCTCATTTCCTCGAAGGAGCAATTAGGTATAGTGCCGTGTAAGGAGTGTACAGGCCAGATAAAAGTCTCAGGGTTGTGAACCTGAGTGAAGTGTTAAAAGACTGCTGCTACAGGAGTGTGCCTCAAGGAGTGCGTGCAAAATGTTCCCAAGAAGACTGAAGTCATGGAAAATCTCAGAAGGAGTAGGCCTTCGAATTCACTGAAGGATAAGCACAGGGAAGATGCTATTGGAAGTCCGAGGGAAGCGTCGAAGGTTGGCGAGCAGGTGAATGAGTCTTGTGGGGAGACACTTCTTCATTTCATGGATTACATAAGGAAGAACGGACGATCAAAATCCTCTGGGGAGATTTCCCAAAGTTCTGAGGGTCGTTGTATCTTACGAAGATGCAAGGAGGTTATGGTGAGAGTGTCCAAAGGTTTAAAGCTCAGGAAGGGTAGAACCATCGATCCGAGTCACAAGGACCGTTAGATCTACACGTGATATCATGTATTGGGGATTCGCGAGTCAAAGCTCCAAGTTGTTGCAACGAGAATTGTGA
>JASDQU010101053.1:134684-145743 GCA_032191745.1 Picea mariana | reverse complement strand
GATTGCTTGAAATAAGTTAAACTAGTGTGCCTTATCTACCTCTAGAAGAATTGCAAAAGAGATGAATAAGATAACTCGAAATAGCCCCCAAATGGAGCATCATGTTTTACCTTGAATAGAATTGACCTAGATGAGATAAGATAGAATTGAACTGAATTTCAAAAATATCAATTTTCTTTGCATGAATTAGAGAACTGCAAGATTGTGAATAATATCCTCGATTGTTTTTCCCTATCTTACTAAGAATACATTGGATGATGAATGGATAAGACTAAATCAACTCCTCACTATATCACCTAGTACTGTCCCCAAGCATTTACTATAAGTACACAGTGCACAAATTTCAAGGCTTAATGCATTAATCATGAAAGATATTGTGTACTTGATCCAGAACAGGATTTCAGTTAGGAATACCATGATAAAGATGTTGTACTTGAAAATATGAGGCAATTGTGTATTTTCAAAGTTGTAAATGAAAGTAATAGACCCTAGGCTTGGTGGGATTATATCACTAATTTCCATATTAGGTGTCCAATGAAGGAGAAAAAATACAAGAAGGAATGTGCAGAAAATGTGATGCAGTCTCTAGGTGTGTTTCTTTCTATTATTCACTATAATTTTAAAGCAATTGAAGACTTATAACTACTCTACCTTTTGAGAATCAGTTTTTAGAATATGTCTAAATCTATAGGTACTCATTATCTCAATTGATTGGTTCAATGCAAGCACATTTTTTGGTCATGTTTGGATTCGAAAAAGATAGAAAAATGCATGGGGGATCCAAATGAAGATACAAAGAACCCTGTTTTAAAACAAGAGAAAAATGCATAGGTTAGTTTATTTGTACTCCATTTGTTACTTCCCATTTTTTATATGATATTTGTGAACAAAAAATCTATCATTTATTCCATATTTGTTAAAATTTGTTGCCATGGTGTCCATGTGACAAACATTTATGATGTGGTGATGCTAAAAATGTGATGCAGTCTCTAGGTGTATTTCTTTCTATTATTCACAATAATTTTAAAACAATTCAAGACTTATAACTACTCTACTTTTAATGAGCATCAGTTTGTAGAATATGCCTAAAACTATAGGTAATCATTGACTCGGTTAATTAGTTCAATGCAAGCATAATTTTTGGTCAGGTTTGGATGCCAAAAAGATAGAAAAATGCATGGGGGATCCAAATGCAGATACAAAGAACATTGTTTTGAAACAAGATAAAAATGCACCAGTTAGTTTAGTTTTACTCCATTTGTTACTTCCCATTTTTTATCTGAGAGTTGTGAACATAGAAGCTATCATTTATTCCATATTTGTTCAAATTTGTTGCCATGGTGTCCATGTGGCAAACATTTATGATGTGGTGATGCTAGAAATGTGATGTAGTCTCTAGGTGTGTTTCTTTCTATTATTCACAATAATTTTAAAGCAATTCAAGACTTATAACTACTCTACTTTTAGTGAGCATCAATTTGTAGAATATGCCTAAAGCTATAGGTAATCATTGTCTCAATTGGTTCAATGCAAACACATTGTTTGGTTAGGTTTGGATGCCAAAAAGATAGAAAAATTCATGGGGGATCCAAATGCAAATATAGAGAACCTTGTTTTGAAAAAGAGAAAAATGCACAGGTTAGTTTAGTTGTACTCCATTTGTTACTTCCCATTTTTTTATCTGAGAGTTGTGAACATAGAAGCTATCATTTATTACATATTCGTTAAAATTTGTTGCCATATTGACCATGTGGCAAAAATTTATGATGTGGTGATGTTGTCATTGATTTCCTTATATTAGAGAGACTATTATCGAAAGTTCACGGTGCTATTTTTTTTGTAGGTTGAACATGGATCTCGAGGTGATGTCACTACATTTCCCACTCTTATTATTAACAAAAAACAATATAGAGGTTGGTGTCCTTACTTCCTATACATTCTATCCTTCACAAATGCAAGAATAAAATGTGTCAATCTAACATGTTCTGATTGTAGGAAAATTGGACAAAAGGGTTGTCTTAAAGGCAATTTGTGTAGGATTTCAAGAAACTATTGAGCTAACTATGTGCTTCAGTGAAGGTCAATTTCTTTATGAGTGGTTTAATTTTAGTTGCATAGCCATAGACCTTGAATTTTCAGGAATAAGGCATCTTAAAGTGCATTATTAATACATGGAAGTAACTATTTTTGTTTTCCCAATCCAGATATGGAAATGCATGAGTGTTTGAAAAATAATGGTGGTTGTGATGCAACACCCCTACCTCAGCAAGCTCTGTGTGACCTCTCGGTCTTGGATCATTCTATTCACTTGAGACGAAATGGCTCTTTAGTTCCCACATGAACCTTTTCACATATAATCATAGGTCCTTTTTAGAAGTTACGCATGTGCGAACAAGCACCGGGCATGAACCTCCACTCCACGTGACCAATCAGTGTGACCACAACATTTACCCAAAAGAGTGTTTTAGGATTTCGCAACTTCGCGATTCCTATTGCGAGTCCCTCTAACTCCTTTGACTCTCGAAACTCTGAAATGGGCTTGCATATTTTTAAATCCTCCCTTATGCCTCAACCATGTGACCTCGGTCTAACTTTGGGGTCCACTTCCGAGTGCATCGGGGCATCGAGACTCGTGAGTTCACGATGCAACTCTTGTCCTGTCTCCCGAAGTCCGAACTTGTGACTTCTTCTCCTCAAATCGACGATCCTAAACCTTCAACAATCTGATAGTACATATGATATCGGAGCTTCACGTATCGATATTTCACAACTCAAGATCTCCAAGTCATGACTTTCTCCACACTTTGACTCTCGAAATGCCGAAACTCAAAACCACAAGATCAACGACTCTCATTGATCCAGATCTGACGAAGACTATTCCTCCTGAGCTTGTGAGTGTTGAAAGACACTTAGCCTTCACTTCTCCATTGATCCACTGGATCCAATGGTCCACGACGAATCGGTAGTTCTCCCTCTGGGAATTTCAACCGTCTGTCCAAGCTCTCAATGCCCCTAGCCAAATAAATTGGCACCTCCTTTTGAGCTTGATTTCTGCGAGGTGACTTCAGCCTCGTCTTCCTTCGAACTCTTCAAAGTCTTTATTCCACCTGAGATTGGTTCTTGATGCAAACTCAAGGATTCCAAGGGATTTTACTTGCACTCCTTGTGGCCTCATGATAATCATTGATTATCTGAACTATCCAACTCTGCGCACTCCTTATGACAAAAACCTTTCAACTACTCACTGGGTTGGAAAATTCTGAGACTTCAACCTACCTATGCACACCTTGCACAGCTCTATGTTATACTCGCACTTCTGCTGGTATGAAAAAAATGATATCTCTCCTGATATTTTCTAAGGTAAAACTCAGAACTTGTCAACGCACTCTTTGCGGACTTTCACTGCACTCCTTGCAGAAATTCTCAGGACAAGAAACAATTGAAACTCATACCTTTCCTCTTATGGACTTCATACATTCAACATGAAATCATACATACACACAGCATTGAAACAAATGCATAACAGAGCATATAAGAAAACTGTAAACATACCATTCAATAGATGCAAACAAATATTCATCACAACGCCATGAGATTGAGTCAATGCATTCTTATATTAACTCAAGTGCTTTTGTACATGGGTTCTATAGCATCAACTATTTGCTTATACAATCTTCTACAATCTTTGTTCTTCTCTACTCTCTCTTGCTCTACAACTCTGATTCTTTTTTTTTCTGAGAATAATAACACAATACAATACATACGAAGGATATTTCTAGAGTTTTCCCTCCTACACCTCTAATCTATCAATTCGGAAAATAAAAGCTACAACTAATTTATATTTAATACATGAAATTCTTACAACTAATAGATGAGAGAAATGTGCAAGATCTGCGTTACAATCTCCAAAACATAAAATAAAAAATATATTTTCATATATTACATTAATGCTTCATTCTTTCAAATTTGAAACATACTCAAAACGCGCGTTGGTGCATTTCCAGTTGTCCTCCACTTTTGCGCTTGCTTACGATGCTCCTTCATCATACTCCTCTAGCTGAAAAAATTCATGGACTCATGTTCATGAGCTCCTGCATTGTCTGTCCATGTTTCTGGATTTACACTTCGCTTTCCCAACTGGCATCTTCAATAGGGTGTCCCTTCCATTTTACCAAGTATTCAAAATATGTCTTTCTCCAGGTCTTTTTGCTAACTCTCCAATCAATAATCTTTTCGATTTGTGGCTTTTCAGCTATAGACATTTGTTTGACCCATTGAACTTATTTCTGGCTCTCTACCCCATCTGGTTCATGTGCTTTGTAAGGATATAGATCTAATACGTTGAATATGGGTGATATTCCCACATCATCTGGCAATTCTATCTCATAATCATTTGCCTCAAATTTCCTTATGATTTTGCATGGCCCTATCTTTTTCATTTTCAGCTTATTATATGTTCCCCTTGGGAATCTTTCTTTCCTCGGGTGCTCTAAGACCAAATATTCCACTTCGAATTGAAGATTTCTTTTGTGTTGATTTGCTCTATTCTTGTATTCCTAGTTAGAAATATTCAACAACTCTTTGATCTTACTATGGAGCTCTTGCATCTCTGCTGCAAAATCTTCTGCTCCAACACTTCTGAACATATTCTCCTCTAAGACCCTCAACTCAGATACACCTCTTGGTTTCATTCTATATATTATCTAGAATTGGATTTGTCCTGTTCTCTTGTTAGGTGAGTCATTATATGAAAATTCTTCTTGTGGCAGAATTTGATCCCACTGAATATGATGTTCAACTACTAAACTCCTCAACAAGTCTCCCAAACTTCTATTTACCACCCCAGTTTTTCCATCCTTATGAGGGTGATATGTTGAGCTAAAAGAAAAATTTGTCCCCAAATTCTTCCATAGTGTTGTCCAGAAATGACCAACAAATTTTTTGTCTCAATCTGAAACAATACTCTTGGGTAAACCATGAATTCAAACAACTTCTTTGAAAAACAAATTTGCAATGTGTGTTGCATCAATGGTTTTTTGACATGGAATGAAATGTGCCATTTTTTAGAATATGTTGACTACCGCGAATATGGAATCACAACCTCTTTGTGTCCTCGGTAGTCCTAACACAAAATCCATGCTTATCACGTCCCACGACCTCTCTGGTACTAACAATGGTTGGTACAATCCTGTATTTTGTCTTTTTCCCTTTGCGTTCTGGAAAATTATATATCTGTTGACAAACTTCTTCACATATATCCTCATCCCTAGCCAATAATACAAACTGTTCAGTTGCGTGAATGTTTTGTTATGGCTAAAATATCCAGCCAATCCTCCACTATGTTTTTCTTTTAGAATATTTTGTCTCATGGAACTCTTTGAGATACACAACTGATTTCCTTTGAATAATAATTCATCCTGAATAAAGTATTCAATCCATTGGCTTCTGTCTCTTAGAACAGGATTCTCACATGCTTCATAAGCATCTCTGAAATCTGAATCATCTCTATACATATCCTTAAGGCTATCAAAACCTAAGGTATTCACATGAAACTCTTGTAGAATCAAACATTTCTTGCTCAATGCGTCAACAACCTTGTTAGTAGTTATAGAAATGTGTTTTATAAATAAATTAAAGTTTTCCATAAATTCAACCCATTTTGCATGTTTCTGGTTCAATTTCTCTTGTTTGGTTACGAATTGTAAAGCATGGTTGTCGCTATACAAAATGAACACCTTCAGAACCAAGTAATGCCTCCATTTATTTAGTGCATGTATGACTGCATAAAATTCTTTATCATACGTGTAATAATTCATCTTGGCATCATTTAGCTTCTCACTGAAGTATGCAACCGGTCTATTATATTGACTTAAGACTCCTCCAATCACAAATACACTTGCATCACATCTCACTTGAAATGTTTTACTAAAATCTGGTAGAACCAGAACCGGTTGTCCAGTTATCTTCTCTTTCAACAACTTGAAACTTTGTTCTGCTTCCTCTGTCCAATGAAAATATTTATGTCTTTTCTTGACCATGTCCATCATTGATGTAGAAATTCCACTAAAATTTCTGATGAAAATCCTATAAAAACTAGCTAATACATGGAAGCTTCTGACTTCAAATATATTCCTCAGTGATGGTCATTCTTTGATTTCTTTTACATTCTCAGGATCCATCTTCAACTCATTCGAAGAGATTACAAACCCCAAATACACAAGATCCTTCTTCATGAAAGATGACTTCTTCAAATTTATCAGAAGCTTCTCTTGTTGCAACCTCCTCATCACTAGATTTAGGTGTCTCAAATGCTCCTCCACAGTCTTATTGAAGATCAGTCGATCATTAAGATACAAAATTACAATTTTTCCAATGAAATCTTTCAAGACCTCATTCATCAATCTCATGAAAGTACTTGGCACATTTGTCAAACCAAACGGCATGACAAGTCATTCATATAATCCTTCATTCATCTTGAATGTTGTCTTCCATTCATCCCCTTCCCTCATTCTAATCTGATCATATCCTCTTTTCAAATCAATTTTTGAAAACAATTTTGCTCCACTCAAGAAATCCATCAAGTCATCCATCCTCGTAAAGGAAATCTATACCTAATGGTGATTTTGTTTATATCCCTCGAGTTTGTACAGATTCTCCATCCACCATCCTTCTTTGGACTTAACACTGTTGGCACAATGCATGGACTCAAGATTTCTCTAATCAACCCTTTGTCCATCAAGTCTTGGACTTGCTTCTTGACCTTTTCATTCTCCTGTGGTGCCAATATGTACGTTGCTTTGTTTGGAAAAATTGCTCCTAGTATTAGTCAATATGATTTCTTATACTTCTGATGGGAAGAAACGAACAAGGTAAATCGTCCACCACTATATCAGTGAAGTTTTCCAGCATTCCCTGAATTTCCTCCAATAGATCATCTATCGAAGTACTGATCAAGATGACTCTAGGTTTCCTCACCACAACAAACTGTATGTCTTCTTCTTTCCTTACTTCATCTAGAAGTTCCTTCCCACTCATAAGAAGTATATTATTTCTTGTTTCTCCTTTCACCTTCTTGTCTTCAATTGACAGTAACATATGTGTCCTACCATTTTTCTCCAAGGTGTATTTGTTCTTTCTCCCATCATGAACAACATTTATTTCATATTTCCATGGTCTACCCAACAAAATATGATAGATCTCCATGGGAATAACATCACATAGGATCTCTTCTCTATACCCCCCTATCTTAAATTCAAATAAACATTGTTTAGTGGTTGTTACCTTATGTCCTTTTTGCAACCACAAAACCTTGTATGGGCACGGATGTGCAACTATTTCCAATTCCAACTTCTCCACCATTTCTGTGGATACTAGATTTTTTGTACTTCCACTATCCACTATCACCTTGCATACCCTATCCTTGGTCTTTCAAGCAGTTCTAAACAAATTGTTCCTTTAGAATGGATTCTCTATCTCCTTTTTTGGCTTCAAGAGAATTTTCCTCATCATTAAGGATCTTCCGCCTTCATCATATTCTACCTCAAAATTTCTCCTTTGTGCTTATGAAATGTGAGCTTCGCCTCCTCCTTCTATTTTTCTATCAATACATTCAAAATATTTGTGTCTAATATTTCCACAAAAAAAACACTTTATTTCACCACCTCTTCCTCTTCCTCTTCCTCTTGCGCGAGGAAAAGTGTTCCTATCGACATATTGTCTTCCCTGTGAACTTACCCCTCTTTCTGGGTGGTTATGAGGTTTCTTTTCTTCATCCTTGGGCTTCTATACTCTGTCCTGGGCAATTGATTTGCCTATGATCTGACTTCTACCTCTGCTCTTTTGACCTTACTTTCGGGCCAATTTCTCTTCTGCTTTTAAAGCAATTTGATAAGCATATTCTACATTGCTGATTGTCACCATGCTCATATCATCTTGAATTTCATATCTCAATCCATTCATGTATATGGAGACCTTTTCATCATCACTCTCATGATGACTTGCTTTGATGTTGAGTCTGTAAAACTCCTCAGTGTATTCCTTCACTGCCATCCCCTTCTGTCTCAAATTCTGCATTCTTCGAAACATATTAATTTGGTAATCTTTGGGTATAAACTTGGCCTTCATCTTGGCAACCATATTATCCCATCTTTTGATTATTTTCTTTCCTTTGCAATGCCTGTCAGCCTACAGTTCATCCCACCACAATGTTGCATGCCTTTTTAGTCTAGTGACAACATGTTTTACTTTCTTATCCTCTTCAATATCCTCATAGTCGAAGTATTTATCCAGATTTCTAAACCAATCTAGCATCTCCTCAATGTCTAATTTTCCTTCATACATTAGGATGTTCATTTTTTCTCTGGCCCTTATTCTTGCAATAGCTCTGAATAAACATTCCTTTGTAGCATCTTTGGATACAAATTCTTCTTCTTCGGGCCTGGCTTCATTCTCATTTTTGGATTCACTGACATCTCCAGTATCAGTTGTTCATCTCTGTGTTGTCTCCATAGCATCTAATTGAGCACAAAGTTCTCTCATTTCCCTTTCCATGGCTAGATCGAGCATGGGTCTCTCTTGATGTCTTCTTGGTGACATTGTTTAAATCTGTTCTTCGTAGAATTCAAATCACACCTTGCCTTTTGTCCTCTCTTGCCTACAGAAAAAAAAGATTGTAGGCTCTGATACCACCTGACACAGCACCCCTACCTCAGCAGGTTCTACATGAACTCTCAGTCTTGGATCATTCTATTCACTTGAGTCGAAATGGCTCTTTCTTTTCCACAGGAACCTTTTCACATACAAGCACATGTCCTTTTTAGAAGTCGTACATGTGTGAACAAGCACTAGGCACAAACCTCCACTCCACGTGACCAACCAGTGTGACCAAAACCTTTACCCGAAAGAGCGTTTTCAGATTTCGCAACTTCACGATTCCTATTGTGAGTCCCTTAGACTCCTTTGAATCTAGAGACTCTGAAATGGGCTTGTGGATATTTAACTCCTCCCTTATGCCTCAACCATGTGACCTTGGTCTAACCCTGGGGTCCACTTCCGAGTGTGTCGGGATTTCGTGACTCGTGAGTTCGTGATGCGACTTATGTCCTGTYTCCTAAAGTTAGAACTTGAGAATTATTCTCCTCAGATCGTTGATCCTAAACCTTTGATGATTTGACGGTCCAGATTATATCAAAGCTTTGTGTATTGAGATTTCACAACTCAAGATCTCCAAGTCACGAATTTCTCTACACTCTGACTCYTGAAATGTCAAAACTCAAAACCACAAGATCAACAGCTCCCGTTGATCCATATATGATGGCRACTATTCCTCCCGTGCTTGCGAGTTTTGAAAGACACTCAGCCTTCACTTCTCCACTGATCCACTGGATCCAATAGTCCACGACGAATCGATAGCTCTCCCTCTAGGAATTTCAACCGTCCATCCAAGTTATCAATGCCCCTGGCCAAATAACTTGGTGCCTCCTTTTGAGCTTGATTTTTGTGAGGTGACTTCAGCCTCATCTTCCTCTGAACTCTTCGAAGTATTTATTCCTACTGATCTTGGTTCTTGATGCAAACTCAAGGATTCCAAGGGATTTTACCCGCACTCCTTGTGGCCTCACGATAATCACTGATTATATGAAATATCCAAATCTGTGCACTCCTTGCGACAAAAACCTTTCAACTACTCACACTGTTGGAAAAGTCTAAGACTTCAACCTGCCTATGCACACCTTGCACGGCTCTGTGCTATACTCGCACTTTTTCTGGTATGAAAACAACAACATCTCTCCTGATATTTTCTGAGGTAAAATTTAGAACTTATCAATGCACTCTTTGCAGACTTTCATTGCACTCCTTGCAAGAATTCTCAGGACGAGAAACAATTGAAACTCATACCTTCCATATTATGGACTTCATACATTCAATATGAAATCATACATACACACAACATTGAAACAAATTCATAACCGAGCATATAAGAAAACTGTAAACATACCATTCAATAGATGCAAATAGTATTCATCACAACACCATGAAATTGAGTCAATGCATTCTTATATTAACTCAAGTGATTATGTACATGGGTTCTATAGCATCAACTATATTCTTATACAATTTTCTACAATCTTTGTTCTTCTTTTCTCTCTCTTGTTCTACAACTCTAATTTTTTTTTTTTTTTCAAGAATAATAATACAATACAATACATACGATGGAACTCTCTAGAGTTTTCCCTCCTACAGATCTAAGCTATCAAATCAAAAAATAAAAGCTACAACTAATTTATATTTAATACATTAAATGCTTACAACCAACAAATGAGAGCAATTCTCAAGATCTGCATTACAATCTCCAAAACATAAAAGAAAAAATATCTTTTCAAATATTACATTAATGCTTCATTCTTTCAAATTCAAAACATTCTCAAAATGCGGGTTGGTGCATTTCCAGTTTTCCTCCACTTTTGCGCTTGCTTATGATGCTCCTGCATCAGGTTGCTGGCAAGATAAGAAGGCAAATATAACTACCTGCAAGGTATATTGGATGCTTGAACCAAAGGATATAATTGTGCCATGTTTCTATTGTAGGGTTTCTTGATCCATTAAATTATAGGTTTATGAATATGAATTGTTTTTCACCTTTTGTAGGATACTTTTCAAAAGCCATCCCACTCTCAAGAGTCTAAGGAGACAATTTCCTTTAGGAGACTAAATTCTATATCGTTGGGCATGAGATGAAATCATCTCGAGGAGATAAAGGAGTAAATGTGTACAATAATGAGGTCCAAACCTCAATGCAGCTAAACACATCCATCTTGAATATAAATATGGTTAAGGGAACCCATCAATAAAGGAAAGGTAATTTTGGATTTTTTCGGTGTTCCATTTTCCCCTCTTTGGGGGTATGCTAGTTATCATAGTTTATGATATGTGACTAACATTCACTACATCATCACTTCACTTCTAATAAAATAACTAACACCCACCTTCAAAGGTTATTGAAAATGAAATCTAATAAAATAACTCTAACACCCACCTTTAATGGTTATATGAAAATAAA
>JASDQU010101053.1:71123-83738 GCA_032191745.1 Picea mariana | reverse complement strand
TATGAATGTATTATTTTGAGTTTTGTATTTATATGTTGTTTATGAATATATAAATATGCTTTTGATAGTAATTGTATGTATTGTTTTCATTGTTTATGAATATATGAATATGCTCTTGATTGTATTTGTGTGTATTTGTATTTGTATTTGTATGTCTATGAAATGTATTGTTTGTATGTTGATGTTTTTTACTGTATTTGTATGTATTGCTTTCATTGTTTATAAATATATGAATATGCCTTTGATTGTATTTGTATATGTATTCCTATGAATGTATTATTTTTAGTGTTGTATTTGTATGTTGTTTTCATTGCTTATGAATATTATATATATATATATATATATATATATATATATATAAATATATATTCTTTGTGAATATATGAATATGATTTGATTGTATATATAGGTATAGTGTTTATGAATACATGAATATGTTTTTTATTGTATTTGTACTTGTATGCTTATGAAATGTATTATTTGTGTCATTTTCATTGTTTATGAATATATAATTATGCTTTTAATTGTAATTGTATGTATTGATTTCATTGTTTGTGAATATATGAATATGCTCTTTACTGTATTTGTGTGTATTTGTATTAGCATGTCTAGGAAATGTATTGTTTGTGTGATGTTTTTTATTGTATTTGTATGTATTGCTTTCATTGTTTGTGAATACATAAATATGCTTTTGATTGTATTTGTATATGTATGCCTATGAATGTATTATTTTGTGAATATATGAATATTCTTTTGATTGTAATTGTATGTATTGCTTTCATTGTTTGTGAGTACATGGATATGTTTTTTATTGTATTTGTAAGTATTGCTTTCATTTTTTGTGAATACATGAATATGTTTTTTATTGTATTTGTATATGTATTGATTTCATTGTTTGTGAATACATGAATATGCTTTTGATTGTTTTTGTATATGTATGCCTATGAACGTATTATTTTGTGAATATATGAATATGCTTTTGATTGTAATTGTATGCATTGATTTCATTGTTTGTGAATACATGAATATGTATTTGACTGTATAATTATGCTTTTGATTGTATTTGTATGTATTGTTTTCATTCTTTGTAAATACATGAATATGCTTTTGATTGTATTTGTATATGTATGCCTATGAATGTTTTATTTTGTAAATATATGAATATGTTTTTTATTGTAATTGTATGTATTGATTTCATTGTTTGTGAATATATGAATATGCTCTTGATTGTATTTGTGTGTATTTGTATTTGTATATGTATGCCTATGAATGTATTTTTTTGTGAATATATAATTATTCTTTTGATTGTAATTGTATGTATTGATTTCATTGTTTGTGAATATATGAATATGCTCTTGATTGTATTTGTGTGTTTGCATTTGTATGTATTGATTTCATTGTTTGTGAATACATGAATATGTTTTTGATTGTATTTGTATATGTGTGCCTATGAATGTATTATTTTGTGAATATATGAATATGCTTTTGATTGTAATTGTATGTATTGATTTCATTGTTTGTGAATATATGGATATGCTCTTGATTGTATTTTTGTGTATTTGTATTTGTATATGTATGCCTATGAATGTATTATTTCGTGAATATATGAATATGCTTTTGATTGCAATTGTATGTATTGATTTCATTGTTTGTGAATATATGAATATGTTTTTGACTGTATTTCTATGACTTTGTATTTGTGTATGTATGCCTATGAATGCATTATTTTGTGAATATATAAGTGTGCTCTTAATTGTAATTGTATGTATTGATTTCATTGTAACGCAGCCGCACTCCTCGGAGCACGCCCGCTCTCACAGGATCTTCTTCTCTCTTTGGCCTGAAGAACACCAAGGTTCTTCTACCTCCCTATCGGGAAATCTGCACCCCACAGATTCTCTTCTGCACAATCCCCCTTTCTTTACTTATCTAAGGATCGGAACTCGCGGTTTCGCAAGTTCATTGTCGTTCACTGGGCTCTCGAATCCCCGAGACCCGATGGCCAGTCAACGCTGAATTTTCCCCGTTGGAACTTCCCTTATCGCGATTTCACTACTCTCAATATTGAGCACTATGATTTGCTGACTCCCAATACCCGATGCGACAAAACTTCGACACACACGTGTGAGTTGACCTTTCCACCTTCCGTCACTTCTATTGGGATTTCAGAATTCATGGGATCGTGAATCTTGATGTTAATGGATTCATGACTTTCCTTTTCCCGATCCCCGATATGATATGCCACCTGTCCTCCACTAACTCCTGCTATGGCCCCATACAACTCTTCCATCGGGATATCGCGTTTCGCGATTTCGAGCAGCAAGATTTCTTTGTTCTCGAAAACCCCGATTCTCTGAACCTTGACTTCCTCGAATCTTCTGACACGTGTCCTCAATAATGAACGGTTCTGGACTCGTCGGGATATCGCGGATCACGATATCGCAATTCTCGTTGCAACAACTTGGAGCTTTGACTCGCGAATCCCCGATACATGATATCACGTGTAGATATGACGGTCCTTGTGACTCGGATCGACGGTTCTGCCCTTCCTGAGCTTTAAACCTTCGGACACTCTCGTCGTAACCTCCTTGCACCTCCGCAAGATACAACAGTCCTCGAAACTTCACGAAATCTCCCCAGAGGATTTCGACCATCCGTTCTTCCTTATGTAATCCACGAAATGAAGAAGTATCTCCCCACAAGACTCGTTCACCTACTCGCCAACCTACGACACTTCCCTCGAACTTCCAATAGTAGCTTCCCTGCGCTTATCCTTCCGTGAATTCGAAGGCCTACTCCTTTTGAGCTTTTCCACGACTTCAGTCTTCTTGGGAACCTTTTGCACGCACTCCTTGCAGAAAACCTTTCAACCTCGACTGAGTGTTGAAGTCTCTCGACTCTGCGCACTCCTGCAGCAGTAGTCTTTTAACACTTCACTAAGGTTCGCAACCCTGAGACTTTTATCTGGCCTACTCACTCCTTGCATGAAACTGTACCTAACTGCTCCTTCAAGGAAATGAGGACAAAATATAACTCTAATTGAACCCTTCTGTCAACGCACTCTTTGCGGACACTTCAACTGCACTCCTTGCAGGAATTCTCTGGCTTAATTAGAGAAACAATTGAAACTCATTCTCTCACCCTCACAGACTTCATTTCATATAGGAAATCACATACATAGCATATAAAAGCAAATGCATGACAAGAAGTAAACATTCATGAGCGCAACATCAATACACAGAGAATCAGACACAAAACCATGAAATTGAATCAATCTTCTTCTATTAATTCAATTATACCTACATGGGTGTTCTTCATACAGTTCTCTGCAGGCTCTTCTGCTTCTTCTCTTCTATGCTCAAGCTTATGTTACAATGATACAATGAGGGTGTCTATATATGTTTTCCCTCTTGGACTCTAAATCTATCAAATCAAAGATTAAATTCCTATCTACCGGCATTAACCATATTAAATGTCGACTATCTACCTAAGGACGAGAGCTTGAAGGCTCAAGGTCCATTACAATATACAAGTGTGCCTTATCTTAAATGACTCATTTAAGATCTGCGCAACAGTTCCAAAGCATTTTCAAAAAAAAATTGCTGGCTTGTCCAGCTGTCCTCCGCTTCCACGCTGGCTCACTTGATGTGTTGGCGATGCTCTTGCATCATATTCCTCGGCTTGAAAACTTTCATGGGATCTTGTCCATGAGCTCCCACACGGTCTGTCCATGCTTCTGTATCTCAGCTTCAGTCTCCCAGCTGGCATCTTCAACTGGATGATTCTTCCACTTGACTAGATACTCAAAGTATTCTTTCCTCCTGGTCTTCTTACCCACTCTCTTGTCCAGTATGCATTCCATCTATGGATTTTCTACAACTAGCAATTGTTTCATCCACTGGATCACTGGTTCCTCAGTTCCAGTCTCTACTTCTCCAGTCCTGTATGGATATAAATCTGCAATATTGAATATCGGAGATATTCTGATCCCATCTGGTAGCTCGATATCATAAGCATTTTCCCTGAATTTTCTTAAGACCTTGCATGGTCCGATTTTCTTCAGTTTTAACTTGTTGTATGTTCCCCTCGGGAACCTTTCTTTCCTTAAATGTGCCAGAACTAGATCACCAACTTCAAACTGAAGTTGTCTCCGATGCTGATCTACTCTGCATTTATATTCCTGGCTTGAATTTTGCAGTCGTTGCTTCACTCTGCTGTGAATTTCCTTCATCGCTTCAACGAATTCTTCTGCACTAGCGCTACTAGTCGTTGTCTGTTATGAATCCCTCAGTTCAGATACTCTTCTCGGCTACATGCCATATACGATCTGAAACGGACTTTGGCCTGTGCTCCTATTCACTGAGTCATTATATGCAAACTCGGCCTGTGGTAGTATGCTATCCCAGTTGCTATGGTGTTCTGCCACCAAGCTTCTCAACAAATATCCCAGACTTTTGTTGACCACTTCTGTTTTCCCATCTGTCTGCGGATGATAAGCAGAACTAAACGCCAAGTTAGTCCCCAGCTTCTTCCATAAGGTCCTCCAAAAATACCCTATGAATTTCGTGTCTCTGTCCGAAACAATACTTTTCGGCAATCCATGAAGTCGAATGATTTCTTTGAAGAATAGATTTGCGATGTGAGTTGCATCGCTAGTTTTCTGGCATGGTATAAAATGTGCCATCTTGGAAAACCTATCCACGACCACAAAGATTGAATCCACACCTCTTTGTGTCCTTGGCAAACCCAATACAAAATCCATGCTTATCGCCTCCCATGGCCTCTCTGGTATGGGCAATGGCTGATAAAAACCTGCATTCTACTTACTCCCCTTCGAATGCTGGAAAATTCAACATCTGTCAACGAATCTCTTGACATCTGCTCGCATCCCTGGCCAAAAGTATGACTCATTCATCTTCGTGAATGTTTTTTCATGGCCAAAATGTCCTGCTAAGCCTCCGTTGTGTTTCTCCTTTAACAGGTTCTCCCTCATGGAGCATTTCATAATACATAGTTGACTGCCTCTGAACAACAATCCCTCCTGGATCATATAATCTATCCAAGGACTCCTATATCTCAAAACTGGATTCTCAGCTGCTTCATACGCCTCTCCAAAATCTGCATCACCTGCGTACATGTCCCTGATATTTTCAAAACCCAATGTCTTGACTTGGAATTCTTGCAACAACAAACATTTCCTGCTCAAAGCATCAGCCACTTTGTTAGCAGTACCCGAAATATGCTTAATCACAAATGTGAAATTCTGCATATACTCTACCCATTTTGCATGTTTCTGATTCAACTTCTCCTGTTGAGTCACAAACTGTAATGCATGATTATCACTATATAAAACAAATTCTTTTGGGATCAAGTAATGCCTCCACTTCTTCAGTGCCTGTATGATAGCATAAAACTCCTTATCATACATGGAGTACTTCAATTTTGCTTCATTCATCTTCTCACTTAAATATGCAATTGGTCTGTCTTCCTAACTCAATACCACTCCTATGGCAAATCCGCTTGCATCACATTTCACCTGAAATGTCTTCAGAAAATCTGGAAACACCAAAACTGGTTGTTCCGTGATCTTCCGCTTCAACAGATTGAAACTCTTCTCAGCCTCTATTGTCCAGTGAAAAGACTTATGCCGCTTCTTCACTGTATCCATCATCGCTACGCTAATTCCACTGAAATTTCTGATGAATTTCTGGTAGAAACTAGCCAAACCATGAAAACTTCTCACCTCAAAAATATTTCTCGATGATGGCCAATTCTTAATTACTTCCACTTTATCCTGATCCATCCTTAATTCATTTGACGAGATAAAAAAACCCAAGTAAATGAGCTATGTCTTCATAAATGATGACTTCTTTAGATTAATCAACAGCTTCTCCTGCTGTAGCTTCCTCATCACTGTAGCCAAATGCTTCAAATGTTTAGGACCACGTGCAAGACCAAGGGCTGGAAATGAAAGGTCATAGTGGACAGCGGGAGCACTGATAATCTCGTTTCGACCGAGATGGTGGAGAAATTGGAGTTGGAGACAACCAATCACCTGAGTCCATACAAAGTGTCATGGCTGCAAAAGGGACACCAGGTATGTGTTACGAAACAATGCTTGGTTGAATTTAAAACGGGTGAATATAGGGATCAAATTCTGTGTGATGTCATTCCCATGGATGTCTGTCATGTATTATTGGGTAGACCATGGCAGTATGATAGAAATGTTGTTCATGATGGGAGGATGAACACATACACCTTGGAGAAGGATGGGAGATCACACACATTGCTTCCGATGAAAGATAAATAAGTGAAGCTGGAAGTGAGCAGTACCATACTTCTCATGAGTGGAAAGGAACTTCTCACAGAGATGGAGAAGAACGAAGATCCACAATTCTTTGCTGTCAGGAAACCGAGAATTGTCCTGACAAGCACAAGAGTGGACAACTTGCCAGATGAGATTCAGGAACTGCTGGGAGAGTTTGCTGACATCATCATGGATGAACTACCTCGTTTGTTTCCGTCGGTGAGAAGTGTGAGTCATCACATTGACCTCATACCTGGAGCCAGTTTGCCAAACAAGGAAGCATACAGATTAACACCTCAGGAGAACGAGGAAGTCAAAAGGTAGGTACAAGATCTGTTGGACAAAGGACTGGTCAGGGAGAGCCTTAGTCCGTGTGTTGTTCTGACAGTACTAAGTCCGAAGAAGGATGGAAGCTGGAGGATGTGTACAGACTCCAGGGCGATAAATAAGATCACCATCAGGTACAGATTTCCACTGCTGAGAATGGATGACTTGATGGATTGCCTAAGTGGGGCAAATTACTTTTCCAAGATAGATCTCAAGAGCGGATATCACCAGATCCAGATGAGAGAGGGAGATGAGTGGAAGACAACATTCAAAACAAATGAAGGTTTGTACGAATGGATGGTCATGTCGTTTGGGTTGAAAAACATGCCGAGAACATTCATGAGGCTGATGAATGAAGTCCTGAGGGAATTCATTGGCAAATTTGTGGTCGTGTATCTAGACGACATACTGATTTTCAGCAAGACAAAGGCTGAGCACTTGAAGCATTTGGGAATTATAATGAGAAGATTGCAGCAGGAAAAGTTGTTAATCAATTTGAAGAAGTGCTCGTTCATGCAGACTGAACTCATTTATTTGGGTTTTGTAATTTCAGCGAATGAGTTGAAGATGGATCCTGAGAAGGTGGAAGTAATCAGGGATTGGCCATCGCCAAGGAATGTTTTCGAGGTGAGGAGTTTTCATGGACTGGCTAGTTTCTACAGAAAATTCATCCAGAATTTCAGTGGAATTAGCGTCACGATGATGGACACCGTGAAGAAGCGGCATAAAGTTTTCCATTGGACAGTAGAGGCTGAGAGAAGCTTCAATCTATTGAAGTAAAAGATAACAGAGCAACCAATTCTGGTGTTGCCTGATTTTCGGAATACCTTCCACGTAAAGTGTGATGCTAGTGGATATGCTGTTGGAGGGGTCTTGAGTCAGGATGATAGACCTGTTGCATATTACAGCGAGAAGCTGGATGGTGCAAAGTTGAAATACTCCACGTACGATAAAGAATTCTATGCCATCATACAAGCATTGAAGAAGTGGAGGCATTATTTGATACCCAAGGAGTTCGCATTGTACAGTGACAATCATGCATTGCAGTTCATAAGTCAGTAGGAGAAGCTGAATCAAAAGCATGCGAAGTGGGTGGAATATATGCAGAATTTCACATTTGTGATCAAGCACATTTTAGGGACTGCTAACAAAGTAGCTGACGCTTTGAGCAGAAATTGTTTATTGCTGCAGGAATTCAGGGTCAAAACCTTGGGTTTTGAAAACCTGAAAGATATGTATGCAGGTGATGCAGACTTTGCAGAAGCCTATGAAGTGGTCGAGAACCCAGTTCTCAGGGATCGGAGTCCATGGCTGGAGTACATAATCCAGGAAGGATTGTTTTTCAAGGGAAACCAATTGTGCATACCGAATTGCTCCATGAGGGAGAATTTGGTGAGAGAAAAGCACAGTGGAGGATTAGCAGGTCACTTTGGACATGATAAGACATTCGCCAAGCTGAGCGAATCGTATTATTGGCCAGGCATGCGAGCAGACGTAAAGAGGTTTGTTGACAGGTGCAGGATATGTCAACATGCAAAGGGCCGAAAGCAGAACACAGGGTTCTATCAGCCATTTCCCATACCTGAGAGGCCATGGGAGGCAATCAGTATGGATTTTGTGTTGGGGTTGCCGAGAACACAGAGGTGAGTTGATTCCATTTTTGTGGTGGTAGACAGGTTCTCGAAGATGGCACATTTTATTCTGTGTCATAAGACCAGCGATGCAACCCACATCGCAAATTTGTTTTTCAAAGAGATCGTTAGATTACATGGGTTGTTGAGAAGCATAGTCTCAGACAGGGATACTAAATTCATAGGTCATTTTTGGAGGACGCTATGGAAGAAGCTGGGAACTAATTTGGCTTTCAGTTCTACTTATCACCCCCAGACAGATGGGCAGATGGAACTAGTCAACAGAATCTTGGGAGATTTATTGAGAAGCTTGGTGACAGAGCACCACAACAGTTGGGACCAGATATTACCACAGGCTGAGTTCGCGTACAACGATTCGGTGAATCGGAGTACAGGTAAGAGCCCATTTCAAATTTTTTATGGGACAGAGACAAGGGGAGTTTCTGAGCTCAGGGAGTCAAAACAGGATGAAACTAGCAACGTGAGGGCTGAAGAGTTCACGGAGGCGATGCAGGAACTTTACAGTCAGGTGAAGCAGCGGCTGCAGAAGGTGAATCAGAAGTATAAGCGCAGAGTAGATCAGAGAAAGAGGCAGCTTCAATTTGAAGTTGGGGATATGGTTCTGGCGCACTTGAGGAAGGAAAGGTTCCCAAGGGGAACATACAATAAGCTCAAGATGAAGAAGATCAGACCGTGCAGAGTCCTTAAGAAATTTGGAGAAAATGCATACGAGCTTGAGTTGCCAGAGGGCATCGGGATATCTCTAATTTTTAACGTTTCGGATTTATACCCATACAGGGCTGGAGAAATGGATACTGAAGATAAGGGACCAGTAGTCCAGTGGTAGAAACAACTACCAGCAGCAGAAAAGCCACAAATGGAGTGCATACTGGACAAACGAATCGGCCGAAAGACCAGGCGAAAGCAGTATTTTGAATACCTGGTAAAATGGAAGAATCACCCAGTGGAGGATGCCAGCTGGGAGACAGAAGCAGTGATCCAAAAGCATGGGCATACTATGCAAGAGCTCATGGACAGAAGCCCATGAAGATTTTCAAGCCGAGGAGTATGATGCAGGAGCATCGCTCACTCATCAAGCGAGCCAGCGCGTGGAGCAGAAAAGACAGCTGGACAGCGCCAGCACAAAATTTTGAAACACCTTGATATGTTGCGCCAAACATTAATGCGCTGATGTAATGAAGCACACTTGTATTGTATTATAGATAGGAAGGCATTTATTAGCTTTAATGCTGTTAGATAGGAATTTATTGTAGATTTGATAGTTGTAGAGTTCGAGAGGGAAAACGGAATATAGGCACCCTCCTTTGTATCATTGTATTATTATCAAGAATGCATTCATTTAGGAGCAAGAAGAGAAGAGCAGAGCAGAGAACTTGTGGAGAGCCCTCATGTACAGATTGGATTAATAGAAAGAGATTTGATTCAATTTCATGACTGGTGTTGTTTTCTCTGTGTATGTTGCTTATATGCTTGTGAATGTTTTCTTCCGTTGTATGCATTTTCTTTTGAATATGTTGTGCATGTGATTTCAGAGCTTTACTGAAGTCTGTGAGATGAGAATGAGTTTCAATTGTTTCTCTTTTTGAGCCAAGAGATTCCTGCATAGAGTGCAGTTGAATTCATCCGCATAGAGTGCCTTGATGAGGCTCAACAGTTGTCTGAGCAGAAGGCTAAGGATTTCTGTGGCTGCGAGTGTACAGAGTCCAGGTGACTTCAACAGCTTGAGAGTGTTGGAAGTAGAGTACCAGAAACATGCGCGAAAGGTCTCTGAAGGAATCAGAGGGACCAAGCTCAGGAGGGATAGTTCCGTTGTGAACGTCATCGGAACAGACCCAGGTGAGATTCAAACTAAGAGGAGCCTTGGAGCAGGAGAAATTCCCAAGGGGGAGAATTGACGGATAAGGTTCACCAGAGGAACTCATGAAATCCCTTCAATCGTTGGATCGTAGAGGAGCTGCGCGGAAGTTAACTATAGGCGTAGGAAGGACCAAAGCCATCAGAGTTCGGCATTCAGTGATTAACGAGGTGAGGCTCTGACTCATTGAAATCGTGAGTCACGATTTCCCGAGTTACTCGGGGCCGTTGATCTCCACATGACAGGTGGCACGCGATCCCATCATATCGGGGATCGACATTCGGAATTTTCGATATCACGAAACTCTTGCATCGTGGATCTGCAATCCGTGAAATCCCGAAGAGGATGTGGCATTGTGGGACCTCTGAGGATAGTAGAGTACAGGTGTTGCTGTATTGAATTTCAAAGGCAGAAGGTGAGGTCCACACGTGCATCAGAAATCGGCACATCGAGCATCGGGGATTGTAACTTCAAGTTGTTGACATTTCGGGCAGCGTTTTCCCGATAAGCAAAGGGAAGGTTGCAGAAGGAATTGTTGTGGGTAGAAAAGCTCCCGAGGGGAGTTGGAAGAGCGCTATTGACTCTTCAGGCTATGATTGAAGAAGGTCCTGGTGAGAGGCGGGTTGGACCGTGAGGGTCACGACATTGCACCAAGTGGTATCAGAGCTTGGAGTCTTTGCTTTCTGAAGTAGGGACATGGAATACACCATGCCACCGAGGAGAGAGAGGCAATCGCCTGATCGTGAAGACAGGGATGCCCAAAGAAGAGGAAGACCGGCAGGGAATCCAGAGATGGAGCATCAGATACGAGATCTCAGGGCGAGACTCGAAGAGATGGAGACCACTCAAAGGCGTGGAGTCGGCGCTAGAGAGTTCAGCGATTCTGAGGTCGAAGAGGAAGCTGGACACGATGTTGAAGAAGTCACAGCAGAAGATGCTTCGATCGAGCGATTTATTTGAGCCATCGCCCTGATGAGTTTGAAGACCAAAATGGACATTCCCATTTATGAGGGGAGTCTAAATGCAGAAGAGTTGTTGGATTGGATCCGAGCACTCGATACCTACTTCGATTATGAGGATATCGAAGAGGACAAGAAGGTGAGGCATGCTGTCATGAAGCTGAAAGGACATGCAGCCTTATGGTGGGATGAGTTGCAGGCAGATAGGCGCTGCAAAGGAAAATAGAAAATTAAGATCTGGGACAGGATGATCGCTAAGACGAAAGCGAAGATCATCCCTAGAGATTACCAGATCACTCTATTCAGGCGAATGCAGAACCTGAGACAGAAACTGATGTCAGTGAAGGAGTACACCGAGGAATTTTATAGGCTCAACATCCGAGCTGGTCATCGGGAGAGTGATGACGAGAAGGTGGAAAGGTACCTGAATGGGTTGAGATATGACATTCAGGATGAGTTAAGCATGGTTACCATCCGAACAGTAGAGGATGCGTACCAAATGGCTCTAAAAGCCGAAGAGAAGCTGAGCCGCAAGCAAGGATAGCGAGGGCGAGGTAGGAGCCAACCCAGAGGCAAGGAAGTTGCCTAAGAATGAACCCAAAATCCCAAGGAGGAATGGAATAGGCCTCAGGGAAAAGCTGAAAGAGGTGGAACCTCACAGCAGAGGCAGCAATATGCTGAGCCTAGGAGACAACAAACTGATCAGCAAGGAGATTATGCTGATGCCAACACATTTCCTCGCACCCGAGGTAGAGGAAGAGGCAGAGGAGGAACTATCACATGTTTTACGTGTGGAAAAGATGGACACAAAGCCATGGAATGTCCATATAGGAAAATGGACAGAGGAAAAGCTCACGTCGCAGAGGCACAGAGGTGTGACATGGAGGATGAAGACACTAGAAGCGGGAAGTCACTAACAGTGCACAATGTTCTCTTGAAACCTGAGAAAGAGGTGGAGGACACAGCGCAAAGATGTAGACTGTTCAGGACCATGTGTAAGACCAAGGGCTGGAAATGCAAGGTCATAGTGGACAGCGGGAGCACTGATAATCTCGTTTCGACCGAGATGGTGGAGAAATTGGAGCTGGAGACAACCAATAACCCGAGTCCATACAAAGTGTCATGGCTGCAGAAGGGACACCAGGTATGTGTTACGAAACAATGTTTGGTTGAATTTAAAATGGCTGAATATAGGGATATAATTCTGTGTGATGTCATTCCCATGGATGTCTGTCATGTATTATTGGGTAGACCATGGCAGTATGATAGAAATGTTGTTCATGATGGGAGGATGAACACATACACCTTGGATAAGGATGGGAGATCACACACATTGCTTCCGATGAAAGATAAAGAAGTGAAGCTGGAAGTGAGAAGTACCATACTTCTCATGAGTGGGAAGGAACTTCTCACAGAGATGGAGAAGAACGAAGATCCACAATTCTTTGTTGTCAGGAAACCGAGAATTGTCCTGACAAGCAAAAGAGTGGACGACTTGCCAGATGAGATTCAGGA